>OY283146.1:44182178-44566325 GCA_958299785.1 Medicago lupulina | reverse complement strand
GAAATTTTCAAACCCTCTCATAGGTCTCAGCAACTCAACCCAACCTATGGTGTCTAACAGCCTAACAACATTATCCCTAATACATAGTGTTTTCATAGCACCACTATCAGAGTACCTACAAGCAGACATAGGTTTAGAGACAAGAATATTATACCTCTTCCGTTGTTCAACATCCTTGAATTCAATGCCATGGTTCTGGGTTGTAGACCTCCTTTCCCTTTCTTTTTGAAGACATCTTCTTGTTTTGACCTAGTTTAACTTGGGGTGAAGTGTAGGTTTTGATGGAGTTTTGGTGTGGGAAAGGTGGTTTTTAGTGATAGGCGTTGGTTTTAAGTAAGGAAATTGAGTGTTTGGGTGAGGATTCATGAAGATTTTGGGATTTTTAGGTTAGGGTTTGGGGGAGTACGAATTATTTTTGATTTTTGGGTTTGGGTGGATGATTGTTGTGTTTGATGGGTGGATTGGGTTTAGAATGAAGTTTAGAGTTAATTTGGTTTAAAAATTGTGTGATTTGGTGGAGTTTTGAGTGAGTTATAGAGGTTTGAAGGTTTGAGGTTATGGAGGTTTAGAGAGAGAAGTAGAAGGAAGAGAGAAGTTGTGTTGTTTGAATGAGGGACGAAAGAAGATGGGGGACCGGTTTTGGAAGGAATGGGATCACGCACGGCCGTGCCTGCTGAAGCACGGACCGTGCACAGGTTTCTAGTCACTAGGCTTCAAAAAAAATTTCTTTTCTTTCTCATTTTTGGACAATCACCTACAAAATAAAATAAAACAACACAAAACGAACAAAATAAAAGCAATTAAACTCGTGGGTTGCCTCCCACGAAGCGCTCGTTTAAATCATTAGTTTGACGGTTAGAAACACCTTCAAAAAGGATCAAAGAGATCATATTGTGCAGTTGACACTAGGAAACGTTCTTTCACACTATGATCATCAATCATACAACATGAATAAACAACACGATCCTTCATGAAATTGGCTATTTCAAAGTCTACCTTCTCATCACTCACATTAAAAACTATCCTACCAATCTTAATATCAATAATAGCTCCCGCAGTAGCGAGGAATGGCCTTCCTAGAAGGATAGATATTTGGGGATCTTCCTCAATGTCCACCACCACAAAATCAGCCGCCATAGAGATTCCTCCCACCTTAACGGGGATGTCCTCAATAAATCCGGCAGGGTGGATAATGGAACGATCTGCTAACTGCAAGGTCATCTTAGTAGGTTTCAACTCACCTATATCCATCCTCTTAAAAAGGGACAAATGCAACAAGCTAACACTAGCCCCTAGATCACACATGACTTTCTCAATGGTTTCACTTCCAATTACACAAGGGATGGAAAAACTACCGGGATCTCCGAGCTTTGGAGGCAATTTCTTTATGACAACACTGCATTCTTTTGTTAAAGCTATTGTCTCATTATCCTCTATTTTTCTTTTCTTTGAGAAAATGTCTTTCAAAAATTTTGCATAGAGAGGCATTTGAACAAAGCTTCAGTAAAAGGAATATTGATGTATATTTTTTTCATCATGTCAACAAATTGTGCCTCAAAGTTAGGCTTAGAAAGCCTTTGTGGGAAAGGAATTTTTGGTTTATGAGGTGGTGAAACAATTGGTTTTTCATTCTCTCCTATGGTTTTCTCACTTTGCGGTTTTTCTCTCTCTATCTCACCCTCAATTCTCTTGGTTTTCACAACGGGGTCCTTTAATTGCTTCCCATTTATATGGCCTTTGGGGTTGGTTTCAGTTTGGCCTGGAAAGATTCCGGGGGTTTGACAGGAAGTATCTACTTGTTGGGCTACTTGAGATATTTGCGTCTCTAACATTTTATTGTCAGTAGAAATGGAATCCATTTTTTATGTGAGCTTGACAAGAGAGTCATTCAAAAATCCAGTTTGATTTTTAAGTTCTTGGATTTGCTTGGATTGACCCATTACATAGTTTTCTAGTAAAAGTTCCAAGCTAGATTTTTTAGGGACTCTTTGGTTGTTTGGATAACCGGGTGGTGCTATTTGTTGTCCAAAAGGGTTTTCAGGAGTTTTGTTATAATTTTTTTGATTTGGCCTTATCCCTTGGTTATATTGAGCATAGTTCAATTGCTCAGGACCTTCAACAGCACTACCTAGTTGACATTCAACGCCGGTATGACCGACTATTCCACAAACTTCACATGGTGGCAAAACAGGAGCAGGTGTGACATCACTTACACTCGTTTTATCAAATTTTTTAAAGAGTGCGTCCACCTTAGAAGATAAATGATCAAGGGTAGAAACTTCATACATACCTGCCTCTTTTTTAGAGGGTGAAGGAGCAACAACAGTGATGGCTCTTTCACTTGTCCACTTAGGCCATGTCCTCAATCAAAGCATATGTTGCTGTGTAATTTTTATTCACTAAAGCTCCACCTGGAGCTGCATCAACAATCATTTTTGTGGTATATAGAAGACCATTATAAAAAGTGTGGACAATTAGCCACTTCTTTAAACCATGATGGGGGCAAAGCCTAAGCATTTCTTTGAAATGCTCCCACGCATCGTAAAGAGATTCCCCATCTCTTTGAGTGAATCGTGTTATTTGATCCCTCAATTGAGCAGTTTTAGATGGGGGAATGAATCGGGTAAGGAATGCTTGCCTCATTTGGTCCCATGAGGTAATAGAACCAACCTGCAATGAATGAAACCATGCACTAGCTCTATCCCTTAAAGAGAAAGGAAAGAGGTGCAGCCTTACGGCCTCTTGGTTTACTTTCAAAGTTCCACCGAGTCTTAGAAAAGTATCAATATGAAGATTCGGATCCTCAGTGGGTGATCCGAAAAATTGATTTTGCTGCACCAAGTTAAGAACTGCAAGTTTTATTTCAAAATTGTTACCCTCAACCATTGGGTACACAATAATATCATGTGGCACTTCAGTAGAAGGGGTTGCATGCTTTTTGAGAGTGTGTTCCTCAACCATATTGTTTCTATTATTGCGTCCGTTTCTTCCTCTTTCGTGCAAGTACCTTTCAATCTCGGGGACAGTTTCTCCAAGACTTTTGGTTCTTCGCATTCAAGAATTAGAAACTCCAAAAAGTTGAAAGTAAGAAAAAAAGAAAAAGAAAAAATTTCAGTCTAATCGGTACTAAAAAGTTAATCAAAATTACTTAAATCCCCGGCGACGGCGCCAAAAACTTGATGTGTAACATCCGTAAGTGCACGGTTTTACCGAAGTAGTAAAAATATCGTTCCAACAGGAAGTTGTTGTAAATTGATTCTCTTTTTACTTAAGATTAGCTGAAAGATTAAAGGTTTAAAAGTTGGATATTTGCAATTGATTAATGTAAATAATAATAAAAAGCGCCTTGGGATTTATGGTTCATCGTAAAGACAAATCCTTCACAATCCAAACCTATATACTAATCTTATGTTAGACCTATTTCTAAAGACTGGTTTCTCTAAAGCGTATCAAGGTTTCGCACGAAATCAATGAGTGTGTTTCAACAACAACCACGCCTATTCTCATGGTTGATCGTTGTTGAAACCCATTAAGAACGAAACTTTAAGGTCTCAAGGTTTTCTAAACTATTCTCATGTTTCGAAAACCTTGTCTAATCTCACATGTCCAATACTAACCTTATTCTATCGATACTTCAGTTAGTATTTGAAATAAGAATTAAGAACGGTGAGATTAGATTAGAAAATAGGGTTACATAAAATTTGGGTTCTAGGCTTGGTTTGATAGGATTAGGTCATAAGACTCATCCAACAATTCCAAGACAAAGAAGTCTACTCACTCATGTTCATTGTAGATATAAAGATTAAGGAGAAAGAGAAGAACATGAAAGTAAATAGCTGAAAGTAAAAGAACAAGAATAATAAAAGAAATCAGAAAAGCAAGAACGTTTATTCAAAGAAATAGTTGTCAAGTAAAATCCCAAGAACAAAAGATGAATAATATGTCTGGTGGCTGCTATATTTATAGCCTAAAAGCTAACTGAAGCCCTAAGAAAACGCATAAAAATTACATAGCAAGAAACGTGATAACATGCAAAATACATTGTCTAAATAGTTTAATTTTATTTATTTTCGGGTCGTTTATTGTGCTTTGCATGTCTTCTTGCTAGAATTTCGTTGTGTTTCAGGTAACGAGGGTGTCAAAAGTAAAAGAATCAAGAAGGAGATGAAAAGAGCAACTTGAGCTAGTAATTACATCATGTTGATGTCACACCCAATTGAGATCAGCAAGACAGAAAGGTCACACGTTCAGCAACCAAAGCTTCCTAAAAAATTGAGATTTTATCCCAATCCATTCCCACATCTGGGCACAAGTATGCGGAATCCAGTTGCAGATTGAGGGATATAAAAGGGGCTCAGCTGATGAGAAGAAGCCTGTAGCCTTTTTTAGCTTAGTTTTAAGAATTCTGAAAACACTTATTTCCTAGCTTTTACGCGTTTATTGGCAAATTAGCTTTAGAGTTATTTTTCTTTCATTTTTTCAAACCGTTTGATGCTATTATGCAATTATATATATATATATATATATATATATATATATATATATATATATTATTCGGTTCTAGTTCCATAGTTTGGACCTCTACATGTTGTTGATATTGAATTCAAGTAGTTTTGGTATTACGGCACCGTATTATATAAATTCCAAAACCCTTCTTTTAGTAAGAGATCAAATTCTAGTTTGCCTTTATTTTCCATTTTGATTCACGTTTCTGTTGCTGTCTTAGTTTTAGTTTCCCTTTTGTTTTCCATTTATTTGGCAATTATTATTGCTTGTTAGTGCCGTATAATTAGTTCATTGCTGCTGTTCATTTTCAATGTCAATTGTTGGGAACTGTTCCATTGTTGTAGCTTAATTCCATCAATCCGTTGGAAGCAATTTTACGTGCTACTGTTCCTGTTTTTCTTATTTTTTTTCCTTCTGTTTGACTAGTACATGCACCTCACGTGTTTGTGCGTTATTATTTGTTTGTTTGTGTAGTCCATTGTTTTGCAGCACAAATCCTCATTTAGCAGTCTACGACAAATTGTTCGAGGGAATTTTACTCAATTAAAGTGGTCAGGTTTTTATGGGTATTATTCATTTTCTTTTAGCATGAATCAATTAACATTTTGTGTGCTTAATATAATTATGTGCGAGTAGTCTCATTTAAGTCCAAAACGTGGTTCCGTCGTACCGACATAACTCATGTAAATTACGCGCTTCTTTTAGTGTAACAAGAATTTAAATAATTTTTTTGAAAAATTCTGTTTTATAATTATTAAAAATCTACTACAAAAGTAGAGATACCGAGATATCATTTACACATCGAAAGAGCGAAAACGATATCCGACTTAGAAAAATATCAAATTTTTAATCGAAGAGGTTAAAGCGAAAGTATTTCTTTTCTTTTAATTAAGAGTTTATTGAATTTAGAAAAAGGAATTTTTAGGCCTATAACTATACGCTACGAAAGTAGGTTGTTACGCGTCTAAAAATCCCGACAACGTGTTGCGAAAGCAAACGTTGTCTCTTGTTCAATAAATTCTACAAGAAGTTATAATTCTCTCGTTACCATTTAATTAGCGCAACAATTTACTTGAGTGACGGAAGTCGACGGAAACCATCGTTTTGGTCTCTACTTGTCTATTAATTAATTAAAACCTATTTTATTCTGTGCAAATTCCAAACTATTTTGACTTCGCCTTAAATAAACACAGTAATAGCGAACTTCAGTAATTGTTAAATTGGTCTCTGTGGATACGATACTTTTTATACTAAAATCGACATAGCCGTACACTTGCGGCCCTGTCAAAACCCATTTGCTTTTAGGTCTGAAAAATAACAAATATAGCAGCATGGGACTTGGCATGGTTGTGCCTGTGCAGGCACGGACCGTGCCTGTCTTTCTGAACAAAACAGCAAAAAGGGATGGAAGGTCACGCACGGTCATGCTTGTGCAGGCACGGACCGCGCCAAGCTTCCTGGAGTTGGCACTTGGTCTTTGAATTGATGGCACGGTTTGGGCATTGTCAGACACGACCATGCCTGATATTTTTGCATAGAATCTTCATATTTTTGGTCTCAATCAGCCCCAAATCATGCTCTAGATCCTTCCTTTCCTTAACCATACTCCAAAACCCTTTCTTTTGCTCTAAGACTAAATCTTTCACCATATTTGTTCCTGAAATTAAATAACAAACAAATTCAAGTACCAAAGCTCTAAAAAGTAATTAAAAACAACTAAAATCTTAATAAAATAAACATTTAAAACCACTAAATTATTGACTTATCAAACCATCAATAGTATATCAACTTATGTTGCTTCTTTTAAATGAGTGCAAATGAAACACGATCATATTACAACATTAGGATTTTAACCTACGTGTTGTTCATACTTTAGAGTTTAGAACAATATACAACACCCACGAATCTTTGAGATACACAAACATATTGATGTGGCCTGATCCGCAGAAGGGCGTTCGGTGTGGTGAACTTATTGTTCTTGGGTGCTTGGAATGGCAGGAGGTGGCGTACCTGCAAGCACTTCATCACTCAAGTCACTGAAGCTTGAAATCGCCATCTGGATTTCTTGGTCGAGCGGATCCTTTTTTTTTTCTCCTTCAAGTCCATCTAGTCGAGCAGATCCTTGCAGCAGTCTTCTGCTCTTTACCCTTAGAAAGGGTTTTTGGAATGGAAACCGAGCTTTTATTTTTGTTCGCAGTGAGTAAACAACTTTCGAGCATCTTCGATGTCTCGATGTAGTGTAAAAACCCATCATTTATGGAGTAGATGAAGGTTGAAAATGGATCGAAGGATGAAGAAGAGGAGAGAACACGATGGAGAAGATATGGAGAAGATGAAATGGGGGAAAATATGAAACCCCAGTTTTAGATTTGTCCCCCTTTTAATAAAAATATATATTTTCAATTTTAATTCCAAAAATTATTTTCATAAATTTTAAATTGTTTTTTATTTTAAATTATTTAAATTGCCACGTTGTCTACCACGCGGAAACTATTGCACAGAGACAACGTGTGCCACATAAACATTAGCATGCCACCTAATCACTTTAAATGGGTTTAAGACCATTTTAAAAATGGATAAATATGTTTTAATCCCTATAAAACTTTAATGGTAATTTTAGTCTTCCAAATTATTGTAGTTTGTAATAATTAATAGTCCCTATTTTGAAATTTTTTTACGAAAAATTAATACTTTTAGTCTTTCAAAATAGTCTTATAAAATACAAATAAGGACTAAAAGTGAATAAATTTTTTGTATGGATTAAAATTAAAAGTTTATAGTTTTGTAGAAACTAAAAACATATTTAAACCTTTTAAAAAATAAAATCTTTTACAAAAGTATATTTTTCAAAAATATATTTACATGGACCAAAAGTCAAATTCGTCATATTTGCATGGACATTTCTTATATTTAAACCTTTTATAGGATGTACATTTAAATCTTTTATAGGATGCACGATGCAGGTTTATACCTGATTAGTTACATTCTCTCAAAGCTAAAAAAATAATCTTTCAATTTCCAACTATGTACATACAACATCCATACTACTAATAAAAAATTGTACGGTACAAACAAATCAATCCAAAAATAAATGTAAATTTTATATAAAAAAAAAAAAAAAACATTAAATTAAAGCAGACAAATCAAATTGAAAAACTCCATAGTGACACTTCATCATCTTGAAAGTCTCCATGATCAATATGTTCAAACTCATGCCCCAAGCTATGTGTAGGGGACATTAGCGCCATATTCCTCAATGACTCTGGAATGTTCAACACTTCCTCTTCTTCTTCCTTTTCCATACAAAACACAACCGGATCCTTTGTGGTGGAGGCAGCTAAAGCCATGTCAATATTATCATTAGTCGTTAAAGTCTTGTCTGGCCGGAAAGCCTCAGCAGCTTCAGCAGCCGCCTTTTGTATATCTTTTGTCTCGCAAGTTGCGGGAATAGGGAGCGTCAAGGCCGAGTCTGCGAAGTTGAGACAGGCGTCGCCACCTTTCAATGCCAATGCCGCAACATCATGGGCCCGAGCTGCCATCTCGGCTGTTGGAAAAGTTCCTAGCCAAATCTTGGTCTTTTTGTTAGGCTGTCTTATTTCACACACCCATTTATCTAAGTTCCTACTCCTCACACCCCTATACACCGGGTGGCGAGTTTCCTTGAACTTCTTCCTCCCTCCACGCTTCTTCGGGGTACTCACAGCTAACCGCACCTCCTTGTTGGAAACTGACATCCTATTATATGAGAGCCCTCTGAATTCGTCAATGATATGTGAGAGGGAGGAAAAGGAAGGGTGTGAGTAAATAGAGTTGTTAGTTGTAAACATATATATGTATGTGTTGGAGAGAATGGAAAAAGGTTTAGAAAGGGAAAGTGGGAATTGAAGATGGAGTTGGTGTTAAGAGAGTCAACATAGTGTTGTATATATATATATAGGGAAGCATGTTGAAGGAATAAAGTAACAGTGAGGGTTTGTGAGTGTGTGTTTGTGTGTGAGTTGGATATTTTAGGAAGGGATACTAATGAGGAAAGAGAGAGAGAAAAAGAAAAAGTATGCGTGTTTGAAGAGGGACACTACAGGCTCAAAAAGAGTAATGATGTTATCAAAATATAGTATCTTCTAAGACACTAAATGATGTTTTTCTCATCGACATAGGCTAAATAAGGTAATCAAAGCATTTCATGGGAACATGCTATTTTTAGCTCTTTTCTTTGATTCGAAAAAGCTCTCAACTCCTTTAATAATTTGTGTACTGTATTAAAATAAAAACAAGCAATGTATTGTTTTATAAAATTCATGTACCGACAAAAAAATTCTTACATAATAGAGAAAAGAAAATGTTAAAACGTAGAGCACTTTTAAGAAGTTGACAAAATTTTATCTTGGAAACATGTAGCGGTCACTAATTTAAGCAAAAATCCATTTTTTACATACATTCAATTAATGAATGTATGTGGTCTTTATTATATATCTCATACATCATTAATTGAATGAATCTAAAAAAATGGATTTTTGCTTATATTAGTAACCGGATGGTGTATTCAACATATGCAGACTTTCTAAATAATTTTAATTTTTTATATAACACTAATGGATAATTCTCTTTTTTTGAAAAAAATGTTGTTCCCACTTGCCAGAAAGCTAAAAGACATCATGAAATTACCTTAATGTCCCTCGGCACTTAACTGCCGTCGGTCAGGAATTCCTCGGCAGTTAACTGCCGTCGGGGTTGAAATCGGAACTTCCGAATCTTTTTTCCTACCTAGAGGGGTGCCACCTGTGAAACAAAAAACCCCATCATGTTCCTTGGCTTAATTCCCAATCATTTTGTCCTTTTTTTGAAAGATGGTTGTCCACTACCTCCATCGTCTACGGAGTGGAACAATCACAAGAGTGACAAGGCATCGGCTAGGGAATTTGAGTATTTGGATCAACAAGCTAGGTTCCGAGAACTCATGAAGATTGAAAAGGGAGAGAAACCGCCCCCACCAAAAAGGAGTCAAACCAAGCCTATTATATTTTGTGTGACACTCCTGAAAAATCAAAGGAAGAATTTCAAGTTATTGGTGAAGATGAAGAAAATTCAATTTCACTTGATGTGATATGACTGATTTTTGTCGGTGTTAATCCTTTTTTTTCTGTCGATAATTCTCCGACATATCTTTTGGGGTCGATATTGTAACACCAATTTTTTTAGGTCAATATATAACTAACATTATATAAATATATGACTTTTATGTGGTGGAACTAATGCAATACTTTTTTATTCGGTACTAATGTTTACGCATTTGATATATATGTCTATTTTTCCCACAATTTATTGGTTATTACGTTTCATTTAATTTTATTCTAGTGTTTGATTTTTCATAAACTTTTGTGAATTTAAACATGTCTAAGGTTGAACAAATTGAAAGTCGTGTTCGATATTGTGCTTTTAAAAAGACAATTAAGATTATGCTAACTCCGACTGACATTATTGATGATTTAAAGGCACAACTTAGCAGACCCGACCCAAAGAGTGAGCAACCAGTTCTACGGTGTTGGTTGTCCCATTTATCATTTATAGGGGATCAAATTTTCAGTTTTCGAATGCCCGGTTGTTATAAATAATAGTATATACTCACTGCGGATAATATGGTTGACATGATTTTATGATTAGTGCAACGGATTGTGTGCCTTTATGAGTTCCGATGTACGCCTGTTCAAGTCCCAGCTCCTTCATAGTGAGGTTTCAACTGCAAACATTGAACCAAAATGGGTTAATGAAAGCCAAATGACCAATTAAACTAAGTACTCCCTCCGTCCCGCAATAGATGACACATTTGAAAATCTGTAATTTTTACCTAATTTACTTTGACCATTTTTTTCTACTAATATACAAAGATAAATAATATCATATAAGATGTCGTTAGATTCGTCTCGATGAGTATTTTGAAATTATCAAATTTTCATAATTTTTTCTAATATTTTATTCAATATATTTAAGCTCAAAATTGTATCATGTATTATGGGACGGAGGGAGTATATTAAAAGTATCTAAATCATTGAACCAAAATTGGTTAATAAAAGCCAAATGACCAATTAAACTAAGTATATTAAAAGTATATAAATCTTAAACTTATTGGAGCCCACTAAACTTATTGGAGCCCAATTTTTTTGATTAGTTACAAAGATGTCTATTTTTTACTCCCTTCGGCCCAAATCGTATGTCACTTTGGAAAAATAATTTGTCCTAAATTATATATTACTTTACAATACCAATGAAACATTAATGTTACTTTTCCCATTATATTTTTAACTATTTATTACTCTTTATTCTTTCAATTCTTTTATTTATCTTTCTCATAACATTTATTAAGGACAATTTTATACAACAACTCATAATATCTCTTTCCCACACGATATTAATTAAATTTCTTAATATCCCTTATTAGTAAAACTTATTACGCTTAGCTGTCACTAAACCTATTTTTTTCCCTCTAATACTAACCCTAATATTTTTAGGTTTCTATTACCAAGCTTTAGTAATAAAGGCAGATACATGTATAGTGTTGTATGTCATTTACTACTATTTCCCACGCCATTATCTATTCCCACCCTATTTCCCATGCATATATGCATTGCCCTCCAATAACATTCAAATTTGAATAAGAGTAATGTTATATCCTATTGGATACGGTTCCAATGCAAAAAAGCAGCGCCACATTATTACTACCATTTTCCAATGCTCTATTGTGGTAGTTCTTCTTTCATGGCAGCTACTGTGGATATATATCTCTGTATCGGTTTTCTTTTTCCATTGTTGTTATTTTACAAATAGAGCATTTTTTTTTCTTTTTCCATTGTTGTTAGTTTACAATTATTGCAAGTTTATTATTTATTTTTATTTTCTTTAAACATTTTTGTTAGATTTGTACATGAAAAATGCAAACACCACTTAAAACTTACAAATAATTGTGAGATTTGTGGTTTAAACTCGATCAATATATTCAATATGATGATATTTTTATTGTCATGTTAGTTAGACTTATGCACCTCCCTCAAATAATGAGGATTTATTTGTTTATCACATAAATATATTTTCAAATTACTAAAAGACCCGTGCGTCGCACGGGTCGGCGGTCTAGTGTGTGAAATACTCAAAACGTCATACAATTTGGGACGGAGGGAGTATGTTGTTTACGGTCTATATTAGATGATGGTTCCTTTCTCTCTTTAACCTATACTTGCTATGACCTCTCTCTAATAAATCTTCCACCGCCTTCAACCCTTACATCGAATCCCTTGTTCCTTCAAGATGTGGTCGTTTTCAGTGGTGGTGCGACAAGTAACGTCAACCCTCTGCACCACCCTCATTCCAAATCCTCATTTGTTTGAAGCCGGTGGTTTTGTCATGAAGAAAGCATTAAGGTTAGTTATTTTCAGATTTAGGGGCTAATTGAAAATCAATTTAGGGATTTTACAAGTTAGGGTTCTTGAATTAAATAGATATATTTTAATTTTATATTTTTTAACTCTAATTATTTAATTTTATGGTTATATTTTAATATTAATGTCATAGAAATAAGTTGTTTAGTGATAGACCATGTAAGCAATGCCACGTAGAATCCACATCATTAACAAACACGTCACATCATCCAAAGTGGAGAGAGACTAAAAATTTACTTTGACTTTCTAAAAGGGGACCAAAAAATTGGTTTTAGAAAAAGGGATATCAAAAGTTAACAAAACTATAAATAATGTAACGCCCTATTTTATATTTTACTAATTTTGGTTGATTTTAATATGATTGGTGTAATTTATATGAAAATGTGATTTATGTGAATATTTTGGTGTGCTGTTATTTATCATATAATTATTTGTGTGATTTTTGTTATTTAAGTAATATAGGAGGAATTATTAATTAATTAGAATTAGTAGAGTTAGGAGGGGGTTAATGAAATTAAAAGAAAATTAAGTGAGGGAGTAAAGAAAGAAAAAGGAGTTACACTTTGTAAGGAAATAGGAAAGTCAGTAAGGAAAGAATATTTTGTACGTACCAGTAAAAAGAACAGACAAGAGTTTTGGGAGAAAAGAGCCAAGAACAAGGGGAGAGCTAGGAAGAGAGAAATTCATCCATTTGTGTAGAAATTTGCTGAATTAAGGTAAGGGTGGGTTTACTCTTCAATTGTCAATATATATGTATATGATTTCATGAATTTGAATTGAAAATTGGTAGTTTTGAAACTAGGTTAAAGAATATGTTGAATTGCTCATTCTTGATGAATTGTGTTGTTAATGATGTTGTTATAATATGTTCTGATGTTTTGTTGTGCCTTAAACCCATAAACATCATTTCTAAACCATTTTGGGTGATTGGGGGATTAAAAATGGGATTTTTGGATGAAAATGGAGTTAGAATCGTAGGTTAGAATTCTGCCCAGATGAGTACTCGCTCAAGCGAGATGCCCTTCGCTCAAGCGAGCGATTCCCAACTACGCCCAGTCTGAAATTCTAGCCGCTCGCTTAAGCGAGCCACGAGCGAAACCTAAGCGAGCAAAATGCTAACCTTCGTCATTTGCGTCGCTTAAGCGAGTTTCCCGTCGCTTAAGCGAGATACGCCTAGGATAGTGTATTTAGCCTGTTCGCTTAAGCGAACTAGAAGCGAGCCAGAAGCGAACTAAAACCCAACCTTCGTCATTTGACTCGCTCAAGCGAGATGCTGCTCGCTTAAGCGAGCTAGGTCCTGTGCGACCCAAAATGTGATTTTTCTAAGATGTTCCAAACCCAAACCTAAGCTTTCTAAGATGTTTATTGGATTTATTAAGAATTGTTTAGATGATGGAACTTATATATTAAGATGATTAAGATGAAATTATGTATGCTTGTGTGCAAATAATTATACTTGCTAAGTGATTTGCCTTGTTGATGTTAAGTGGTATTGTCCAGTTGGGGAGGGTATCCTAAGTTGTTGTTGTTGTTGGTTGCATGCTGATATGCTCCATTAAGATGTTGGGTTGTATGCTGATATACACCATAGAGTCATTTCATACTCATATGCATTTGTTGGGGGCTTATTGCCCTGGAATGTTTATCATTCACTGTTGGGGGCTTATTGCCCTGGAACGCTTTATCGTTCACCTGTTGGGGGCTTATTGCCCTGGGATGCTTTAACCATCCAAACTGTTGGGGGCTTATTGCCCTGGAATGTTTAGCATTCAACGCGCGTAGTTGGTACCACATGCATAATGCATTAGATGTTGATGAAGTCTTGCATTAGTTGTAGGAGTGAGTTGTCCTTTTGGGATTATTGTTGGTGAGATGTCGCCACAAGTGTTGTTGTTGTTGTTGATATTAATCAAAGATGAATTTAAATGATGATATTGAGATGATAATGTTAATAATGTTGCTGTTTGTTGTTGTTGTTTCAATTTACTTTGATGATTCATATATCTGTATATTTACTTTTGATTTGTGAACTCACCCCTTCTGCTGGAATTGCCGCCTTGTGGGCAAGTGCAGGTAATAAAGGCTTGTAGGTTGATGGCTCTTGTGTCTAGGGCTCTGATGCGTAGAGGGATGGGAATATTGCATATTTAATTCTTCATTCCTTATGTATCACTTGTTGAACTATGTTGTTGATTTCTTTATTAGAAAATATTGTTATGTTGAGGCCTTTGTGCCAAGGATTGATGTAGATAACTTGAGATATTTTTATAATAAATATTCCGCTGCAGAGATTTAATATGATGGAATTTCTTGATGTTTTTAAATAGTTTTATATTCTATTTAAATGAAACTTTGAAAAGTAGATGTAATATCCCGTTGTTTGTTGAACTCTGATAATTGTTGCATATTATTATGTCATATTTGGGAACGGGGTGTTACAAATAAGGGGATCAAAATTTCATTTAAGAAAAAATAAATAAAAAAAATAGATGATGAACTTTTTTTAAAAAAATAAAATTGCATTTGTGTTATTGGTGCCCCATTTTTATTATTAGAACCAAGACCTCCAATTTAATCGAGGCGACCCTGATTGTTAGCATGACTCAATAAAAAATATACGGTTTTTTACACTATCAGTCAATTGTAAATTATCATTTGCATGACTTATAAATTAGATATGATCAAAGTTAAGATATTTTTTCAACGATGTTATAAATTAATCCATATGTATTTTCTTTTTTTTTTTTGTCCCATGAGTTTATCTCAGTTGTTAGAGACATTGCATTATATATATGAAGAGGTGGGGGTTTGTACCTCAATCATCCCACTTATTGATCTTTTAAAAGTGAATTTCTAGTGACTAGACTACTTGACCAATAATTATTAAAAAATTATGAAAAATAATTGGAGTATTTTTTTATAATAATGATCAAATGAAGTACATTATAAAATTTGGTAGTGTAATCAATTCTTCTTTGTATATAGATGAATTCAATATTAACATATTATTTCTAACACTCACTATTTTATTTGATAAAATATAGGTTTAATTGAAGTTTTAACCCCTTAAGAAAAAAAACTACAAAACGGCCTCCTAAGTTTTGCATTTGTACAGTTTTGACCCCCAATGTCAATTTTGACTTGGTCTACACTGACGTGGCACCCTAAGTGAGGTGCCACGTGTTTTTTTTTGCCTTGGGGCCAAAACTGCTACAACTGTAAAATTTAGGGGGCCGTTTTGTATTTTTTTTTCTTAAGTGGCCAAAATCGCAACTTTGTGAAAGTCAGCGGGTTAAAACTGCAATTAAGCCTAAAATATATGTAGATTCTACCGCTTTAAAAACGTATCACATATATAAAGTAGTGGGATTCATATGTGTTTCATCTGATAAGAGAGTTAATTTTAAAAAGATTGTGTTAAAATGAGTATTGTTAGCATTATTCATTTATGACAACTAATTACCCATCAAGAAAATATGCAGTTACACATGTTCAGTTAGTACCAATCAAAACAATTTTTCTGCTAATTAAAAATATAATACAAATAGTAAAAGTCAGATAAATTATTTTGATTGATGTCAACTTAACGCAAGAAACTTTATTCATCTTTTCTTGGTGGATAAATAAGAATTTATATTTTGATTGGAGTAAAAAATTATAAATTCTTATTTATCCATCAAGAAACTTTATTCAACTTAACGCAAGAAACTTTATTCATCTTTTTTTGATGGATAAATTATTTTGATTGATATATGTAGTTTATATGTAGACAACATACATTATTTATTGAATAAACCTAAAAAGTCAACTTTTACATATAATAGTGACCGTATTGAATATTTGGTAACGATTAGTGTGATCGTGGAGTTGTGTAGGTACTATATACGAGGAATCGCTATTTAACACACTCCAATTATTACTTATATACAGTTGAGATAACTCGGTGGTTTTCCTTTTCATTTAAACTTGAATTCGCGTGCAGGGAAAGTGATGCTTGAATTATGTGTCTACTGTACAGGGACAAGTGAGTTGTTCCTCTCTTACAGCCACATGTTTTTTTTCTTTCTAAGGGTTACAGCCACATGTTTTTATTTAGAGAATATTGGACTCATCTATACAATTATCTACAAGTACAAATATAGCACTCATCTATATATCTCTAATAATTGGAGATGTATAAATTAGTGCTATATTTATACTAATTGAAAATATATAGATGAGAGCTATATTTGTATTTATAGATAGTTGTATAAATAGTTTGTAACCACTTTATTAGTGAGTAATTTTCTCATTTGTAATAACATTCTTTAACTTCTTCATTTGTAATATTCACTCTTTATTATTGGTACAAAGTTTTATAGCTCTTTACTTCCTTTTATGGATTACATATTTCATAACCCAGTTAATATGACATCTACCTTGAAGGATATTTTTTGCAGTATTTTCTCGAGAAAATCCAATTTTCTCACATCGATTTCACTTTCCTTTTTTATCGTTTACTTTCTCATTCATTCTCTTTTCTATTCCGTTTCTTGAATTCAAGTCTTTGATTCAGTTTCACTTTCTTGTTCTTTTTCGATCGATTCTGTTTTTTTTCTTATGTCAATATTCGTTTGTTTTCACTGAATTTCGTTTTGTTTATCTATTTGATCGTCTTCGATTTGATTTCAATCAATTTCGTTTACGATACGTATCTCGCTTTTGTTTTGCGTGTCTTATCCTTCACAATTTTGTTTGCAATTCAGTTAGATCTTACTTTAATCATTCTCCCCTAAATTCTAGGGTTCTAAAATTCCTGACCCCCCCCCCCCAATTTTTGTTTGATTTCGGTTCAGTTCATGTTGTTCTTTAATTCCGTTTGGTGACTCCTCTTTCAACATCTTCAATTTCCAATTTCCAATCCGGTTTTTCGATTTCACTTATCGCAATTCCATTTTGTTTTCTTTTTCCCATTTTTTAGGGTTTCAGTATCATATTCTCCATTCAACGTGTAATTTCGTTTAGTTCTTGATTTGGAAGATTCTTTTGCTTTCTAAATTCGTTTTCACTGTTCCCCCATATTAGGGTTCCTTATTCATACACATGTTTCGTTTCTCTCACATGTTTCCATTTCACGTCTCTGTTTTGCAATTCTTGTTTGATTTCCATGTTTTCCCATTCTTGAAATTAATCAGATGTAATATGTGTTATGATTAAATAGATATTATTTTCTCGTTCAGTCATTGAGAATCATCATGAATCTTATAAGAGTTATGTTACTCATTTGCATGAAAAAAAAAATTGGTTCGAGTTTGGATTCATCCTTGGTTGTCAAAAGTCTCGGCCTCATTGCTGTAATTTCTGAGTTCCAATAACATTTTTTGCTACATCAGGTTGCATAAGAGGTTTCACTTTTACTTCATATTGAATCTATTTAGGAATATTTGGTATTTAATATGTCAATGGCTTGTAATATCATTTGTTTATCCTAGGCATATTAAAGAACTTTATCTTCAATTTACTCAGTTGGCGGGTATGTCGAGAGCTTCATATTCTTATCTAAAGGTTATTTGGCTTGCTTCAGTTTGGACAATTTGGAAGGATAGAAACTACCGTGTCTTAAAAAATGCGGTAATCAATCCTGATCATATTTTTAAGCAAGTTAGAGAGTTTTTTCCGTTGATTACATGCTGAAATAGGTCGCTATTGATCAGAAGTGTTAAGGGGGTCATATGTCTATGTAATGTGTTGCTTTTTCCACAATTTTGGTATTATTTGTGAAGCTGCAATAATTGGAAATATGGAGCCGTGATGGACATCGTGGCACGATAGGAGGAGCACCAAAGCCAGATTTTTGAATTTCAGTTTGATCATGGCACGTTGGGGTTGTATCGTTGCACGATGAATATTTTAATGAGCATGCCACCCACAGTTAATGAACAAATTGTGGCACAATGCAGCTGTGATAGGGCACGATAGGAGCGTTACAAACGTGGTTCTACAAAGGTGTTATTATATTTGATATTTGATTATATATTGATGTTTTTAACTACATTCAGGGTCGTCCCTTGAAGATGAGAAAAACACAAGAAGGGGGGTTGAATTGTGTTGGCTTTTTCTTCTTTTTCTCCTACTAAAGTCACTGGTCAGAAGTAGTTATAGTACAACTTCTGAAGTGATGTTCAGATACTAAATGCAGCGGATAAAAATAGAGAGAGAGAGAGAGAGAGAGGGAGAGAGAGAGAGAGAGAGAGAGAGAAGAAAGACACAAAGCAATTATACAGGTTCCTTCCACAAACCGGAAGTAGTTCTATCCCCCTTGCACTTCCAAGGAGAGTTCACTAAAATGTAATATCTGATTACAAATGCTCACTGCTAAAATTAGCAAGAGACTTCAAATTACTCAAGCACAATTGCAAGAGATTTCCTATGCTTCTAAACACAATCAAGAGACTTCTATGCTCAAGCACAACTGCAAGAGACTTCTAATCAAACAGAATTACAAAGAAAAATGTTTGAGGTTGAACACTTGATATACAATCAGTGGTGCTCACAATAGAAATCAGATACATATTCTTAAGACTCTAGAATTTCTAAGATATGAACTTTGATAAGAAATTCTAAGTGAACTTTTGATGCAGAACAATTTTGACAGAGTTTTGGCGCTTTCAAATTGTTGTTCAGTCTCTTACAATTCTCCAAGTCTTCACTCCTTTATATAGAGGTGTGAAAGAGACGTTGTGAGTTGCAGGTGTAGTTGTTATTCTTGTCTTGTAGCAGAGACACATTATGAGTAGTGGAGGTAGTGGTTGTACACTTCGTAAAATTGTACTTTGTCAACGCTCTTCAAAGAACAAGCATCCAATGCCTTCAAATCCATTTGAATTAGCCGTTGCTTTACTCTTTTGGTCTTCTGCCATGCTAGGGGTGATTAAATCCTTTGAAGCTTTAAGTCTCTCATCTTCTGATGAACTTTAGCTTCTGGTGATCTTGCTTCTGATGAGGTGCTTCTGATGAACTTGCTTCTGATGACACTTCATCAATTAAGAAGCACTTTGACTTCAAGAGCACTTTTCTTCAGATGCATAAAGCTTCCTTCTTGTTCATTCCATTGCTCTCATTTGTTCTTCCAGTACCTAAGCTTTAAGTAGACACAAAACATGATCAATGATGCGTTTGGAGTTGATCGAGATGAAGATGTGATGTCGAGTGTAAGTGAAGAAAGGAATGAAGCCAAAGAATTCTATGAATTAACTAGAGATGGAGAACAACCCTTGTATGAAGGGTGTACAAGATATTCAAGATTGTCTTTTTTGTTAAATTTGTATCACATCAAGTGTTTGTGTGGGTTGAGTGATAAGTCGTTGACAATGATTTTAGAGCTATTAAAGGATACATTTGAATTTGCAAGTATTCCAAGTTCGTTCTATGAAGCAAAGAAAACAATTACAAAACTTGGTATGAATTATGTGAAGATATCTGCATGTCCCAACGATTGTATGCTTTATTGGGGTGAAGATGAAGAAAGGGAGACCTGTAAAATTTGTAACACTTCAAAATGGAAATCAGGGGAAAAGGATTGTGTTGTCAATAATCGGAAAAAAGTCCCTGCAAAAGTTCTTTGTTATTTTCCTTTAAAACCTCGATTGAAAAGACTGTTTTGTTCATCAAAGACTGCCGAGGATATGAGGTGGCATGCAGTTGATAATAACAACGATGGTATGATGAGGCATCCTATAGATTCTGAAGCTTGGAAACAATTTGACCTGAAACACCCTTCGTTTGCATTAGATCCGCGAAACTTGCGTCTTGCATTAGCTAGTGATGGCTTTAATCCATTTGGTATGATGAGTTCAAATTATAGCATCTGGCCAGTTGTGCCCATCCCATACAACACTCCTCCATAGGTGTGCATGAAAGAAACATCTTTTATAATGTCGATGATAATTCCTGGTAAATATTCGCCAGGAAATGACATTGATGTCTACTTACAACCTCTAGTCAAGGAGTTGAAAGAGTTATGGACAACTGGTGTGGATACATATGATTCTTTTAAGAAAGAGGTGTTCACATTACACGCAACCTTGATGTGGAAGATCAGTGACTTTCCGAGGTTAGGTATGCTTTCTGGTTATAACACATACACCGGTTTTGCATGTCCTTCATGTAACACCAACACTAAACCTTGTCGTCTTAAAAATAGCAGTAAATGGTGTTTTATGGGTCATCGTTGTTACCTTGATCGGAGACACAGATTTAGATTGAACAAGGTTCGCTTTGATGGTGAGTAAGAAATGCGTAGTCCACCGGTAACATTATCTGGACATCAAGTTCTTCAACAAGTTGAAAACATAAAGGTCATTTTTGGTAAAAAAAGCCAAAGAAAGCAGGGTTGGGAAAAAGAAAAGGCAAGAAACAACCTACACAAGGTGACCCTCCAAACCAGAAAAAAAGGAAAAGGACAGGCAAGACGCAATCTACAAAAGATGACCCTCCAATCTGAAAGAAGAAAAGCATATTCTTTGAACTTCCATATTGGAAGGACAATCTTCTGCGTCATAATCTTGACCCGATGCATATCGAGAAAAATGTGTTGGATAATATCCTATATACTTTGCTTAACGATAGTTCAAAGAGTAAAGACCATGTTGATGCTCGAAGAGACCTTGAAGATATGGGCATAAGATCTGACCTTTGGTGCAATGAAAATGGAAAAATTTCTCCGACAATTTTTACTTTGACTGGTAAAAGTAAGAGGGAATTTTTAACAATTTTAAAGAATATCAAAGTGCCTGATGGTTATTCAAGCAACATTTCTAGATGCATTGACTTGGAAACTCTTAAGTTGAAAGGAATGTTGAAGAGTCATGATGGCCACATATTGATGGAACAACTTCTACCATTAGCCATTTGGACAACATTACCTACTAAAGTTTCAGCAATATTGATCGAGTTATGCTCATTCTTTAGACAATTATGTGGTAAAGTATTGAAAGTTGAAGATTTGGAAAAAATGCAAAACCAAATTATCCTCACTTTATGCCACATGGAAATGATATTTCCTCCATCATTCTTCTCTTTCATGGTTCACTTGGTTGTTCACCTTGTTGAAGAAGTTAAACTTGGAGGTCCCGTTCATTATCGATTGATGTATCCTGTTGAAAGGTAAAATATGTCGGATTTCATTCCTTCAATAATTTAGTAGTTTGTAAAGTTATTGAAAATAATATTATTGTTGTTCAATTTATAGGTACTTAGGAAAACTGAAGAAATATGTACGTAATAAAGCACAACCAGAAGGGTCTATTGCAGAAGGGTACATCATACATGAGATTCTTACATACGGTTCAAGGTATCTAGAAAATATTGAGACTAAATGGAATCAACCGGGTCGTGTAGATGATGAGCTTGATAATGATGTACAAATTGACCCGTGTGTAGCCGAATTATTTCCTAGAGTTGGAAAACCTATTGGTGGATCTTCACATTACACTCTTACACCGATTGAAAAATTACAAGCTCATAGACATGTTTTAACAAATTGCCCTGTAGTTGAGGACTATCTAATGTAAGTAATTTTAACACATTAAAAAATTATTTTACTACTTTTCAAATTTTTACATCTAATATGAAATAACCATATAGGCAGTACAGAAGTATCACACGAAGTCAGCTAAGGAGTAGTGCAAGGACTACTTCTGAGGTAGACAAGAAGGTTCATAAAGAGTTTGCTAATTGGTTCCACAATCGTGTTAGTGTTCATAAACCCATTTAGGTTCAGACTTTGCTTGTATGTGCTTTTAAGAATAAGAATGTGACTAACCATATATTTTATGGTTTAGATTTGCAACAATCTTGACACCATTGATGGACCAGATAAAGATGTTCTCATTAGTCTTGCTCAAGGTCCTTTTGCTAAAGTTAGAAGGTTCACTGCATACAATGTCAATGGATTTAAATTCAGAACAATGGCGCGAGACGAGTTATTAAAAACACAAAACTGTGGAGTTTTTGGCATTTTTGGGACACGAAGTTATTCAAGCAATAGTGATGCCCAAATGAGATTTGGAGGGGTGCCTTACTATGGAAGATTAATAGACATCATTGAGCTTCGCTACGATGTCTTCACAGTGCCAATGTTTAAATGTGAATGGGCTAATACCAAAAACCCAAGAAGCATTAAAATAGATAAGTTGGGCTTTAAGTCTATAAACTTTACAAGATTAAAACATACTGGACAACATGAAGATGATGAGCCATTCATTAAAGCGTCAGAAGCTCAAATGGTTTATTATGTGGATGATGAGAAGGAAGAAGGATGGAGTATACCTGTTCATTTGAAGCCAAGAGACTTGTATGACATGGGTGGAAATGATGAAATTATGGCCCCCATTGAGCCATACCCATCACAAAATACTGAACAAATTTTACTTGTGATTGTTATTTTTACTTGTGTTTTTCCTCTTGTTGCTAGTGATACCACACATATACTTGTTATTTTTACATTTTACTTGTGAAACCACACATATACAGTTAGCTAGTTTTTTTTTATCTTACTGTGCTTAGCTATTTGCATCGTTCTGACTTGTTTATCGTCAATCCTGCAGTGTAAAAACATGACACCATACGAGGTTGAAAAGTTGAAAACAATGGCAGAAAATAAAAAAAGGAAGGAGGATCTAGGTATTCCAATTATCTCTCAAGAACTTGCAAAATCCTATTCTGCCACTTCAAAAAAGGTTGGAGGCTCTAAATATTTTAATTCTCTCCCTTAAGATATATGTTCTTATTTTTTTGTCATTTGGTAATTTGATATTTTGATGATGTAATTCTTTCATTGTTAACTAAATTTATTTGGAATTGTGGAGAGACAATTAAGCTTCTGAATTATGCCATTTTTTTAGGTTGTGAAGAGAAAATCCAAGTTTGTACAACCCGGAGCTCTAGAGGCAGCCAATAAGAAGCGCCTCCGTTCACAAGGTTTACCACATGCAGCTTCACACCCTACACATGTGCCACCTTCAACCTATGATCATGTTACAGACCCACCACCCCCAAATGAGACACCTCCATCGCCTACACATGTGACACCTTCACCTACAGATGATATTCCGTCACTTGGCTCTGGAGATGATGATGTAGATGAAGAGCTGAACATTACTGATAAAAAGAAACTGAGATACTGGGAGGTTGAAGTTATAAGTATGTAATCTAGTGTTCCTATTTGTGGTGTTGTGTTTTTTCTCATGTAGGTGCTATTATTGATTGTTTTAAATGGTTAAATTATGCCATGTTTCACTTTCTTATTTGTTAGATGTGGCGGGTCATATTTCAAGGAGATTTTTAACAGTGGCAGATTTGCATGAAGAATCTCCTAATGGAACCAAGATAATGACTCGATGGAATGATGTTCCTCAACCGGTGGGGGATTCTGCTAAACTGTTAGCAAATTATTTGGGCCAATTGGCAAGGCAATATACAGATTTCCCGATAATGTTTGAAAGCTGGGATGCAATTTCAAATGAAAAAAAAACTGAGTTTTATGTTGACAAAGTAAAGGTATCATTGATATACATTTGAATATATATGATTTATTGTTTCTTGTATTAACTAACAATTTGTTATTTTATGTTTATGTTGTAAGTCAAAGTTTGTTGTCGATGACGATGGAGACCAAAAAAAATATGTTATCTCTAGCCTTGGAAAGAAATGGAGGGATGAAAAGTGTCGATTTTTTAACAAACATTACAAGTGGGAACTCACATTAGAGGAGAATCTGAAAAATTGTCCAAGTTTTATTCACCTAGATCCTTGGCCTGTTTTTATCAATTTTAGGAGGAAGACAGAACAAGTGGTAAATTATGGTTTCATTTGTTTTTCCTTAAGCTTTTAATTGATGCATGTATATAAAATTTTGTTCCAATTAATGCAGGCGATTGCTCAAAGAAATGCAAGAAATAGGAAAAAGCTACAAATCCCTCATACACTAGGACAAACATCGCTTGCGATAAAAAAAGATCAGTTGGCATGGTTCACTCAATCTGCTGGTTGATTATATATACAATTGAACAACTAATTATTATATGTGCTTACTTGTAGGAATTGACACATGGTCGAGAATTTAATAGGGGAGATATGTATTTTGTTTCGCATATACATGCCAATGGAAAATTTGTCAATGAAGAGGCAAGGGAAAAAGCTGTAAGTGACAATTTCTCATTAACATTGCAAGCTATATTCAACTTGATTTTCATCTACAACATTCTCAACGACTTTTGAGACTGTTTGAGGTTTCTAGTCATTGTCTTTGATAAAAACCCCAATCATATTAAAAAACAAAGACCCATTTTTCAACCTAAAATTTTGACAATAATAACAAACAACCATGTATGCTTTCCTGCATTTATTTAGCTATTTCATCAACTGTTATATATGCAGGAAAAATTGCAAGCTGAAATCCAAAACACTCAATGTGAGAATGAAGCATTTGTCAAAGTGTTTGGAAAGGAACATGCTGGATATGTTCGTTCTATGGGGCTTGGGATAACACCATCTCGAATCTCTAGTCGCTCTACTAGATCAGCGTCATCTTCCATCGAGGCAAATGAGAAAATGTTGAAAATGCAAGCTGAGATTGATTCTCTTAAGGATAAGGCTGCACAAGTTGATGCCTAGAAGGAGCAAGTTGCTTTCTTAATGCAAATGCAAATGCAAAATTCTAGAGACAAAGAGGTAATTTTTATAAAACTATTGATACTGAATGAATCTTTTTAATTTCTAAGAAAGTATTAAGTTGGCCTATTTCTTTGTCTGTTCTCAATATTTTGTAGAGAATTATGTATGGCTAAATCATATTTATGACTCTTCTACGTAGTAATTTTTTTGGGTACAATCTGCGTATTAATTTCTAAGAAAGTATTAAGTTGAGCTAAATCATAAAGCCGAATAATCTGACAATGTCATCTAAGAACTAGGGATTGGATAGTGAAATTAGAGTTTAGTACTTTATTAGTTCCTAATAGTGAATAGTTTTTAGTTAAGAGCCTTGTTTGAATTTATGCTAAGCAATGGAATGATACAAGGTACTTTTGTTAGTATATGCTTGTGTTTAAATTGTGGAAATTTAATGTTTAATGTGGAGGTTTAATGTGTTTATCCCAAACTGTTCTAATGATTTTCTTGTTCAATCTGCTGTTGAAGTTGTGACAAAATCCAGAAAAGTAACTTTGGAATCAATTTTCTGGGGAGATTCTGTGCGTGCGAAATGAAATTACTTTATTTTTACTCCCATGTTTTCACTTTATTCTACACCTATGAAGCACATATACTCCTTAGATTAGGCGTGTCTGGTGTCCAAGTGTTGGATACATATCGTGTCCGACACCGACACGGCTCATATGACTACATTGAATTGTAAAATGTAACATAATGTTAAAGATCATGACCATTTTACGCAACCATAAAGCCTAATAATCTGACAATGTCATCTAAGAAAGTATTAAGTTGAGCTTACTTTCTATACGAAAATTCAGATTCTGATCTTGAACTTATGAAGGGTTCTATACATTGTGCTGTGAGAAATGCTTGAATCATTTCATGTTGAAAGTGTGTTCAATGTGTGACATTAACGCATGGTGTTACATTCAATCACTTTCATTTTAAAAAATTTGTTAATGGTGTCTATAACTTGTGTTTACGAGTCAGTGCATTCATGATTCATGTCAATGTGGTACTTCTGACTTACGTGTGAGTGTTTTGTTTGGTGCCCTATGTGTGCTTCATGCGTTTTACTAATCACTGTCTTATTTATTTTTCTTCTTCTTTTCAGCCAACAAATTTAGAAACAACAAGAGATGGTAGACATTATTCATCTGAGTCTAGCTACCGCCTTGAGGATCATTGAAGCAACATCACTAGGGAATATTTAGATATTTTAAGGACTTCTCATTTTGGTACAGTTGTTTTGAATATTCTGTCACTAGTGTTTCGATTTTTTGAATGTTGAAACTACGTACTTTACCGAATGTTCAACCACTAGTGTTTCGGTTTTTTGAATGTTTAAACTAGGTACATTATCTTTTGTTTTAGCTAAGTTGATGTATGAATCAAACTACTTACTCTTGAATTATGTATATTTTTGCATTCTAAGTCTTTAGTAATATATTATTTTTAGATTGTCTTCAAATTCTAGAGAAAAAAATTTAAATTAGGCCATATCAATTTCAAAAATAAATAAATATTTTTGACTATTTAAAAAAAAAAAAAACATTTGCGACTGTTCAAACAGTTGCAAAATAATAAATTGAAAATTTTAAATTAGACATTTGCAATAGTTAGGAACTGTCGCAAGTTCCTTTTAAACCATGTGAAAACTCATAATTTGCGACAGTTGGGAACTGTCGCAGTACACTTTGCGGCAGTTGGAGTGACTGTTCTATGAAGGGTCGCAAATGACTGTTGCGAGGCCAACATTAACGGCTGTTGGTGAACCGTCGCAAATGTACATCTGCGACCCTTCTAACTGTCGTAGTCAGCAATTTTAAAAATCGCAAAATGCGTTTTTTCTTGTAGTGGAAGGCCAAGAAAGACAAAGTAGCTGAAGTAACTGGTTCTGGTCTATCTACAATTCAAGAAGAAGTTCAGGATCTGGAACCTGTTAAGGTCCTGAACAAAAGTACCATAAGTGGTAAGGAAGTTGTACCTTCACCACCTCAACGAGCTCAACCTTCCATTCCTAGAAGGAAGAGAAAACCCATTGTCAGGAAATTGAAGCTTACTCCAGAAGAGGATGAAGAAGCTACAGATCTTGTAACAAGGGAAGTTAAGAGAAGAAAGGAAACAGATGCTGCTGTGAAGAAGGCACTGCAGCTGGCCAAGGATATTGAGATACATGTTGAGGTTCTGGCCAAGGAATCCATAGTTGAAGCTGCTCAACTTGGATTGGAGCTTACGGAGAACCTACAGCAGATGATAGAAGTTGATGGTGTTTTGAAGACTGCTGAAGATGCTCAAGAGGAAGTTGTCTGTTCAAAAGTTGTTGCTTCAGAAGCTCCTGAAGGTAATGCTGATTCTCACACTGCTGCCGATGAAATTATTACAGTAGAATCTAGTACATCCTCTGAAACTAGGACTAGTCTAGCCTCCCTCTCATCATCTTCATCCACATCATCTGATCTAGATGATATACCTCTAGGCAAAGTCTACACCACCCTCAACAAAGCTTTATCCCCATCACCATCAACCAAAACTCCTAAAAAGCCAGATTATGATACCTTTGTGCCAATGTATCCCTCTGTTGAAGAGATGTTAATTGATATACTACAAAGAAGAATCAATGCCTGCAAAAATCTACCTGCTGATCATCCTTTACAACCACCTATGGTTGAGCCTATTCAATCTATTCCTGCTGATGCAAAGGGTGTTGATGATCACACAGGGACATATATTGCTAATATTGATGTGTCATCATGTAAACCTAACTCTCCAACACAAACAACTCAAACATCTACAGAGATCTCTGAACCATCAATAATACAGAACCTAGTAAACTTGAGTATGAAACCAACCAAGATAAAGCCTCTGACATAGCTTCTGATGAAGTTATGACAGAAAGCCCACAACAACATGAACCTAACCTTGAAATGACCTCAACCACCAACATAGATTATGTTCCTATCCCTGACTCTGTTCCTGAACTGACTGTTCCTGAACAACCTGTTCCTAAACAACCTGTTCCATAACTGAGTGTCTCTGAACAAATCACAAACAGCCAATCATCAACAACCAACACCTTTGTTGAACCTAAAACCTCAGTAAATGACCAACCCTCTTCATCCAACTTAGCCATTCAACCTTGTGCTTCTTCCAGAACAAATGTCCTTTCTCCACCCACCCTGTTTATAGATTCTATTATTCTAGCAGATGTGTGTGAGAACATTTTTCAGGAGCTGAACAGCTTAGTTCAAGCAAGGAACAATCTTATTCATGAGGATAGCTATGAGAAGTTGTGGAAGAGATTAAAGGAAAGAGTGGACTATGTCTTGACTGAACTCCAAGATCATGTCTTGATGCTCAGGACTCTGCTCAAAGAAAGCTTCAAGAGTGGCTGAAAGGTGTTGATAGCAATCTTCAAGAAGTGCAAGTGCTGAGAACTTGGGTGCGTACTCCTCTTAGCTTAAGAGCAAGGAATGCTACAGACTTTATTCCAACAGGAATACGCTGAATAGAGCTTAACATCAACTGGTTGTCAAAGGTTAATGTCAAACCAATATCTACAGAACCAGCCTTGCTGCAAAAGAATGCTGAATTGGAAAAGGAAAACAAGCAGCTCAGAAAAGAAGTTCTTGAACAAAAGCTACTACTGCTTGAATACAAGTCATCAATAGAAGCAAAATTGGAAGAAGCCAGAGTTAGAGAGGAGAAGCTGATCAAAATCAATGAAGAATTCAAGCAAGAAATGAAGCAACAAGCAGAAGAAACACAAAGGATGATGAAACAAATGATGGAGATGTTCCAAAAACAAGCCCAACCTTAGTTGCACAACCCTAGCTTGTTTTATTTCTGTTATTTTTATCCTTACATGTTTCTGCCTACATATTTATGCTTCTGAATTACTGCTTCTGACTAACATTTATGTGCTTCTGAACAATGTTTATGCTTCTGAACTACTTTTATGTTATGATATATGACTTGCGTTTACAGAATTTCTCACTACGTTTTTCTCATCTCTTTCTTTTTGTCTTTATGTTATATCTTTTTGTTGATGACAAAAGGGAGAGTAGATTTATAGTATTTAAAGGCTCTGAGCCCCATTAATTTAATTTCAAACAATTTAAATTAATAAGACCATCTTCTTATCTCTTAGTCTTTTAATGTGAGATTATTCTGAGTGTTATTGTGTTTTTAATGATGAATTTAATTAACAAGCATAGAACTCAGGGGGTGCTTACAAACCTCACCTTATAGTACTATTGGACTCAAGGGGAGCTTACAAACCTCATACCCTAATAGTCAACTTGTTAATTAGATTAACAACAATTGAACATTTTAAATACTAATGTTTGTCATCATCAAAAAGGGGGAGATTATTGGAACAAAATGTGTTTAACACTACCTCTTTAGAGTTTTGATGATAACAAGATATTAATAATTGTCAATTGGATATGCTAATATTTGTTCAAGTGTACAGAACCATAGACAAAAATTTGAAATCATTATTAGGTTCTGGAAGAACAAAAGAGAGCAAATGAATCAACAAAAAGGAAGCTTAAAGCGTCTGAAGAGAACTGCTCCTGAAGTCAAAAGTGTTCTTGAAGACAAAGTGCTCCTGAAGTGATGACATCATCAGAAGCAAGTTCATCATAAGCATCTCATCAGAAGTTGTAGTTCATCAAAAGATGCAAGACTTAAAGCTTCAAAGGCTGTTCAATGGATTTAATCTCGTCTAAGAATTGCAGAAGAGTGAAGCAACGGCTAATTCAAATGAATTTGAAGGCATTGGATGCTTGTTCTTTGAAGAGCGTTGACAAAGTACAATTGCACAAAGTGTACAACCATTATCTCCACTACTTAGTTTTTGTCTCTGCTACAAGACAAGAATAACAACTGCGCCTGCAACAATGTTCCTACAGACTTGGAATGGTTTTGAAATTGATCATTCATAGGACAATAACCATATCAGGCAAAAGATCATTGGTGATTGATCAAGTCTTCAAACGACTCTTATATTGATGTGCTGGCAATTCACGTCTCTTTTGCACCTCTATATAAAGGAGTGAAGACTTGTAGAATTGTGAGAGACTCACAACAATTTAAAACCGCCAAACCTTTGCTGAAATTGTTCTGCATCAAAAAGTTCACTTAGAATTTCTTATCAAAGTTCATATCTTTGAAATTCTAGAGTCTTTAAAGTTTGTATCTGATTTGTATTGTGAACACCACTTATTGTATATCAAGTGTTCAACGTCAAACATTTTTCTTTGTAATTCTGTTTGATTAGAAGTCTCTTGCAGTTGTGCTTGAGCATAGAAGTCTTTTGATTGTGTTCAGGAGCATAGGAAGTCTCTTGCAGTTGTGCTTGAGCATTTGAAGTCTCTTGCTAGTTTTAGCAGTGAGCATTTGTAATCAGATATTACATTTTTAGTGAACTCTCCTTGGAAGTGCAAGGGGGACATGACTACTTCCAGTTTGTGGAAGGAACCTGTATAATTGCTTTGTGTCTCTCTTCTCTCTCTCTCTCTCTCTCTCTCTCTCTCTCTCTCTCTCTGGTTTTATCTGCTACATTTAGTATCTGAACATCACTTCAGAAGCTGTACTCTAACTGCTTCTGACCAGTGACTTCAATAGGAGAAAAAGAAGAAAAAGCCAACACAATTCAACCCCCCCTTCTTGTGTTTTTCTCACCTTCACCAGGCTGTCCGCATATATTTGCTATACTTTGTGGGGATCACGCTCTTCACTGATAAGAGCGCCACTGTTGTGGATGTTGTCTACCTGAGGTACTTTAGAGACCTTGATATTGTTGTTGGTTATTCATGGGGAGCTGCGGCACTAGCTCACTTATATAGGGAGCTTAACAAGGCTGCACGTTGGAATTGTGGTCAGGTGTTGGGATACCTGACTTTGTTGCAGGTATAAATTAAAAATCATGTTTTGTTTTATTAAATGTAAGTGTATATTGTTTGTATAAATTATATGTGGTTGTCATTGTTGCAGGCATGGGTGTTTCAGCACTTCCAAGTTATGGGAAGCAAGGATGTCTAGTCAAGATATCGGGAGGAGCGGGATCCTCGCGCGATGCTTTTTATACCACTGTCTGGTTTGGGCACAACAGACAACTACAGAAACCTACTGGATAGGCTGGATCTGAGTGGCGTTGTCATGGCCCCATATGGACCGCACCGTCAGGTACGTTTGTTTGAGCGGGTCAGCCTTTTCACTGGATGGCTCAGATACGGAGACCGCCAAGTGAGATATATGTCGGAGCAGGTTCTTCATCCAATTTGGGGGAGATCTCACTCCGCCTTCAGCATGCTCTTGATCATACGGTGACTCTCAAGCAGTTGGGAGAGCGTGCATTTCGTGGTGTGGAGGCAGCAGATAGATACATCGAGGGGTTTTATCTCCATTCTCATCCACGCATGATTCTTCCTGATATCTCGGTACCGGTGTCGATGCCACCGGAGCATGAGGTCCTTGATGCACGAGCTGCTCAGGAGGATGGAGATGTTGGGTACATACACCTTAGCGGAAGGTTGAGCCGCATCAGAGACCATGTCTATGTTGTGATGTCCAGTGATCTGGTGCCGTGAGGGTCTGAGGTATGGCAACATTTGGAGGAGGTATTGAAAGAGGTGCATGATGGGAAAGTTTACCATCGTCGGAGAGCTACTGAGGGTGGCAGAGGTGGCAGAGGTGGTGGCAGGGGTGGTGGTAGAGGTGGTGGCGGTGGTCTGGTCCGGGTGTAGTTATTAGGAGTTGATTTTTATTATGTTATGTTATGTTTGAATATATTGTAACATTTGGATAATTTTTAATTTTATGTAATATTGGATAATTTTATATTTGATTAATGTTATGTTTGTCCATTATGTTGTGTTGATAATTTTAATGTTATACGTTTGATTTACTGTTAGAACATGTCACTGGCATGATATGTCTGTTTAGAAGCAAGCAAAATGCGCTAAAACAGAGGCTGAACCAAAACCAGATGGCTTCTGCCTGTGTTCTGGTGCAGTTCAGATTACACATTCCGGACTGTTTAACGCAATCCGGATTACGTAATCCGGAAACAACATTTCCCACCCCATTTGTTGACTTTCAACGGGGTGATTTACACATTTCGGATTACATAATCTAGTTTTTCAACAAATTTCCGGATTATGTACTCCAAAACAAACTTTTCAAAAATGGCACCAACATCCATCAGCATGGTTGAAGTGCCAAAATCCACGAATTTTTCTGGAATTTAGTTTCCGGAAATAGTTCGGATTTTATTCTCTGGACTAGAGGTATTTTTGGAAAAAAAATAGGGCGCGCGAGGAAAGACATAGAGTGAGAAAAGTAAAACTCATATATTTGCGATGTTGAGTCATATAAGTTTCATCAAGTGGTAGTGCCGCGTTGGCGCATGCCTTGAGTGAACGTTGACATACAACAAAATTTAACAATAGGCTATAAACACTTAAGTGCTTTAATGGTCAAAATATCAAACTATATAATATTAAATAACCTAAGATAATTTTAATTATATATATTAGCTGAACTTATAATTTGATAACTCATTTTTAGTAGTGAATAGATTGATACAAATATTCATTTGAAGCTGTAAAATATAAATTTGTTTTTGTATTTGTCACAATGATGATGATTGTTTATGTCTACGAATGTTTTTTTTTCAATTTAAATAGAAGATTGTTTTTAAAAATAAATTGTGTTTTTATTTTATTAGAGGCCTATTTTATTACGAGAGCCGGGTCTCCAATTTCCATATGAATGGCCCTGACTACATTTATGTTATTATGGCATGATGGGAGCGTTACAAAAGTGTTATTACATTTGATATTTTATTATATATGGATATTTTTAACTATATTTATGTTATTATTGTTAAAGATTTATGTTGTAATTTTTAGTGTAATGATAAAATTTATTGGATATTTACAATTTCTACAAAATAGAAGAAAAAAGTGTAAAAAAATAATCATTCACAAAAGTATAAAAATATACAAATTAAATTAAAAAAAAACAGTAATGTATTTGAGGAGGATGAAAATGAGTTGAGATCATTTAAAAAAAAAACGAATTGAGATTCTCTCCATTTATAAAGATAAATGGAGATTGTCATTAGGAAAAAGATAGACACAAAATATGTGGTGGATCCTATTATTAAATAGGTCCTACCATCATTAATTATTTTCAATAATTTTTGTGTTTTTATCTCTCCAAATATCAAAAATGAAAAAGAGTTTTTTTGAAGAAGATTTTAACTCATTAAAAAAAAAACCTTTAAAATAATTGTGCATACTACGAGGGTTTTCGGACGCGATATTGGCGGTCATCCAAAACTCCCACAAGTAATTTGTGGAATTGGTATAACTCCCAAAAAATGACAAAAATATCGTCGCAATCTAGCGGTGTTTTATGTAGTGAAGTATATAAGAAGAGAGACACTGATTTACCTCTTCAATTAATGTAATTTAATTAGCTGAAAAAGGGTAGCATTAGAATATATTTTCTATGTCAAAATTTCAAATTATAACCAAATGCCAATATACATAAATACTTAAATAGAGACAGATATTTACCAAAATTATTATATTTCTTATTTCTTACATCATAAAAGGAATGAGATGCACTTTATGCTTCATTAATGACTACATTCAAAGAAAAGAATACAAAAAGAATTTCCTTTCCAATTTCAACCTATCAAGAATCCGTACTACTAATAAAAAAAGGTTTGTACTACAGACAATTTCCATTCTACAATCCAAAAATAAATAAATGTAAACCAAACGGATCAAACTAAAAAATTCCATTTTTCCTACAAAAAGTTTAAAAACTCCATAGTGATACCTCCTCATCTTGAAAGTCTTCATGAATATATTGATACTCATAATACTCCAAGCTATGTGTAGGGGACATTAGCGCCATATTACTCCACATCTCTTGCATGTTCATCACTCCTTCTTCTTCTTTCTCTTCCATACAAATCATATTCTGCTCCTCAGTGGCAGTGGCAACTACATCCATGTCATTCTCTTTGTCATTGTCATTGTCATTTTGATTAGTCATTGCATTCCTATCTGGTCTGAAAGCCTCGGCAGCCTCTGTAGCCGCCTTTTGTATATCCTTTGCCTGAGTAGTTGCAGGTTTGGGGAGCCGCCACGCGGAGTCTGCAAAGTTGAGACAGGCGTAGCGGCCCCTCAATGCCATTGCGGCAACATCGTGGGCACGGGCTGCCATCTCGGCAGTTGGAAAAGTCCCTAACCAAATCTTAGTCTTCTTGTTAGGCTCTCTCATTTCACAAACCCATTTATCTAAGTTCCTCTTCCTCACACCCCTATACACCGGGTGGCGAGTCTCCTTGAACTTCTTCCTCCCTGCACGCTTCTTCGGAGTACTCACTGCTAACCGCATCTCCTCGTTGCAAATTGACATCCAATTAGAGCCCTCTGAATTCGGCAGCGACATGTCAGAGGAAGAGACAGAATTGTTAGTTGGATACATATGTCTTTGTTGGTGAGAGTGGAAAAAGATTTTGATAGTGAAAGTTGGAACTGAAGATAAGTGTTTGTTATAATGGAGTAAAGAGGTTGTTGCTTTTGTGCTTGAGGCTTAAGAAAGTCAAGAGTAAGTTGTGTTATATATATAGGGAAGAGAGGTTCGTTTGTTTGAGGGAAAAAGTTAACAGTGAGAGTGAGTGAGTTGGATATTTTAGAAGCGTTATAAGCCAGCTATGTGATTGGTTGTGAATTTTGCAACAGACAAAAGGAAGTGTGCGGGTTTCTAGAGGGGCACCAGACTAGGCTAAGAATAGTAATAATAATGTCATAAAAATAGTTGTATTTTTTCTCTCATATTTACGATACGACACCCTTAGGTCACAAAGATAAGCAAAAATTCATATTTTAAATTCATTCAATAAACAATGTATGTAATCTTTATTTGAGCAACATACATTATATATTGAATTAATATAAAATATGGATTTTTGCTTATATTTGTGAGAGGATGATGTATGTTTTTATTTTGTTTCTCTATTATTTTGATTTTCGTGTCAATTTCTACTTTTTCTTTGTAATTTCATGATTGTCAAATAAATTGGTTGTTCGAATAACACATCTCCAAAACTTTAAACTTTTGCAATAGAGATTTCTATAATGTACTAAACACCACTACATAAAACAATTCAAAATTTCAAATAATCCACATGTATTTACATAAAAGAATGGACCAAAACTCATGACAGAAAATACTTAACGTGTGTTTGGATGGAGGGTTTAGGAGGCGAAAGGAGGGAAGGATTTACTTTTCTTTTTTGAATTACAGACATTATAAAATGAGTTTTAGAAAATTGAATTAACAACATAATAAATGATCATATAATACTTCAAAACCACTTAATATATTTTTAAAAAATATTTACGTTGTTTGCAATTTAAAAAATAAAAGTGAGCCCTTCCCTCCCTTTCTCTTCTAAACCCTCAATCCAAACACACCTTCACGTTGTTCGAATAAAAACTTGATGAAATTTTGTAGAGTAATTAAAAACAAAATTTAAATATTTATAAGGATAAAAAACATATTTAATCATATAAATTTAAGAAAAAAAATAAGAGATAGTGTATTGAAATGTGTTAGAGAGTGTTACTCACACTTAAAAAGAATGAAAAAAAATATTATTCCAGATAAAAAGAATGAAAAAATGACAGTAAGAAAGAATAGAAAGAATTATTTCATTTTTTTAATTAATTGTCACTCGTTTTCTTTCGAAGCAGTTTCTTCAAAGTCAAACACGGAATTTAGGAGAAAATATCCTATTTCTTCTACTCGTTTTCTTTCTTAGCGTGTAAGTTCTGAAGCAACCTTCAGTTATCTGTCGCTCCTACTTCTTTCTCGGATGTTTCCTCCAAAACAAACACGGAATAAACGAGAAAATATCCTGTTTCTTCCACTCGTTTTCTTTCCCTGCGCGCACGTGAGTTGAACCCCACCAATGTTTTCAACTGTTTTTGTCTTTGTTTTTGTTTTTTTTTTCTCTCCTTTGTTTTTTTTTTCTTTCACTTTTAGGCCCCGTTTGGTTTGAGCTTATTTTGAGCTTATGAAAAATAGCTTATGTAAATAAATAAGTTTTTATTTTAATTTATAAACTCTCACTAATAAAAATTGTATCTTCATAAACGATTTTTTCATAAACTACCTTAAAAACTTATAAATAATACATAAAAACTTATTTATTTGCATAAACTGTTTTATATAAACTCAAAAATAAGCTAATCCAAACGGGCCCTTAGTCTTTTGACATTTTCTTCCTTATTCTGATTTCTCTCATTTCCTTACATTTTTAATTCAAACTTTCTTACATTTTTATTTCGAACCAGAACTGTTTCTGATTTTCTCTTGCTACCGCCGTGGTAATCTTATTATCCACCGGTGAGTTTCCCGTTGCTTTATTTAGTTGAATTGCTCAGTTTGTGATTCAAAACCATTAGAGAGTAGTTTTTATTCGAACATGTATGTTCTTCACTAATCTGAAAATGAAAATCATCCTTGCTTTAAGATTGATTTATTTTCCCTTATTATTTTTTATTTTGATTTTGTCCTAATTCAAGGTTTTTAAAAGTGGCCGAGATCGTGTTAAAAATTTCATTATTTTGACCGTTACAGATTTTGTGTTACTTAATGCGGTTGTCATGTGATGAATTAATCACAACATTGTACAACATGTATTAAAACGATTTGCTATCATGTATTGTGTAATAATCTTGAAGTGAGCAATTAATATTTTCATTGTTTCCAAAAATGTATCATGCCTAGCCAGCATTTTATTGTCGGTGTATCACAATGACTCACTTAAAAAGTCTCACATCTTCTAAATTAACAAAAGTTAAGATGAACACATTTATAAATAAAAAAAGGCTTAAATAGGTCTTTCTTCCTTGAAAATATAGGTCATTTGAATTTTCGTCTCTAAAGTTACTAATCCTTCCAATCTGCCATTGTAAAATTTAATTATTTGACTTTTGGTCCTAATTAGTTTTTTTTTGCTGAGGTGGGCTGTCATTAGCGGCGTGGTGTCCATGTAGCAAGTGATGATTGGGCGAGGTGGTTGGCTTAAATAGGTCTTTCAACCTTGCAAATATAGGTCATTTGAATTTTCGTCCCTGAAGTTACTAATGAGATGTAATTAGAACCATTTTTCAAATGATTAATATTTGCAATTGCAAAATGAAATGATTAGTAACTTCAAGGACAAAAATTCAAATAGCTTATATTTGTAGGGACGGAAGACCTATATAAGTCAATAAAAAATATATATATGTTTTCACATGGTAAATAAACCCTTGGTCTTTTCTATTTATCCTCCACGATCTAAAACTATGCTTAGCATTGTTGAAGGTTTTTTTACAAGGATTATTGAAGATTTGTTGTTTGGGTGACAATTGTTGTGTTAAATTTTTGATTTTGGTGTGTTTGCTGTTGGTGGATTGTTGTGTGTTATTTTTTGGACCGTTGTTGATCCCCCTCTCCTGTGCTTGCCGTGAACTGTACTACTACCTTTTGGACTGCTGATCACCCTATATATGCTGATTAATTATATATTCTCGTGCTAGATCCGAGAATTAGTGAAATAATGATTTTGCTTTATATATTGGAAAAGATTGGGGATCTCTTGACTCCAAGAGTAACTCTGAGATGAGTGACTCCGTTTAATCATTTTGTACTTAGTTCTGTATTTTTTATGCCCTTTTTATGTTTTCGTGAAAATTTAATCATAATACTTTGATTTATCTTATGCACAGTCGGCTTCCATTTTATTCAAACATGCAAATGTGTATTGTTGTCTCACTTATTATGTCTTGTGCTACAATTTACAGCAGATACTGGACTACAATGTGCCTGGAGGTAGGATTCGAGTTTTATTATTTTTAAAGCTTGTAACAAGTAACTTATGACATGTTTAGATTGGTGGTGAGTTTGACATAACCACTGACATTTTGATTTTGTAGAAGCTTTAAAGTGTAATTTTTGTTAAAATCTCTGTCAATTTAAACATGCACTTGTAAGTTTATTGTAACCATGGTCGTTATGAAAAGGTGGGGGTGTTCACTATTCATGATGCATTTAGTAAATATATAAAGCTTATTGACATAAAGATGTATTATAACTTATATTGCAAGGAAGCTGAACTGCAGACTTTCAGTTATTGACAGCTACAGGTTGTTAAAAGATTATGCATTAAATGTTGATGAAATTTTCCTTGCTAGACACCTGAGTCATCTATTAAATGGGTATGACAATTGAAAATGTTTACTTATAGTTTGAACTAATTCCAATCAATTGTCAAATCATTCGGTTGGGTTAGAGAAATTGGAGATAGTCATAAATTTGTGTCAATCCTCTTTGATTGAGTTTAGACATTTTGGTTGTTGGTACGAAGATCCAAGTTCTGGTGGGTGTTGACTTAGTTTGTGGTTCCGACACTGCGTTCAAATGGATGGTTTTGGCTCGAAAAGAAATTGAAGGCTTGCATTTTTTTTTTGCAGAGAGCAGATAGATCTTGGATCGTCTTTGTGTTGATTTACAATTCATATGCCAGTTTAGATGCTCTAAACACTCACTTAGTCCGCTTTGTTTGATGTTTGATTGTTTTGCTCGAAAGTGATGTTATACTTGTTGTTGTTGCAAGGAGTTGTTGGTTCTTGGATTCGTTCCGTGTTGACGGTTGATCCATACACCGCAATTTATGTGAATTTACGGAGTTAGGTCTATGCCCCCAATTTTTTTTGTATTTCTTTTTTATTTTTTTTTAATAATATATATATATATATATATATATATATATATATATATATATATATAAACACCAGACAAAGATTGAAATCGGCAAGATATTCCAACTTAGTTGAAATGTCTTCTGTTCTTTTTTTTATCATTATGTTCTTGATTTATAAAAACAAGGAATATTACAATCGTCATGTGATGATTTTGCAGCTTGAGGCATAGTTTCTTTTTCTTGGTGATAGTAATTTACATATTTGTGTGCCTTTGCTTTTTTTCTTAATAGTTCATCTTGAAGTGATTTTTCACCATTCGTTTTCTTGGGGTATTTTAGTTTACCTTCTAAAATATGAAAGTTTGTATAGTAATATCAGTTAGCTCCATTATATTATATTTATATCTCTTTAAAACTGGCTTAAAACGTTAGGAGTGTCTCTGTTTTATAAATTCTTATCAAGAATCTTATTTATCTGATATGAGACTTAGGTTTTTCTAAATACACTCCTCTGACGCCCATCACTCGTTTTGGGTTTGGTGTGTGTATAGGTTGGCCTTTGAATTCAACAAGCTCTGATACCATGTTGAAATTTAGGGTATGTTTCTTCGTCTTTTTGGGTGTTTGTTTCCATATAAGATATCTTGTGATTTGGGAACAAAATTCCTCAATTTGTAATGTCTTCTGAGGCCTCTTGAATCTTCATTCATTGTCTTCCCAATGCCTTCACAAGTCTTCAAATGTTTTGTTTTGCCAATTTACATGATTTCTTCTTGAATTACATCAAAACTAGAACTACATTACTCAATATATAAAACATTGCAAATGTTTCGAAAACCATAAACAATTGTTCTAACACTCCTCTATTCTAAATGAAAATTAACTGAAAATAACTATAAAACATGATAAAAATAACGTAAGATGACATGTTATCAATTTGCACAAACTCAATGAGTAGTAAACTATATGAGCGTAGTACACTATTTGAAGTGTATCTGTTTTGGTTTGTATTACGGTGTTTCAACAACGTTGGTTCGTAAGTATGTATATTTAATTCTTAACGCGATGCCTTTACTTTATATAGGAGAAGTTCAAATAAGTATGTTGTTAAAGATCTTTGTCTTTCCATGCTTGATGGTTGTGTGTAATCTACGCCTTGATTATAGTTGACGAATCTTTGTATTTAACTTCACCATCGATGCACTTGATCGTTCTTCCCTCATATATGCATGTCGATGCTTGATTTCATATTCCTAAAAGGATTCATTGCATCATTTGAAGTATAGAGCATCGTCTTGGTCTAGAGGATTGCCTTGGTATTGAGGGTTGCTTGATCCACATAAGATTGACCCCAAAACGTTGACTCTTTCCTTGATCATAAAGTATGTCTTCATGTTTGTCCAATGATGACTTTGAGTCTATAGAGCGTTAACTTTATGCTGATCATAGATCTTCATCTCGATCTTTCAGTGTAGAAGGTTGACTTTTAGTGTACAGTATTTACCATGGAGGATCAACTTCAAGAACTTCCTTCATGCTTGAATATACATCAGAGTATCTAATTGTTCTCAAATACGATATTATCATCAAAACGTAAGGATATTGATCTTTAACCCATTTTGGTTGAACATTGTTAAGATTCATGTTTTTTGGTTATTTGTGCATTTGTAATGTACTATTGTAAAGAATACTTAAATAAACTTGTGTTAGAAAATAACACATAAGAATCAATCTAATGTTGAGACAAAATCTTTATTTGATGTTTTAAAAATTATAAACATATTATATTTATTTAATCTTGTTATCTACTAATTAGTTTTGTGAGAATTTGTTTCATAAGAATGTACTAAGAACGTTATGGAAAATACGAAAAAAATAAAACAGTACATCAAAAGTGAACAAGTCTGCACAGCAAGAAATCATGGCAGATTATGATTTGAAAAATGTATATTGGGCCTTAAGAAAAGATTTAAACCCATTTAAAAAAGAAAGCCCATTAGAAATATAACATCTCATATAAAGAGCACATGGCCTTTTAAGCATGACATCACTAAAGTAATATGACATGACATCATCAGCATTGGCAACAAGTTAAGAGCTCATTACAACTGTTTCTCTCACTCGCAAGCAAGCAAAGCTAGGCAAATCAGATAGAACATTCTGAGATCGTTCTGTCTATTTTTAAGAAGAAAAGTGAAATCAATTGAGACTTTGGACAGCTATCAAAAACGTGTCCAACAGCTCTATTTTCACTACTTGATCACCAAGACACTTCTCACCTATAAATACAAGTGGTTTTGTCTTCAGCTTCTGATGAACTTGCTTCTGATGAACTTCAGCTTCTGATGACACGTCATCACTTCAGGAGCGCTTTGTCTTCATGAGCAGTTCTCTTTAGATGCTTTTAAGCTTCCTTTTTGTTTATTTCTTAGCTATCTTTTGTTCTTCCAGAACCTATTAATGATCTCAAAATTTATGTCTATGGTCATGTACACTTGAACAAATATTAGCATATCCAATTGACAATTTTTTAATACCTTGTTATCATAAAAACTCTTAAAGGTAATGTTAAACTCATTTTGTTCCAACAAAGTGCATCCTAAAAGCCACCGTGTTAGGTGAAGTACATACTGAAAGCAACCATGTGTCCTAAAAGACATGTAAAAGTGAGTGAAGTCAGGTGAAATGCATCTTGAATTCCACCGTGTTACATAAAACACAAATAAAAGCGAGTGAAGTCAGGTGAAGTGCATCCTAAAAGCCACTGTGTCAGGTGAAGTACATCCTAAAAGCAAGTGAAGTCATGTGAAGCGAGTAAAGTCAGGTGAAGTGCATCCTCGAAGCCATCATGTCACGTAAACTACTGATAAAAATGAGTGAATTCAGGTGAAGTGTATCATAAAAGCCGTCGTGTCAGGTGAAATACATCCTAAAGGCAACCATGTGTCCTAAGATACAGACAAAAGCGAGTGAAGCCGGGTGAATTACATCCTGAAATCCACCGTGTTACGTAAAACACAGATACAATCGGGTGCAGTCAGGTGAAGTACATCCTAAAAGCCACCGTGTCAGGTGAAGTACATCCCGAAAGCAACAATGTTACCTAAAACATAGATAAAAGCGAGTGAAGTCAGGCAAAGTGCAACCTTGAAGCCACCGTGTTACAAAAATTATTAATAAAAGCGAGTGAAGTCAGGTGAAGTGCATCCTAAAATCCACCGTGTCAGGTGAAGTACATCCTGAAAGCAACCATGTTACATAAAACACATATAAAAGCGAGTGAACTCAGGTGAAGTGCATTTTGAAAGCAACCGTGTTACATAAAACACAGATAAAAGCGAGCAAAGTCAGGTGAAGTACATCCTCGAGGCCACCAGGTTACATAAAAGAGTGTCGAAAGCGGACAAGTCAAGTGAAGTATATCCTAAAAGCCGTCGTGTCAGGTGAAGTACATCCTGAAAGCCACCTTGTTACATAGAACACAGATAAAAGCAAGTGAAATTAGGTGAAGTACATCCCGAGAGTAACCATGTTACCTAAATCTATGTTGGAGGCGACCATGTTGCTTGAAACATCGCCTCATGCGATCGAGTTGCTTAAAAATTGCCATATGCGACCGTGTTGCAGATAACACTGCCCCATGCGACTTTGTGAGGTGAAGTCAATAAAATAACCACTATGTTTCACGTAACATTGTGAGAATCACTTGATTATGGTGAAATACTCTCATAATGACAAAATGGTACATTAAACATTGTTTGGAAAAGTCGGGTTAGGTGTAACTCATCCTGAAATCGATAATTACAATTCAAATGCTATTTTATTTTTTTAGTTTTATTTTTTAACCAATGTCCTCAGAAATTGTTTAACAAGATCCAAATAAACATCTTTTGAAGGTTTTAGTGCTTACGCGTTTTTCTTAAGTGGCGGGCATAAACTGCCAAAACACATCAGCTTATTACGGATAACACTCGGTGCTTTGCCTTCGGTGCCTTTGGGTGCCTTTTTGTTAAATTTTGTTCCTATCTTTCTCTTAACCATTCATTATCTCTCATCTAAATAATTAATTTTAATAATTTATTACTCAACGGTCTTGGGAAAAGAGCTTACATTTTTACAATCACCTCGAAAACATGAACTCCTTGCCTCCTTGGTTTCACCTGCATGATTAAGGCGCGATTTAAACCCCGAAACAACGTCACACATACCGAGTCACCTTACACCATATATAATCACCAAAGCTCGTCTCTCACCGCAATCACTAAATTACTAAGCTCGAAACGATTTTTGTCGAGAGTCGAGACTACAATGGACAAATTTGGTGATCGAAAGATTTTCATTGTCTACACTGGGAAAAACCCCGGCATATATGAAATATGGGACGAATTCCTTGAGCAAGTCAACGGCTTTCACGTCGTCAAATATGATGTATTTCGAACTTATGCTCAAGCTGAAACTGCATGGTTCAAATACCTTAACCGTGTGGCTTTGCAGAACATCTACGAGTCTAGGAAAAGAGAGGAATGGTGCGGAGGCGACGGAGTTGTTCGTACGGGTAACAACTTCTTGTAGAGGCTTACCTCGTGATTTGTTGTTTTTTTAGTTAATTTTTTCGTTATTTAGTGGCGTTAAACTAAATATATTGTTTTTTTTAACCGGATATTTACCGCTTTAACAGAGGAATATGGATTTTCAGTGGCTCCAAATACCGATGCTCCGATGTTCGTCGTACACGAAGAAATCCAGCTACTTCTGACCAAGTTTTGCAAAGACTTCGACATTCCTCCACCAACATATACTCTACACGAGACTAAAATTATCCAAGATGTTCAATACAAGAGATACCGTGCGTCTGTACCATACAGTGGTATCCACACTTCTTTGGAGTTTGTGGGGAGGTATGGGAAGAACGACTACGATACGAAGGAGGATGTAGCTGTATCCCTTCTTCTACCTCTACTAGATACATACGACAGAAAAATAAGACACCTTAACTACTATCACGTGGAAGTGTTAGAGGAAGAACTCTAGAAGGCATGGGACAAGAATACGGCGTTCGAGATTGAAAACGGCCTTTTGAGGCTAAAACTGGATGATTTCAAAATGGAGTGAGGGATAGTCGTCACAATACGAAGTATATTATATTATATTATATATGGTAATTATAACTGTCATACCCTCATTTTGGACCTAAAAATACTCACTCAAATTCCTCTGCTATTTTCTAATGCTTGCAAATCCACCGTGTTTTCTACTATGCTTCAGTTGCATACATTACTGCTTCAGTCCTTTAAATTTTTGCATAAAATCATACAAAAGGGTATTTTGGTCATTTCCTACAAAGGAACCCATTTTTAGTCCCTGCAATTTGTCCCTGAGTCTTTTCTGTTTGTTTGCATAAACCACTAATCAAGTTTTGAACAAAAATCACCTTAATTTGCATCTGAGTCAGTCTGAGTCGTTTTTGCCCCAGGGGCATTTTAGTCTTTTCACATCATATAAATTTTGGGCAGAGAGGTATTTTAAAATACCTCATTTTTGGTAATTTGTTTGTTTTAGTCCGTTTTGTCAATTTTAATTGTTTCACTTTACGTTGCATTTCAAATTACATTTTTTAAACCAATTTTTTTTTTTTTTTTTACATTTTTAGTCCAAAACCTTTATGAAATTGCATTTTAGTCCAGTTTTAAGGCAGTCAGTTTTTCTTTTTCTTTCTTTCTCAAAAGCAGTCCAAACTTTTTAAAAATTCCAAAACAGTCCCAAACTTTACAAGAATTGCAAATCAGTCCCAAGTTTCATAAAATTGCAGGTCAGTCCTCAGGATGCCACGCGAGCTAATTCAGGCCACATGTCAGCCTATATAAGGCTGCGCACTGTACAAATCAGAGAAGAATCCACAGAAATTCTGCCAAGTCACAAACAGTTCACAAATTTCTCTCTCATGTTAGTTAGATCAAAATGCAACAAAGTCAAAGAAGCTGAAGAACACGAAGAAGAAACCTAGGGTTCCAGAATCAAAATTGGAGCAATTTCAATGGGAATTTCGTTGATTCTCAGAGATTCGAAGCGGAATCATCACCATTGAATCTTTACGCTGCAATTCAAGCCCAGAATCTGTCGCTAGGAGCGACAAATCCTGTGCGATCACAGAGCGTGAGAAGTTGAGAAGAAGAGGGTGAAGAAACTGAAGAATCCGAACCGGTTAAGGGGAAGAAGAAGAAAATCACCAGTTCTATTTCAGAATTCAAACCAAGAATCATTGAAAACAGCATCGAATCGAAGTATTCCAAAGACTCAAAGCAAATCTCCGAACAAAATCAGGTAATAATCAAAGAAACTCACCTTTTCCCATTCATAAACAGTAATGAACACTGGATCGATGCGAATTCATGCGGATTCGAAGCTTTTCCAGTCGAAGATGGTGAAACCCTAACTTTTTCCAAAAAAACAACGGAGATTCTGAGGTTTACGACGACTTTCAGCCGTTGTAAATCAACGAATCCATAAGGATTTCACGCGAGAAAGCTTCGAACCAAGTGGATACGAAACGATTCAAAACCGTATTGATTCAACAAATCTACACGGATTCCCAGTGTTCATACGAATTTTAGCATCAGAACCATGATTAGAAACAAGAATCAAGGCGTTTAAGCCAAGATTCCTCTGTTTCTGGGTGGATTCAAGTAAGTTAGGGTTAGGGTTCAAGAACACGAGAGAACGGCTGGAGAAGAGAAGGGAAGAAAGAGAAAGATACGAACCAAATGAATGGACCGGGCTCATAGCCCTTTTATATATGTGTTTGGGTCGGGTTGATCCAAAACCCGACCCACTCTCTTCTGTTCCTAGCCGTTTGATCAGGATCTTGATGGATCCGGATCAATCCAACGCACCTGGTGCATTGGTCTGATCCGTACCCATCAGATCCGTGGGTTTTTGGGCCTAGAATCCTTGGGCTTCCAGTTTTTGGTTTTCTTTCAATTTCTTGAGCTTTTCTTGTTATGTGCACCCCTATGTTTGCTATTTGGACCTCTTGTGTGTCTTGACTTCTTTACGAAATTCCAAAAATTGTTATGCGTTCTTGGTATATTTGTGACTGTTTTGTGATATTTTACATGTGAAAATGGATAAAAATTTGGCAAGTGCTAATTTCTCATTTGATTGGGATATCTTGTGTTTTTATGAATGTTCTCGCATGTTTGCTTATCCAAATTTTTGTCCTATGATTTTGGTGGATTAGCACTTGATTCCATGGTGATTTACCCCTGTTCTCATAATAGCTCATTGGATCGTGTTAAGTTTGATGCTTTTGTAACATTCTCAATGTTGTTAAACTTAGATTTCTTTTGATATTTTTGCTACTTTGTTAGACTTGGGTCTTGATACCGATTGTGTGATATTTTGCAATTTTGTTAAACTTGGTTCTTGATACTAATTGTGTGATATTTTACAATTTTGTTACATTTGATTCTTGATTACATGTTGGTGATATTTTGCCTCTTTGTTAATTTGATTCTTGATTACAATTTTGTGACATTTCCACTTTCTTGTTAAATTTGATTCTTGATTACCATTTTGCGATGTTTTGCAATTATGTTTAGTTGATTCTTGAAGCCAATTTTGTGGTATTTTGCCATTTTGTTAAGTGTGATTTCATGCCAATTTTGTGATAGTTTACCATTTTGTTTAGGATTGGTATTTTATCTTGTTTTACTAACCACTCTACTCTATGTCTCATGCATACTAAGCATCTCCTCTCATTCCCATTTCTTCCTTTAACCCTTTCATGGAACGTCCAACTAATTCTTATGTTTAGGAAGTTTACTTTTCTTTAATTTCATGCAAGACTATAGAATGTAAAATAGGACCCGATGTAAAGGACTATGAACTATAATGATGTACACCGACACACGCACCGACACACGCACACACGTTGTATGTTCATCGTTTAGGTGTATGTTTAGGATACGCGATACTTAGAGAAAATTAATCTTTTTGAAAAAAACGAACAACTTCCATCACTTCAAATATTTTCCAAATAAACCTTGGAGTCAAAACTCCAAAGGATTTTCCCTTTATTTTCTTAATCAAATCAAAGTGCAATTAATTTCCAACTTTAACCATTTTTTGTAAATAAATTGGACTAACCTCACTTGTTTTCAATTCTAATGCCTACACGGCCTCTTTCCTTTCTTCAAAACCATTTTCAAAACTAAAATAGAACAAAACTCACAAAGACATTTTTGAAAGAGAACTACATGGAATTTTGATCCCTTAAAAGGGTATGTAGGCAAGAGACTCAAAATCTCTCCAAGTCCAATAAAATAAAATCCAATCTTCTTCCTCTCGTTCTTAAAACCAATCTTTTTTGCAAATAGCGATAAAAGCAAAGCATATACGTAAAGCATAGTAAAACGGTTCCTGTAGGATACTATAGTCATTGCGGGTGGCTAACACCTTCCCGTAATGAAATCAGCCCCGAACTTAGAATTTCTAAGGTTTTTCTCGATTTTACCTTCCCCAAAAAAAATAGAGACATCAATGATTGAAAGGTTCAAATCTAATCAATGGTTTGACACCCGAAAATCGCGATGACAATAACCTTCTAAAACGAGATCGTTATCCTTTATCTCTTTTTCTTTTGGTCAAGTAGCCTAGTGGCTAGAGAAATTCACCTTATAAGTGAATAAGTGGGGTGTCCAGGGTTCGAACCCCGGCCCCTGCATAAATATGCATTGTCCCTTACCAAGTGAGCTAAGCTCATGGGGACATCTTATTTAGATTTTGTTTGACAAGTTTATCTTTAGATATAATTTGTCACTCTTTATCCTATCTTCTTTCTTGTAGGTCCGGTATTTTTATGAACACGCACGAAGTAAATCCTGATGAATTTTTATTTTGATGAAAAATACCGATTATGAATGCCACATAGGATAAGTTTGCACAAGAATAATGCCACGTAGGATAAATTTTCAAAAGCATTACTCTTCTTCACCTTCATCATGATAAATATTTTGTTAAGGGTCTTGTTAACCAATGCCCTTAGGGCACTAGTTAAGGATTCAAAAATATAAGTAATTTACAAAATTCATGTGGATAAAGTTACTTTTAAATTTTCAATGTGTTGAATGCATCATTACCAAGATAAAATTTCCTCTTTTAACTTCTTAACAAGTGCCCAAGGGCACTTGTTAACATTTCCCTTTTGTTAATTCCAACAAATAAAACATCAAACCAAATACCGCTTTAAATTGCATGAATCTGAGTTTTAATAACTTTATCATGTTTTTTCAAATCTCCAAATACCAAATCAATATTAAACATTAAAATGATACTAATATTTTCTCAATTTAAAACTTATAGACGACTTATTAGACATTTTATTTTCGTTGCGAGAATACCGGTTATGTGTTGTACTTGAACTTGCCAACTTCGCAATTGAAATATCAAAACTTCATTTTTTAGCGATTATACAACTATATAAATGCAATGCAACGCAATCCCTCTAAAAATGCAAATGAAGAAACATGAATAACAAGCACAGTTGTTTTTGGAATAAACTAAAGGCAAGCCTTGGTACAAAATAGTAGCATATACACAGTACTAGTATGTTGAAACATACTCGGTGACCAACATACTGACATCAGACTAGCATACCCATATTTAACCTAAAAAAGAAAAAGAAAAAAACAATACAACAAAGAAACACACAACAACGAAAGATTCAAACTTCTTTGGCAAACGCCTACCTACCATGTATGACAGAAGGATTTGTCTTATCCACACACAACAGTATTCTAGTTCCTGATGTGAATCCATTGTCCTTAACAAAAAAATTCGAATTTCCTCCCTTGAGATAAGCCACCGGAGGATGGTCATCATTTACCACCCACTTTAAGATGCATGGTTATTCATCATCAACAAAATCCTTAAGCACCATGGATGTTGGTCGTACATCCGCGAAGGCATCTTGGACGAATCCAGCTGGTAGATACTGCAACCATTTTAGATAACCTAATTAATCATTTAAACGGAAAGAGAGAACCTATTAAAAAGTAAATAAATGGTTTTCCATTCACATTACCACGTTGCTGGAGTTTATTTGGTAATCAGAAAGTTGAATGATACAGTTCGCTTCGTTGAAACCGGGAACGACCACTGGATCTGGTACATCCATGGTGTTGGATGGTCCGGGTTCTGCAACGTCAAGTGGTTCACCATTGGTCGCAGAGGACTCGGGAAACACTGAATCCTAAGCCACCATAGAAAGTACTTAACATGTCGGTACATACGTAGTTCTTTGTTAACCACATCCGCCATGTCCAAGGTAAGGACCTCTATGTAGAACACACCAGATCCCTGAAAGGTTAGACGAAGGTGTAAACCCCATGGTTGATGGAAGTGTTGGATCAAGCGACCTAAGCCACCATAGAAATAACCCACACCACGTAGCTTTCTAACAAAAAGTCCAAACATGCTGCCTCTTGTATCTACAAACCACACTTTGCTATGCAGTTCGTCCTTGTATTTCTCGTAGAAATACCAGGGCATATAAGCAGTATCTTACGGAGCATAAAATAAAAATGACAAAGTAAAAACACAGAAAAGGAGAATAAGTAAAAACTCAAGGTATATGTTGAAGATGAACGATTGTTTATTACCTTATCTGGCGGAACAACTGTCCAGAACCGACGGAATGTAAGAGCAGCCATGATCTTATTGTATCGGGGTTGGTGAGACGGGAACCAACAGGCTTTTGGTGGATAAAAGTAAATCAGATCATCTCCCTTTATCCTTTTAATAGACAATAGAAGGGAAACGCAACAAGACTTGGATCCCTTGTTGTAACTGTAACACCCCGTTTTCCCAACATAAAAATTTCTCAAAATAATAATCAGAGTTTCACAACTTAAACGGAATGCTACATTTCTTAAAAATCACAATGGAATAAATAATAATTTATCCTTCAAAATATTTCAATAAAATCTTAAATCACTTCGCAGCGGAATTTATTTCAAAAATCTTAAAAACAACTTTGGCACGAAGGCCTCAACGTAAAATCTCATCAAATTCTTTAATATCATGTTCATAAAATCTCATAGTTAAATACGTAAAGAATAGAAAACATAAGCAAAGTTCCCCATCCCGTTACATATCAGAGCACCTAAGGACACAGTGAGAGATAGCCACTCACGACAACGATCAACAGCTACTAATCTTGATCACCTGCAAGTTACCCATACGAAGAGCAACATTTTCAAGCAGAAGGGGTGAGATTTCACAAATATTAAACTTAAGCATATAATTCATCAATTTACAACTAACAACTTAAAACATCAACTAATCACATAATCTTCAACAAGTACAATCATAAAGCAACTCATCATAGTTCATCATATTCATCAACATATATAATCTCAAACAACTCATCATAATCATGTATAGAAACATCATCAAAATTCATCATATAGAAAACATCATCAAAATTCATCATATAGAAAACATCATCAAAATTCATCATATAGAAAACATCATCGCATCATCAAGTTCATCATGTTAAACAACAAATGCATTCATAATTATTTCATCAAGACTCTTCTTCAATGACTCAACATCTTAGACAACTTAGACAACTCGACACGACTATGCAACTTCTTAACATCTTGACATCTTAACAACTTATATGCATGTGGTACCAACAGAGCATCAAGCTCCCTTCGTTAAAGTCATGATTGGACTTGTCAGGCATCAAGCCCCCTTCGTTAAAGTCATTCGACTTGTCAGGCATCAAGCCCCCTTCGTTAAAGGTCAAATAGGACCTGTAGGGCATTAAGCCCCCATCGCTAAGGTCGTAAAAGGACCTGTCAGGCATTAAGCCCCCATTGCTGACTATGCTATGCAACAACAAGACTCAATGCAACGACACGACTCAAATGCAACGTCACGACTCAAATGCAACAATCTTCAAATATCACATCTTTATATAACACATCTTTTAAATAACACATCTTCAAATAACACATTATTTTCACAACGTTAAATAACACATCAATTTCACATCATCACATAATCATATCAAAACTCAAATCATAATCAAAGCCAAACAAAACAGCACATGAATCCAATTTAAACAACTTCATCGACAAATATAATCATTAAATTCTCTCATAACCCTAATTCTCAAAAAACTCTCAAAACTACACCTAATCATGCTAATTGCAATTTCAGAAATCATATACTTAATTTTAATGAGAGTTAGTCTCACCCTTACCTTAATTCAGATGAACAAAGCTTACGAAAGAGAACAAAAGTGGTGAAAACACCCAAATATACTGCTGCAGTGCGCGACAGTTTTCTCTTAACTCCGACCTTATTTCGACGATCCGAACGGTGAAAAGGTAGACCCAGGTGTTGTGAACCTTGTGTCCAAAAATCGTCACGATCCAACGGTTAACGAGTGAGAAATCGCTGTTTTACTGAGGCAGATTTCAGAAAAACGGGAATTGCTTTCTCTCTTCTCTTTGGTGGCTACTTTTCTCACAAAAACCTGTTTTTACCTTAAAACTATTCTAACCTAGCTTCTCCTATTTATATATCTCTTCTCCTCTATCTTATTTACTCTTATCACCAAAAACTACTCTCTTCCCTAATATTTTAATAATAATAATAATACACCAAATAACAAATATATTTCTATACTAGATAACATATATATATCCACACAAAATAACATATATATTTCTACATAAAATAACAAATATATTTTCAAACCAAATAACAAATATATTTCTATAACAAATATATCTCTACATAACAAACCTATTTCTATAACAAATATATTTTTACACCAAATAACACATATTAGCATATTTCATCAAAATATATATTATAAATCAAATTATAATACACTAAAAATACAATAAATTAATAAAATATTAAATATTAAAAGTAGAGCGTTACAACTCTCCCCCACTTAGAATATTTTCGTCCTCAAAAATGTATCTTTAGTCAGACAATATTAATTCAGTGTTCACTACAAAACAAACAACAATTAGGACATACAATGACGGTATTCTAACTGTTAGACGACACTACTTGACTTAACTACTTGGCCGGACGGACCGACATGCTCTGATACCAATTGTAACACCCCGAAATCCCAACATAAAAAAAATTCCATATATTATCAGAGTTAAACCCATATTCAGGATGTCACATTTCATAAAAATCACTAAACAACAATGAATAATATTTTATTCTTCATCAAAATATTCAATGTAACAGCGGAATTATAAACTCAAAATATTCATTTAAGTAAATCTTGGCACAAGGCCACATCAACGTCTCAAAAGGTTCAACAACCATTTTAAAGTCATAAATAGTTCATAAAAAATACGTAAAAGAATAGAAGCAACGACAAAGTCCCATCCCGTTACGTATCAGAGCATCCTAAGACACCACACACAACGGATTCCTCACATATACGCACCTAAGCTTGATTACCTGCACTTGCCCACAAGGCGACAATTCCAACAGAAGGGGTGAGAAACACAATCAATAATATATATCATATAATTCAATAATTAATGACAAACCACATAAAATCATCACTTCAATCACATCGTAAATAGATATTATTTAACATAAACACATCGCAATTCATCTCATTTATTCACTTTAACAACATCACAAAATCATCTTCACATCATCACATAAACAACATCACAAACGACACGACTCGACAATGCAACTCTACACTTAGACATCATGCATGTGGTACCATTATTTTAAGCATTAATATGCTTCACCGCCACTTTGAGCAAAAGCTCCATCGCCACTTTGAGCAAAAGCTCCATCGCCACTTTTATGCATATGCAACGGACTCACACTTATACCTTAAATAAGTTAAACAACTTAACACTGACTTCGACAACAATAATAATTATTCCTAAACTCTTTAAGACTCCCTCCCAAACCTTGACGTTGACAAGGACTTCTCTCCACAATATTCTTAATTCATCACCTAACTTCATAAATTCATATAAAATTATTCGCAAGGTATTTTTGTGTCAAACCAACGCCATTGGAAAGAAAATTCAACTATCTACAACTTTTGCGTTTATAACTAAGGCCAATTCTGTGCCGATCAATACCAGTTTTTATTTCAAATTCGGGTACAGAAACTGAAATTTCACTGTGACCTACGTGTAGTAATTTGACGATAATTTAAGTTCTAAGAATGATTTTGAAGTAAAACCAAAGCCATTAAAAAGCTAACATTTTTGTCTACAACTTTCGTGTTTACACCTAAGACAAATTTTGTACCTATCAGTACCAGTTTTTATTTCAAATTCAGGTACAGAAGTGGAAGCGAAAAGTTGTGCTGAAATCTCATGAAAATTACTGTGACCTACGTGTAATATTTTGACCATAACTTAAGTTCTAAGAATGATTTTGAAGTCAAACCAAATCCATTAATAAGCTAACACAATTATCTACAACTTTAATGTTTACACCAAAACCCAGTTCAAAACAGAAACATGTGAAAAAGGCGCAAGAACATGAAACAGGAGATGCTGTCACTGTGCAGCTCTCGGGAAAAGTGACATTTTCCACCCAAAAATCTCATTTTTAATCCCTTAATCACCCCAATGTATTTGAAATCTTGTTTACAGATCATATATGCAGCAAAGGAGTCAAAACAACATACAATTATGCATGAACCGACATAAATCATCACATTTATCATAAACCTAACCCTAGAACATATTCATCCATCAAAAATCAAATTAACATATATATATTATTGAAAGGAATCTCACCCTTACCTTAATTCAGCAACGCAAGAAAATTCTGCAGCAAAATCGATCCCTTTCCTCTTCTTCCTAGCTTCCTCTTGGTCCTTCTCAAAACTCCCTCAAAACTCACATTTTCCCAATTGCACATGAAAACGTTTTCTTCTTTTTTTCTTAACCTAATTCTCTATTTATATAACTCTTAAACAATTTATTTTATTTCCACTTAACCCTTAATCTTCCTAAAATTTCATAACAACCAAATCTTAAACTCTTATTTCCAAATCTGCCCCCAAAGTCTCAATATTCTACATAATTATATTTTTCCACTAAATATATTCTAAATCTGTCCCTCACACCTCAATATTCTATATATATATATATATATATATATATATATATATATATATATATATATATCCACACTAAATAACAAATATATCTCTACATCACATAACAAATATATCTCTACACCACATAACGAATATATTTTCTATAACAATTAACATAATATTTCTACACAAAATAACATATATATTTCTACACCAAATAACATAATATTTCTACACCAATTAACATAATATAATATTTCATCAAATATATATATTATAAAACAATTAATATAATACTAAAATACAATAAACTAATAAAATATTAAAAGTAGGGCGTTACAGTAACTGCTGCACGCAGTGGTTGATCACAACCATTGAATATTGATCCAACGGTTTAGATTGTTATGTCAGTTTTCACACAGCAACATATCCTAGAAGGTTCAAATTTATAATTTAACGATATTTTATGAAATAAAAAGTTATTTATCAGTATTTATATTTTAAAAAACATAATTTCATTTTAATAAGAGTCCTATTAAATTTTTAACATTTTCTAATAAAAAATAATCAATATTCTTTGTTATGAGTAATAAAAATTCAAAATAAGTAAATTTTATTTCGTCAACGCTTTTGGTAAGTAAGATTTAATTATTATAACTGTCAATGATAGAAAATAATTTTTTTTGTCAAAAAAACAACTCATTCAATTCATAATTTAACAGTTTGGTGTATCGGTACACTCAAATTTTTGGGTGTACCATATAGAATTTGCCTCAAAAGTTACCGTGTTTTTTATTTAACATAAAACATTCTTATATTCATATTTTTAACGGATTAACCGTCGATAATCTAGTAATAAAAAATTCAGATGGAAGATAAAAGGAAGCATAGACAATCAAGCAGCACAGGGTAGCGCGTGAGATAATGATTATTAACCTCTTTTTAACAAGCATGGATACCGAGAAGGTACACTAAAGCTGAAAAGTTTGACAATTCTTTTCACACGGTGTCGTTTCAAAGTTACTAACCCTTTATCACATGTCACGTCATTTCCTTTCAAAGTCCCATCAAGCCTATTTATTGGCTATAGGCAGTCATAATTGTTTGCCTTCTTTCCACCCAAATTTGCTTAATCTTCCAACCTATCTTCCATCGCCAAGCCATTGTCATTTCAACCCATACTTGCCTAATACTCCATAAACGACACATTGTCATACGCATACATTACATTCATCATGCTTCAAAGTCTTCCCTACGACGTTTTGGTCATCTTAACCACATACGTCGCATGCAACTCTGTCAAAGACCAGTGCAATCTCATGGTGACTTGTACAGATTTGTGGAATGCATGTAATGACGAAAAAGCGTTGTGTGTGTGTGTTCCCTAGACGAGATGCCCCTCATCCCATTGAGTCGCTCTGACGAACTAGGGCGGGATAGTTTTTTGAAACGTTTAGAAAGTGCTAGAAACTCGGATTTCTTCTTCAGGTTGGGTTTAATAAATCTTGTACACGAATCCCCTAGAATGATAACTGTGAAAAATTATTTCCAAAAAGCACACTTAAGAGGTCATGATGCAGACCTGTATGCCCTTGCAATATTAGAAATTTGTGGTAGAAAATGGGAAGACATACAAAAAGGAAGTGCTTTTTTGCACGAGTTATGGACGAACGGATACCTCCTGGAATGCAGACGCCAAATTGAAGAGGCTAGAAAGATTGACGGGTTCTGGCCAGATATCAGGGAATGGTGGTCGGAGTTGCAGTTCAGTGGGGTTTGCTACGTGCATACTGTAACCCCCAAAGTGCCGATATTAAGGCGGGGTATTACTGTAACCCCTAGAGTGCATAGATTCAGGAAGGGTGTTTTGGTTGGATCGGCAGATGGAGATTACTATTACGATGCCACCTGCGTTGCTTGCTTACTTAATGAGGAAATCAAATGGTTCCTTGAAAAGTTAAGGTTTCAAGATCCATTTCTTTGAAGATGCTCCTTGAGTTAGGGACTGAAGATCTATCCTGCAGGAGTTAGGTTTTCATCTGTTTGTAATGTTTGTGTTATATATTTGACTTTTCGACTGTTTGTCTATGTTTTAAGAAAAAAAGGTTTATCTTTTCCATGGTTTTTAAACGTTAGGTATTTAAGATTAAGATTTATCGCTGAAGAACCCTGAAGAGTTAGGGTTTTTACTATTGTATGTAATGTCTACCTTTCAAATGTTTGTCTACTATGTTTTTAAGGAAAAAATGGTTTATCTTATCAGTGCGAAAGATGATGCTATAGTGTACTTCTTGTACCGTTGTGGTTCAGCCCTCGCCGTGAGTCTCTAATAATTTTGGAGTATACCATCATTTTCGTCTCTAGGTTTTTTTTTACATGTTAATTGTGAGTAAGTAGTTTTTAAAAAACACAGCTTAATTTGAAATATTAATAGAGTTTGGACGAATTTAAAAATCATTTACAGGAACATGGACCAATTATACAATGAAATAACTCAATAAAGATGGCCCACGAAGGAATTTATATTTTATATTTTAAATCAAAACCGCATATATAATGGTTGGGATTTGCGAACCAAAGTTGAGAATTGAGAAGGGGGAGAGGATCTTATGGGGTGGAAAGCTGAATCGTTTTATGCAATGTATGAAGGTGAGAAAAAACACAAGAAGGGGGGGTTTAATTGTGTTTTCAAAAACTTTTCCTTCTTACGATATAAAAACTGTTCTCAGGATCAGAGTCTGATAGAGTTCAGAGTCTGATTTGAGTTTAGAGTCTTAATGCAGCGGATATAGAGTAAGAGTGCAGAATAGAAAGAAGAACACAAGCAATTATACAGGTTCCTTCCACAAACCGGAAGTAGTCCTGTCCCCCTTGCACTTCCAAGGAGAGTTCCACTAAAATGTAATATCAAATTACAAGTTGCTCAAACACACAGTAAGAGACTTCTCAATGCTCAAGGACAACTCCAGGAGACTTCCTTTGCTCAATCACACCTGAAAGAGACTTCTATGCTCAAGGACAACTCCAAGAGACTTCCTTTGTTCAATCACAAAAGAAAGAGACTTCTCTAAACAATTACAAAGAATTGAAAAGGGTTTTGAATACTTGATATATAATCAGAGGTATTCACAAAACAATGCAAACAGAACAGACTCTGTTTTTCTAGACACTTAGAAATTCTAAGATATGAACTTTGGTAAGAATTCACTAAGTTGTTGATGTGTATTTTGCAGCGTTTTTGGCTCAGATAATATGTGTTAGACTTATTCTTTTTAACACTAGCAACATTGTTCTTCAAGTCTTTATCCCTATTTATAGAGGATTTGAGAGACGTTGAGAACTAGCCGGTACATCAACTTGTCTTGACTGAAGCTTTGATTCTTCACCATTGATCTTTTGCCCGATTTGAGAAGGAACAATGTCTGCAAACATTACTGTTATTCTTGTCTTGTAGTAGAGACAAGATGCAGAGATGGTGGTTGCAGATGCATACGCAGAGTTAGTGGTTGTACACTTCGTACACTGTACTTTGTCAACGCTCTTAAGCTTCTGGTGAAGTAGCTTTTGATGAACTTGCTTCTGATGATGTGGATTCAGGAGCTGTTTTCTTCAGACGCACTAAGCTTCTGATGACATCATCTTCAGGAGCACTTTCATTCAGATGCTCTTAGGCTTCAAAATCAATTCCTTTGCTCTTTGATTCGTTCAACCAGAACCTCTATGAATAAGACTTTGATTATGGTCTTGTACACTTGAACAATTGTTTAGCATATCCAATTGACAATTTTAATACTTTGTTATCATCAAAACTAAAGCGGTGATTATGTGAAACACCCTTTGTTCAAACAATGTATACATCGAAAACCCTACACAATCTCCCACATCACATTATAACGGATGGCCAAGATCATATAGAAAGCATTGACAGGCCCACACGTTATAATCTCTACGTGTCTATTAATTTGCCTCTAGTCGAACTATTTTCCCAATCCTCCACCACCAATAAGCTGTCATTTCATAAGTTTATTCCCCAATATGTTTCAACTTCTTCCACTACACCTTATTCTGATTGTAGTCAATATGGTCGCATCAAACTCGGTCAAAGACCTATGCAAACTGATGGTCACCTGTAAAGAGTTGTGGAATGCAGTTAACTATAAAGATGTGTTGTATGTCTGTAACTTGGATGAAATGCACCTCATGCCTTGGAAACCATATGACGAGGAAGGGAGAGATGATTTTTTCGAACGTTTACGGATAAGTGGAAACCCGGAGTTATGGTTTAGGTTCGGCTTGTTGAATCTTCAACTTTATACTCCTAGATCCCAAATTGCAAAATACAATTTATACATGGCGTCAGAAGGAGGTCATGATGCATCCAAATATGCTCTTACGATATTGAATATTTGTGGAGGAAAATTTTTAGACTATATGATAGGGACTGCTTGACTGAAGGACTTATGGCAAAAAAGGTGCCTTCTAAAATGCAGGCGCAAAATCAAAGAGGCAATAAAGCTAGAAGGGTTATTGCCTGAGAAGAGGACATGGACTCTTGACTTCTCTGGGGTAGGCCACGAGTACAGGACAACATGCACACCGCCCAAACTGAGAGAGGGTGTTTGGGTTGCAACTTCTGATGAGGACTACACACTTGATACATGCATCTATTGCCACCTGACGGAGGAGGTCAAATGGTTCATCGAAGAATTAGGGTGTCAAGCGGAAGTTTAAAATGTTTGCATTTGCAGTAAACCTGATTATTTTATATTTTTTTGATGTATGTTTAATCTGGTATTTTGTCTGAATCAGTTAAGTGTGATTAAATGTTTGTAGCTGTAATGTTTGTGCTTGTTTAAGAAAAATTATTAATGTTTGTGCAAGAGTTTTTATTTAGGGAGAGCTTTAAATTCATTATCTATTACTCCCTCCGTCCCAAATTGTATGTCGCTTTAGGGAAAAAAAATTGTCCCAAATTATATGTCGCTTTACAATACCAATGCAACATTAATGTTACTTTTCCTATAATAACCTTAATTATTTATTACTCTCCCTTCTTTCAATTCTTTCATTTATCTTTCTCATATTATTTATTAAGGATAATTTTGTAAAACAACTCATAATATATCTTTTCCACACAATATTAATTGCATTTCTTAATATGTGTGAAATGTTCAAAACGTCATACAATTTGGGACGGATGGAGTATTAATTTATTATTAATTTTTTGCGGTGATTCATTAGTTTCAAAAATGTTGGATATATTATGTTTCATTATGAACAAATTTTCCTTTGTATTAACCTGGATTTTATTTTGATTAATACTTCGGTGTAGTTCGGATTATAAAACCGATAGGCATTCACATCTGATAAAAATCTCTGAAAATAGGTCGAGACAATCGTCGAGACATGATCGAAACATTGGGTGGGAAAAGTGATGCCTTATTTATTACAATTCCACTATGTATTTAGATTTTCCCTCCCACAATCCTAAAGTCTGTCGATGCATATACCTATACATAAGGAATTTAATGCCTCCATCATCAGCTCTATATTCCCAACGTAACTTTTGTCTTCTCCAAGCATATTCAATTTTTCTCTCTTTCCATGGCCATATTTGCACCAAACCATGGGTGTTATATATGTGGGTCTTTCTTAACAGCCTCATGTGCCTTTTTCCATTCAAATTTGCAATATACCTCTTTCGACCATGGCTGATCGTCCTGTTGAAGCGTTGCTTTCGTATCATTGTCTCACTGGTTCGTTTCTCTTATAATATATGTTCTGTCGTTTTTGTATTTATCTTTATTATTAGTTTTCTAACCGACTCTTTTGAAAATTCGTTTGTAGCACCTTTGCTCTGTAATCCAGTCACTGAGATGGACAGGCTTATCCATTCTCTTCGCTTGAAATACCGAAAATACACTGTGGAATTCGAGTTTGATTGTGTAATATAGAATTATTATGAAATAGTTGTCACTCTCCTCATTGTCACAAGTTTGTTGCAGGTTTATTGATTAAGAACGTTTTACTCTTTGTGCAGGGCGCAGTGATGATCCCCAACTGCTTTGGATCTGATTTTGGCGATCAGATTAATGACTACGCTCTGTTGGTGGATAAGAATGGTAACGAGTTTGAGATGAGAGGTAAGAGGAATAATGGAAGCATTTTTCTAACAAGAGGGTGGGCTGCATTAGGTGATTTTTACGACATCGGATTAGGTGCATGGTTTACCTTAAGATTTATGGGGTTGGGGAGGTTTGATATCAGAAAAATCAAATCCAGGGTTAAGAGGGAAATAAGCATCCTTGTATTTACACCGCCCATGAGATTTTTAATTGAGAGAGTTGGGCTCCCTCCTAATGTTTCTCACGCGTTTCCTGCATCCGTGGTTGATCTGTCATTCCGTCATGACCCTGCAAATTTTTAGATGTCTTATGAGAAGGAATTGTCAGCTGATGATATTAAATCTGGATTTTTGGTAAATAACCACATAGAACAATATGGTACATGTAACGCCCTATTTTTATTATTTATTTATTTTATCGAGTTTAGTGTCTTTTGTATATTTTATTTGAATAATTGCGGTGTGTGGGTTTTTGTGTTATGTGTTAGTAATATTAGTAGTTTATAAAAATATTACTAGTGAAAGAATATAATTAAATTAGATTAATGAGGCGTAAGGGCAGTTTTGGAATAAGGGGAATTTGTTAGGTTAAGAATAGGAGAGGTGTAGTTAGTGAGATGAGTAATGTTTAATGATTTAAATAATAGTAACAATTCAAGAGGTGCGGGTAGAAATATGAAAAGATTAGTAACAAACTCAATTAAAGTTTATAAATAGAGAAGGGAATTAGAGAAGAAGGGTTACCGATAAAGAGAGCAACGAAGCGGAAAAAGGAAAACCTAGGGTTGTGGAGAAAAGAGGCAAGGAGGAATAGCGAGAAGAACCTAGAGAGAGATTTCACCGTAGGAAATCATCAATTACGCAAAAATAGAGGTAAGGGTGGGACTAACCTTCTTTAATCATAAGCATATAATTTCTGAAAAGGGTTTAATCATGTTGTTGTTTGTTGAATTTTTGATGATATAAAAGTTTGGTTAAATTCAATCAAAATTGTTGAAAGTGTATGCAATCCCATGAACTAATGTAAGAAAGTGATGTCTAGGTTGTAGAATAGCTGTAAGTAATGTTTCCTATCAATTTTGGGGTTTGGGTTGTCAAAATTGGGGTTTTGGATTGAGAACAGAGGTCTGTTCGTAGACCTGTCTGTCGTCGCTCGCCACGGCGAGTGCTCAAACTCGCCTAGCAAGTTGAAGTCATTGCTCGCCCAGCGAGTGATCTTAGTCGCCTGGCGAGTAGTTCCCAACTCGCCACAGCGAGTGGTTTTCCTCGCCTAGCGAGCTGTTCAATAGAAAAATGATTGTTCGTATAAATGATGTTTTGGGTCAGGTTTATATGAATTTGAGTGCGTCTAAATGTTTAGAAATGATTAGACAACTTTTAGAATCAAATTTGGGCATTGGGAAGTTAAAAATTGGGATTTTTGGGTGAAAACTGTCTAGTTCCCGAAGCTACCTATTTTAGCTCGCTTTCGGCGAGTGATCTTGCTCACCTAGAGAGTGGTCCATATTTGAGGTCGCCACATCGAGTAGTTGTGCTCCCCTCGCGAGTTGTTCAGTAGCAGACTGCCTGTTTTGCGTTCTTGTGTCTTTTCACACGTTTCTGTTTTGCGTCGGACTTTGTCATAAACATGAAAATTGTTGATAACTGAGTTATCTTTCCAGTGGTTTTGAGTTGATGTGCAGAACTTTTGGGGTTGATTTAATATGATTTTATGATGTTGATGTTGTTGCATTTAAGTTGTGTCATTGCATAAGCATTGTCAAGCGAAGGGGGTTGTAGCCTGTCAAGTCGAATATGACTTTAGCGAAAGGAGTTGTAGCTCTGTTGTTTCTTAAGCGAAGGGGGTTGTAGCCTCTCAAGTCGAATATGACTTTAGCGAAGGGAGTTGTAGCTCTGTTGGTACCACATGCATAATTATGCTGCATTTGTTGAGTAGTTGTTGTTGCATTGTTGAGTCGTTGTTGTTGCATTGTCGATGTTGCTCTTGATGCATTATTGAATGAAGTTAAATGATGATTGTTGTTGGAATTATGTGAAGTATTCTTCATGTTGAATTGTTGTTGTTTTGTATTAATTAATTCTTTACATGAATTGTTGCTTATTATTATTTGAAGGTGAGAAAAAAACACAAGAAGGGGGGGTTGAATTGTGTTTTCAAAAAAAAACTTTTCCTTCTTACGAAATAAAACAGTTCTCAGGATCAGAGTCTGATAGAGTTCAGAGTCCGATTTGAGTTTAGAGTCTTAATGCAGCCGAAAGAGAGTAAGAGTGCAGAAAAGAAAGAAGAACACAAGCAATTATACAGGTTCCTTCCACAAACCGGAAGTAGTCCTGTCCCCCTTGCACTTCCAAGAAGAGTTCCACTAAAATGTAATATCAAATTACAAGTTGCTCAAACACACAGTAAGAGACTTCTCAATGCTCAAGGACAACTCCAAGAGACTTCCTTTGCTCAATCACACCTGAAAAAGACTTCTATGCTCAAGGACAACTCCAAGAGACTTCCTTTGCTCAATCACAAAAGAAAGAGACTTCTCTAAACAATTACAAAGAATTGAAAAGGATTTTGAATACTTGATATACAATAAGAGGTATTCACAAAACAATGCAAACAGAACAGACTCTGTTTTTCTAGACACTTAGAAATTTTAAGATATGAACTTTTGTAAGAAATTTCTAAGTTGTTGATGTGTATTTTGCAGCGTTTTGGCTCAGATAATATGTGTTAGAATTTTCTTTTTGGCTCTTCTCTTTTTGTGCATTTTTCTTCAAGTCTTTATCCCTATTTATAGAGGATTTGAGAGACGTTGAGAACTAGCCAGTACATCAACTTGTCTTGACTGAAGCTTTGATTCTTCACCATTCATCTTTTGCCCGATTTGATAATTGTCCTATGAAGAAACAATTTCAAATCCATTCCAATAGAGAAGGAACAATGTCTGCAAACATTACTGTTATTCTTGTCTTGTAGAGGAGACAAGATGCAGAGATGGTGGTTGCAGAGGCATGCGCAGACTTAGTGGTTGTACACTTCGTACACTGTACTTTGTCAACGCTCTTACTTGTGTGTTTGAGCAACTTGTAATTTGATATTACATTTTAGTAGAACTCTCCTTGGAAGTGCAAGGGGGACAGGACTACTTCCGGATTGTGGAAGGAACCTGTATAAATTGCTTGTGTTCTTCTTTTATTTTCTGCATTCTCACTCTCTATCCGCTGCACTAAGACTCCGAACTCTATCAGACTCTGAACTTTTCAGACTCTGATCCTGAGAACAGTTGCTTATTTTTGTGAGAAAGAAACGTTTTTGAAAACACAATTCAACCCCCCCTTCTTGTGTTTTTCCCACCTTTAGTTGGTATCAAAGCTTCGACTCTGTAGCTAGCACTTAACCGTGTTATAGTAAACGATCGGTGAAAAACATGTCTGGGGAAGAAGCTTCTGGTTCTGGTTCTGGTTCTGGTTCTGGAGCTGTTGTTCACTATGATTACATCAACAACAACAAAAATGAAAGATCTACTAATCACAACAAACCTCCCATGTTTAATGGTGATCCAGAAATGTTCTCTTGGTGGAAGACCAAGATGTATAGTCACATCATGGGAATGGATGAAGAGTTGTGGGATGTTCTTGAAGATGGTGTTGGTGATTTGAAGCTGGATGAAGAAGGCGCTGCTCTTGATAGGAAAGCTCACACTGCTAAGCAGAAAAAGCTTTATAAGAAACATCATACGATCAGAGGCATTCTTGTGGCAGCCTTGCCTCATAAAGAGTACTTAAAGATGAGTGACAAATCAACAGCAAAGGCTATGTTTACCTCATTGTGCTCACTTTATGAGGGTAACAAGAAAGTCAGAGAAGCTAAGGCTACTATGCTTGTTCATCAGTACGAGTTGTTCAGAATGAAGGAGGATGAAAACATTGAGACCATGTACTCAAGGTTTCAGACTCTTGTTTCTGGACTTCAGATTCTGAAGAAAAGCTATGTAACGTCTGATCATGTGAACAAGATTATGAGAAGTTTACCTGCAAAGTGGAGACCAAAAGTGACTGCCATTGAAGAAGTTAAAGATTTAAACACCTTGCGTGTTGAAGATCTTATAAGCTCTTTAAAGTGTCATGAGATAGGTCTTAATGCGCATGAACCTGTTAAGAAGCCTAAGTCCATTGCACTGAAATCTAGAGGCAAGTCTAGTAAGGCTCTAAAGGCATTAGAGTCTGAAGGAGAATCTACATCTGAAGATTCTGATGAAGATCCTGAGATTGTTCAAGAGATGGCTATGCTCACTAACAGACTACAATATCTTGCTAAGAAGAACAAGAAGTTCATGTGCAGAGGCAGTAGTCACAAAAGCTCTAGAAAAGAAGATCATAAAGGTTGCCTTAATTGCAAGAAGATTGGACACTTCATTGTTGAATGTCCAGACCTACAGAAAGAAAAATCCAAAGAAAAATCAAAGAAGCAAATCTTCAAATCCAACAAATTCAAGAAACAATTCAAGAAGAGTTTGATGGCAACTTGGGAAGATCTAGATAATGAGTCTGAGTCTGACAAAGATGATGCTGAAGATGAAGCAAAAATATCTCTAGCTTTGGTAGCTACTGCTGAAAATGAACTAGATTCATCTGATGCTGAGTCAAGTACAGACTCTGAAACTGAGACAGAGGTATATTCTAAACTCACTAGATCTGAATTGATTGATTCTCTCAAGGAACTTCTTGGTCATTATGAAAACCAATCCACTGAGTTGAGGAAAGTTAAGCAACGATACATTAAGCTGCTAAAACTCCATGAATCAACTAAGATGGAAATGGATGCTTTACAACAAGAAAATGATGATTTAAAAACAATGACTAAAAAAGGTGATAATAAACCTTTATCTGAGCAGGATGCTGCTCTTGAAGAGTTTATTAACACAGGAATTGATAGAACCAAAGTTGCATATATGATTTATAGCATAAATCAGAACAACAAAAAAGGAATTGGTTTCACTGGAGGAAACTCTAGTGAAGTAATTCTGAAACCTTGTTCTGATAACATCAAGGAAGGACTGAAAACTCACTTTGTGTCTGAGTCTGGAAAAACTTCTCATTCAGAACCTAAATCTTTAAATTCAAAGGTAATGACTAAGTCAAAATCTGAGAATCAAAAGACAAAGGTAACGAATGACTCTATATCAAAAGCTCCAACGTTACAGATTCTGAAGAGATCAGAACCTAATAAACTGGTTCTGAAGAAAACAGAGTCTGAAACTCAAAAGCCTGGATTTCAGAGGAAGGAAGCTGTCTGTGTTAAGTCACACTCTAAGACTAAAGGTTCTGAACCTAGAGTCTGGAAGAAGAAAAAACAAGACAATTTCAGACAGAAAACACAAATGAGACTCAGAACTCCTAGGACTAACCCAAGAGGACCCATGAAGATATGGGTACCTAAGACAGAAATTGTTGATGTTGCAGGTATGTCTAAAAGGAAACGAAAAGTAGAAGTCCTGGTATCTGGACAGTGGCTGCTCGCGACACATGACGGGAGAAAAGTCTATGTTCCTAACCCTGACCATGAAAGAGGGAGGAACTGTGGGATTTGGAGGAAACCAAACTGGCAAAATCATTGGTACTAGAACAATTGGTAATTCCTCAGTCTCAATCAATAATGTGTGGTTTGTAGATGGACTAAGGCATAATCTACTTAGCATAAGTCAATTTTGTGATAATGGTTATGACGTCTTGTTTAATAAGAACAACTGCATAGTGATCAACAAAGATGATCAATCTGTAGTTTTTAAGGGAAAGAGAAAGAACAATGTTTACAAGATTAATTTTTTAGAACTGACTGATCAGAAGGTATTTTGCCTTCTGTCAATGAGTGATAAGAAATGGCTGTGGCACAGAAGGTTGGGACATGCTAACTGGAGATTAATCTCTAAACTTAGCAAGTTACAACTTGTCAGAGGCTTACTAGACATTGATTATCATTTAGATGCACTATGTGGTGCATGTTAGAAGGGAAAAATTGTTAAAACTTCTTTCAAATTAAAATACATTGTCTCTACCTCCAGACCCTTGGAATTACTCCATATTGATTTATTTGGACCAGTTAGTATTGCATCCCTATATGGAAGTAAATATGGATTGGTTATAGTTGATGATTACAGTAGATGGAGTTGTGTTAAGTTTCTCAAATCTAAAGATGATTCATATTATGTGTTTACAAAATTCTACATTCAAGTCCAATCTGAAAAGGAACTGAAAATCCTAAAAGTCAGAAGTGATCATGGGGGAGAATTTGAAAATGAGCCATTTGAAATATTTTGTGAAAAATTTGGAATTATCCATGAATTCTCTTCTCCTAGAACTCCACAGCAAAATGGGGTTGTAGAGAGAAAGAATAGGACTCTACAAGAAATGGCAAGAACCATGATTCACAAAAACAATCTGGCAAAACATTTTTTGGCAGAGGCAGTAAACACAACATGTTATGTTCAGAACAAGATCTATATCAGACCCATACTGAATAAAACAGCATATGAACTCTTTAAAGGCAGGAAACCTAACATTTCTTATTTTCATCAGGAACTCTTAAACAATAAAGTCTATCTGAAGAAATTTGATGCAAAGGCACAAAAGGGAATCTTTCTAGGTTACTCTGAGAGGTCTAAGGCATACAGACTATATAACTTAGAAACACTGTGTGTTGAAGAGTCTATGCATGTCAAATTTGATGACAAAGAGCCTGGAAGTAAAATTCCAGAGCAGAATGAAAGTATTGCAGGTTCAGAAGAGTCTGATGATTATTCAGAACCTGATCAGACTTCAGAGTTGAATGATACTTAAGAAGCTGTGACAGCCCCTGATGTCCCAATTGTAGAAGCTTCTGAAGAAGCTCAAGAAGATTCACAGCAAGTTATCCAGTCCAGAAACTCATTCAAATACAAGTCTTCTCATTCTGAGGATCAGATCATTGGCAACAAGGAAAGTCCCAGAAGAACTAGATCTCATTTCAGACCTAAAGAGTCTGCCCTAGGATTGTTGTCCATGATAGAACCTACAACAGTTGATGAAGCACTAGCTGATGATGGATGGACCTTAGCAATGCAAGATGAACTCAATCAATTCAAAAGAAATGATGTATGGGATCTTGTACCTAAGCCTGAACACAAGAACATTATTGGAACCAAATGGGTGTTTAGGAACAAGCTAGATGAACAGGGACAAGTAATCAGAAACAAAGCCAGACTTGTTGCTCAAGGATACAGCCAACAAGAAGGCATTGATTATATTGAGACGTTTGCTCCAGTTGCAAGATTGGAAGCAATCAGATTACTTCTTTCCTACGCAGTAAATCACAACATAACTCTGTATCAAATGGACGTTAAAAGTGCATTTCTCAATGGAGTCATCTCTGAAGAAGTGTTTGTGAAACAACCACATGGTTTTGAGGATTTAAAACATCCTGACCACGTTTGTAAGCTAAAGAAACCTTTGTACGGTCTGAAACAAGCTCCTGGAGCCTTGTATGACAGACTAAGCAATTTCTTGCTTAAAAATGATTTTAAAAGAGGACAGGTTGACACAACACTCTTCAAGAAGACACTTGAGAAAGACATTTTGATTGTGCAAATTTATGTTGATGATATCATTTTTGGTTCAACTAATAGATCTCTTTGCAAAGAATTTTCTAAGATGATGCAGGAGGAATTTGAGATGAGCATGATGGGAGAACTGAAGTTCTTTCTAGGAATTCAGATCAACCAATGCAAAGAAGGAGTGTATGTTCATCAATCCAAATATACCAAGGAACTTCTGAAAAAGTTTAAGCTTGAAGACTGTAAAGAGATGAACACTCCAATGCATCCTACCTGTACTCTGAACAAAGAAGACCAAGGATCTAAAGTTGACCAGAAGCTGTATCGAGGTATGATTGGTTCTCTGTTGTATCTCACTGCATCCAGACCTGATATCTTGTTCAGTGTATGCTTATGTGCAAGGTTTCAATCAGATCCTAGAGAATCTCACTTAACTGTTGTTAAAAGAATCTTTAGATATCTGAAAGGAACAACTAATCTTGGACTTCTGTATAAGAAATCTTCAGATTATAAGCTAGTTGGATTCTGTGATGCTGACTATGCTGGTGATAGGATTGAAAGAAAATCAACCAGTGGAAATTGTCAATTTCTTGGTGAGAATCTGATATCCTGGGCCAGTAAGAGACAGGCAACTATTGCTCTGTCAACAGCAGAAGCAGAATACATCTCAGCTGCTAGTTGTTGTACTTAACTGCTTTGGATGAAACATCAGTTAGAAGACTATCAAGTAACTGAAAACTGTATTCCAATTTACTGTGATAACACAACTGCTATTTGTTTGTCTAAAAATCCTAGGCTTATTAGATTGTTTGGTCCCTTAAATTATTTTATGTTTTCATTTTGGTCCCACAATTAATAAAACATGCGTTTTAGTCCCTCACTTTTTGCTTCGTTTGCCAAATAAATTTCTTCTGTCAAATAATTAACACTTCCGTTAGTAAAAGCCCACGTGGCAAAAAAAAACCCAGAAAATTGGCTTCTTCCTTTGTGTTCTTCATCATCTTCATAGGATTCATGGAAAAAAAATCCACAAAAAAATTTCCAAAAAAAAAAACACAAATGGTAGAATACGATTCTCCATCCATTCCATTCATTGAATAGCCACAAGGATCAAATGCAAAATCACAAATGAATGCTTCTTTGTTGATTTCGTTTATACTAGTAAGTTCTGTCATTTCATTGAACATGCCAGGAATGAGATGAAGATTTTGAAGGCATGATGGAAGCTTTTCTGAAGCAAAGATTTGAAGGGATAGTGTTTTCTAAGTAAGAAACTTCTTTAGTTTGAATATACTGATTGATTTCTTCTAATGGTTTGTTTGTTAAAATAAAATAAAAAACACGTTTTTGGGAAGAAAAGAGGAAGGAAGATCAGCAAGGTTTCAACTAAAAAATCCATTCACATGCCGAAAAACCTCATCCACGGCGGATCTATTCAAAGATCTCAACCAGATCTGAGTTCAAGGCCAAGAACCTCCGGCGGCCGCGCCCAAATCGCCGGCGAGGTTGTTGTTCTTCTAATTGTTAATTTTGTTGTTGTTTCTTCTAATTGTTGTTGATTACCCATTAGAGCATAATAATGGCATGAAGGTTCTGAAAGAGACACGTACAACACATATCAAATTTTTGCCACCCCCTTTTGTGTGATCAAGGATTTTTTGTTGTTGAATGAGATGTTTTGAAGGTTCTGAAACAGAAAGAGAAACAGAAAGGGATCCGATAGAGAGAGAAGGGAAATTTGAAAGGGTAGGGAAATGTTTTATTTGTTGAATTTTTTTTTATGAATTATATGAAGATGATGAAGAACACAAAGGGAGAAGCAAATTATCTGGATTTTTTTTGCCACGTGGGCTTTTACTAACGGAAGTGTTAATTATTTGACAGAAGGGATTTATTTGCAAACGGAGCAAAAAATGAGGGACTAAAACGTTTGTTTTATTAATTGTGAGACCAAAATGAAAACATAAAATTATTTAAGGGACCAAACGATCTAATAAGCCAAAATCCTATTCTTCATTCAAGAGCCAAGCATATTGAAATTAAACATCATTTTATTAGAGACTATGTTCAAAAGGGAGTTTTAGATATTCAATTCATTGATACTGATCATCAATGGGCTGATATCTTTACTAAACCCCTAACTGTTGAAAGATTCAATTTTATTAAGAAGAATTTGAACATGCATTTTGTCTCTAAGTAATTCTTGCCTCTGAATGAAAACCAGACTCTGAAAATTATCAGAAGCTGATTGAGTATCAGACTCTCCTTGGAGAATTTGAAGAGACTCAGCCTCTGAAAAATCTTCAGACTCTGAGAAGGAATCTTTTTGACTCTGATAGTACTTTGAAGTGGAAAAGGTTAAAGTTACTTTTGTAGACTTCTGACACGGTCTATCTGCATTGGGAAACAACTCTTTTAGGGCAATGATGGTTAATCTCCTTAACAAATATTCTCGCGCCCCTGTATGTCATTAATGTTTATGTCTGGTTGTCCCCTCTGATATTGAAAAAGTTGTTTTCAGAAATCACTATAAATATCAAGCACACACTACTCACTCACTTTCCTACACTTTCAAGTCTTTGAGTAGTTACGTTAAAAAGTTCAGTTTTTCTCTCTTCTCTCACATTAGAAACCCTTTACTCTCAACCTTCAACGTCTTCTTATGGCTACTTCAACTAGCGGTTCTAGCATGCAACAAACCACAGGATCAATCTACTCCATCAAACCATTAACGATGTCGATTCCAATAGATTCATTGGATGTTCAGATCGAATCACCAGTGGACTTCGCATCTCTGAAAAGAAACGAGGTAGATATGGAAGCACTGATTTATGCTCAGAAGATGTTTGATTATTTTCAAATGTTGAACGGACCAACGTATGTGAATCTGGTAAAGGAATTCTGGATTAGGGCTGAAGTATGTGACGTAGAATCTGCTAAGTCACAAGAAAGTCAGGCCGTTTCAAGAAATCCAAGTCTGAAAGGAAAATCAAGAGAAGAAATGGGTCTTGAACCTTTCAGAGGTCTAGAGATCAAGTCTGCAGTGATGGGTATTCCAGTATCTATCACAGAAGGAGTGATTGCTAAAGCCTGCAGAATGGCTCCTGAAGGAAGATTCCTATGGAGTGTTAGTAGGAAGGATGCCTTGTTGGAAAGCTACACCAACCTACTGTTAAAAGGAAATCCAGCAACCAAGTTGGTGGATATGGATATCAAGTACATAATACTTCTGAAAATGGTTAATGAATGCTTCTTTCAGACGGAAGGAGGTGTTGATCAACCCATTATGGACCACAAACTGGCGTTGTACTTCTTGGCTACGTTTCAAGCCATCAATCTTCCAAGGTATATTATGCATCATTTGTGCTGGGCTATTAAGGAAGGAACAAAAGAAAAGAGGAAGCAAGTTCCCTGTGGAAGACTTCTTTCAGAAATCTTCTATCAAGGAGGAGTGCTGGAGACTCTGGACAAGTTTAATCTTGTGTCTGACAGAGTTATGGGAATTGCTACTGGAAGGATGATCAGTGGCAAAACCCTGTTTAACATGAAGATCATCAAGCAGGTCATTTTCAGTGACAAGGATCTGAAAGAATCTTCAGCTCCATCAAAATACTTGAAGGACTTTCCTTCAATTTTAAAGGAAGATAACCCTGAAGCTTTGACTGGCTACCTAGCTGCTTTTGCCAAGGAATCTGAAGATGCCTCTCAGCAAGCTGAAGTTGCTCTGGCCAAAAAGCAAAAAGCTGCCAAGTCTGAAGCAACCAATTACGACAGAGTGGCTGCTCCTAAGAGGAAAAGGGGAAAAGGTGATTCTACAATCACCATGGAAGCAGCCAGATTAGCTCTGGAAGAAATTGAAGCTGAAGAAGCTGCTGGTATAGAAAGACCTCCCAAAAGGCAAACTGGTGGAGTGATTGAGAGTCCAATGTTTACAATGACTCCTGAGTTGGAAAAGAGATGTCAAGAATATTCTGAGAACCTGAAGAATGAGAAGAAAAGGTTAGCAGCTCAGTATAGATTGGATAGAGATGCACAACTGAAAGCAATAGGTCTTGAACACTGTGATCAACCCATCATTGAACAGATTATTGAGGTTCAGACACTTGCAAGGAAGGTAGAAGAAGAAGCTAAGAAGGGAGCTAAGGAAGCTATGAAAGAGACACTAGGAACATCAAAAGCTGATGCTTCAGGATCTGTTCCAAAGGTGACTGTTTCAGAAGCGGTTGCTTCAGAAGCTGTTGTGTCAGAGGCTGCTGTCTCAGAAGCTACTCGATCTGCAAAGGTAGATCAGATTCCAGACCCTCAAGCTATTACCTCACCTTCATCATCAACAGACTCTGACTTAGACAACATTCCTCTAAGTCAGAAATACAAATTGACCAAACCCCCACCAAAATCCAAACAAACTCCAAAATCCAAAACTGCATCTAAACCAAAACTCTCTCCTAAATCCAAACCTTTCAAACCTGTGTATCCTGAAATACTCAAGAGTATAGGGGAGCTTTCTCAGAAAAGGATTGATATTTGCAATAGACTACCTATTGATCATCCGCTTCAACCCCCTATTATCAAACCTCTTAACATGATACCCATAGGACAACCCATTCCATCTTCATCAATCTCAAATCAATCTCCAACCAAAGATTGTTCAAAAGTTGTTGGTTCAACAGCTGCTGCTGAAGAGCATGCAGTTACTGAAGTGCCATCAACTGCTGATCAATCTCTCTCAGACTCACCAACCAACAAACAACAACAACAAACAACATCTTCACCACATAACCAACCCTCTGAACAGCATGTCATTTCTAATCTAAAATGTCATTATTCAGGAGAACTTCCTGAATATCAAAAACATAAGGCAGTTGAAAATCCCCCTCAATCAACCAAAACTCAAGATAAGGCTATCTCAGAATCTGTTACGGAGACCGTGGCTACAGAGTCTATCCAAGTGATAGAGTCTGAACCCTCTGTGTCTGTATCAAATTCTAAACCAACATAAAACCTGAAACCTTGTGTCTCTGACCAACCCTCATCTTCACACATTCAGACCCTTGACTAACCACCCATAAACATACTGGAATCTGAATGTCTTGAAGATCAGCTGGTAGAAATTAATGAGGAAATGCATAATCTAGTACTTCTCAGAAAAACTCCTACTCTGCCAATTGCATATCAGGATAAGTGGTCTTCTGTCAAGAACAGGGCTTTTGACTTAATCAATGTTGTTGCCAAGAAGTGTTGCCGCATTCAGGCTCATGCAATGAAGCGTCATATGCAGAATCTGCACTCTTCTCAGCAACTTCCAAGCAAGCTTCTGTATCTGACCAATGCTCCTTTCTATGCTGAGTCAGAATATGTTATAAGAGAATCCAAGGTGTTCAAGATGCTGAAGCAAAAGGTGCTGAGGCAACAAGAGGAATCTAAGGCTAGGGAGGAATATCTTCTTCAGAGGTAGCTGGCTCTTGAAGAAACTGTTAAGAAGTAATCTGAAGATATTCAGCGCTTAATGGCTCTTATTCAGCAGCAACAACCTCAACCCAACCCTTAGATTGCACACCCTATTTCTTTTGTTACATGTTTTAATTTCTTGATTCTGAACCTATCTTTGTATGTTTTTGACTATCTTTTCTATATATCAACGTCTTCAGTTGCAATTTTAGTCTCTATTTCTTTGAATTTACTTCTATTCTTTTTGTTCTTTTTGATTGCTGACAAAAGGGGGAGTAATAGAAGCATTTAACAAAGAATCTGAGCCCAAGAATAAAATAAAATTTTATTTAACAGATTTTATTTTAATTGAGAATCATATCTTATTTCATCTGAGTATTACGAAATAATTATTGATTATAAAATGAATTTAATTAACCTGGATAGGACTTAGGGGTAGCTTACAAACCTCACCTTAAAGAATATCAGAATCAGGGGGAGTCAGAGCTTACAAACCTCAGAACCCCTAAAAGTCAACTTGTTAATTAAGTTAACAACAATTGATCTTTTTTAAATACTTATGTTTGTCATCATCAAAAAGAGGGAGATTGTTGGAACAAAGGGTGTTTCACATTTATACCACTTAAGTTTTGATGATAACCAGGTATTAAAAATTATCAATTGGATATGCTAAAAGTTTATTCAAGTGTACAAGACCATTAACAAAGAATTATTTACAAGAGGTGCTGACTGAATGAATTAAAGAGCAAAGGAATTTTAGATTGAAGCTTGAGGAGCATCTGATTGAAAGCGCTCCTGGAAAGTCAGAAGCATAGTGCGTCTGAAGAAAGCGCTCCTGAAGATGACGTCATCAGAAGCCAGTTCTCCAGAAGCAAGTTCATCAGAAGCCAATCTCTTCAGAGGCTGGAGAGCGTTGACAAAGTACAGTGTACGAAATGTACAACCACTAAGTCTGCGCATGCCTCTGCAACCACCATCTCTGCATTGTGTCTCCTATACAAGACAAGAATAACAGCAATATTCGCAGACATTGTTCCATTTGTTTTTGGAATGAATTTGAAATTGTTTTTATAAGGACAATCTTCAAATCAGGCAAAGGATCAATGGTGATAAATCAAAGCTTCGGTCAAGACAGATTGATGAGCTGGCTAGTTCCCAACGTCTCTCAAATCCTCTATAAATAGAGATGAAGACTTGAAGAACTTGGACATACATACACATACGCGAACTAGGCTATTCTTTATATTCAAAGTCGCAAACACTGCTCATCAACAACTTAGATAATTCTTACAAAAGTTCATATTTTAGAATTTCTAAGTATCTAAGAAAAACAGAGTATGTTCTGTTCGTTTTGTTTTGTGAATACCTCTGATTGTATATCAAGTATTCAAAACTCTTTTCAATTCTCTGTAATTGTTTAGAAGTCTCTTGGAGTTGTCCTTGAGCATTGAAGTCTCTTTCTTATGTGATTGAGCAAAGGAAGTCTCTTACTTGTGTGTTTGAGCAACTTGTAATTTGATATTACATTTTAGTGGAACTCTCCTTGGAAGTGCAAGGGGGACAGGAATACTTCCGGATTATGGAAGGAACCTGTATAAATTGCTTGTGTTCTTCTTTTATTTTTCTGCATTCTCACTCTCTATCCGCTGCACTAAGACTCTGAACTCTATCAGAATCTGAACTTTTCAGACTCTGATCCTGAGAACAGTTGCTTATTTTCGTGAGAAAGAAACGTTTTTGAAAACACAATTCAACCCCCCCCCCCTCTCTTCTTGTGTTTTTCCCACCTTCATATCGAACCAAACCTTATGCAATGGCCATCATCTTGTGCTGGCAATTCACAATCAGTATTGTAACTATTCGGTCCAGATAAAAGAAGATTCTTGTGAATACAACCCCTCATATAATCAACAAATTCTTTGTCCGGCTTCTGCATAATATGAAATCAGATTATCTTTACAAGTCCGACCCTACAAATCAATAAATATTGTGAAGCAGAGATAATACAATTGCAACGGGATTAGAGTTTTACTTGCTGGTAGGTGGATGTTGTTCCAGTTGTAAAATTGAATGGTTTTGTACTTAAGCTGTGAGATAGTGGAAAATTGAATGGTTCTGCAGGTTGTTTGCAAACAGAAATTAGGAAATTGTTACGGCCCTAGTAATTTAACATGACAACGTGATCTCCAGTTAAGTTGTAAAATGTCCGTAGTTCATCCCACAATACAGTCAGAAAGGGTTTTACAAAAGAATTGTTGAAACTGACATGGTGTGTGTTACTATCCGCATCACCTATATTCCATTTTTGGCCTAATTCATTCTTCATTTTGTTAAAAAAATTTGGATTGACCTCCATTGATGCAAGAAGACGCCACATGACACACTTAAACTAAAACCACCACAATCAAATTCACACTCCAGACTAAATGCATCACATAAACTATACACAAAATGCATCAATTATACAACACAACATCCTGTAAACCCTGAAAAACATCCGTCCTTTACACACACCAACGACGAGTGAAGAATAACATATAAAAACAAGTTTTAAATTCATTTCTCAACACACTAAATCGGGATATCAATATTATGATTGATCATGTTTGTTCCAATGTATCATCTATCTATTTCACCAGTGCATAGACATAAACTAATATCTAATCTAAGATTTTTTCAAACCATAATGTTAAATTTTACATACTGAAACAAGCATTAAAATCTTGGTTCCTTTGGGTACCACCAGCTTAGCTTTATGTCACTGCCTGCCTCTATCTCTAAAATCTACTAAAACATGCATCCAGACGACTGCATATTCATACGGGAAATTAACAATAGATATCATATTCATACCTAGTTCTTTACATAGATTGTTGAAAATACACCTATCTCCGGCCCATATAACATCCTGTAGTGTCTCATGAAACGGGTAGTTGAAATTTCAAATTCCGACTACGGGCGTCTTACTCGTAAGCGGTATGTGAGAAAATGTAACGTCTCAGAGAAAATCAGAATGGCGTATTGATGAATTTCTTCTAGGGTAAAAATTGAAAATACGAAACAATAATGGGCCGAAACGTCTGGGGGTAAAAGTTTAAAATAGGAAACAATAATGGGGCTAAGTGAGATTACGGAATTGTAAATAGGAATAGAACCGTGCCATTCATGGGATTTTGAAAAAACCTGGAAGGGACTGTAGCAGTGAGTTACCGGTCGATGATCTGGACCACCCATTATTTTAATAATATATCGAACGGTAAAAAGTAAGTCATCGACGGTACATGACCCAATGTGGTTATCCACCGGAGACTGAGCCTCATAATAAATCATCCTAATGGAAGACTTAGCTCGTTAACATTGAATAGGTACTTCCCTAAAAAAAACATGGAATAGGTACTATCATCTGAGAGAAAATGACAAAGCTGCTTGGGAAGTTAAGGGTTTAAATTAGTTTTTTTTTTTTTTTTGAAATGGCAAATTTATTTTCGACGAGAAAATCCAATGAGCATCAAAACTCGCGGAAAGGAAGAAAAAATACAAACGGCACCGCATATATACGGAACACCACAAACACAAACTCCCTAAAACTCCCCAAGTAATGAGGTCGGAGTATACATAAGTTAATGAACCAAACACATACCCACGCCTCACTCTTACAGAACAACGAAAAGGAACAACACCCCAGCTGCACTAACTAAACTCAATCAGTGCCTAGATTGCGCCTAACAGGAACATAAAACAACATTCCCAAAACAGAAACCCACCAGTCCTTTTATAAAAATTAAAACCAAGCCACCCAAAAGTGACAGCAACCAAAAAGTTAACAAAGCACGGCACCTTCACAAACGACTATAACCAAGGCAACAACAACTAGCAAGCACATCAAGTCCCCCAAGAGCAGCAGAAAACAGCAAACAGCTTCCAGCCATCACAGGAGCTAAAAACCGCAAACCTGCCACCTCCACTACCTTTCAAGACAAAACCTTGGATTACAAATCCACTCATAAAAAAGACACGACGAAATGTGCAATCTTTCCAACATCCAAAGCCAAGACAACTCTTTAATCTCCTCCACCAATTCATCAACCTCAAAATTCCTCCCCTTGAAAATCTTGTCATTCCTCCTATTCCGTAACACCCAAATAGTAGTGTGCCAAATTAACCAAAGACCATTGGTATCTTTTATTGTTTTACTCCCTACACTCCAACATTCCCAATGCACAAAGAAATTTGGAGGTGTTAAGAACCAACAATTCAACCACGACATCAATTTAAGCCACACCGAACACGCAACATCACAATGTACAAAAAGATGTAACGCCGATTCCACCTTCAAATTACACATCACACACAATGAAGAGCCATCCGATGACAACACATTTCTCAACTCGAGATTGTCCCTGGTCGGTATACGATTAAGAAGCATCCTCCACCCAAACACTACCACTTTAGACAGAGCCGCGCTTTTCCACATATTTTTGAACACCTGTTTCTCCTCTTCTCCCCACCTATCTTCACTCAACACCGATTCCTCCAACTTCAAGTACGCCGATTTCACCGAATAACATCCATTCTCTTCTAGATTCCATCTCCACTCATCCTCCTCATTAAACCACCTCAATCCTTCCAAATCCTCCAAAAGACTTGTCAATAACTCTTCCTCCCACATAAAGAGACTTCTTCTCTAAATGAAATTCCAAATCCATCCTTCCTTCGAAGCCACCCCAATCTCCCCCACCAAAGCCTCCTTTTGACTAGAAATCATAAAAAGTCTTGGATATAATTGTGTAAAGCTCGCACGGTGCCACCATTTAATCCCAATACCACAATTTTTCTTTTGTTCACACACCGATTTCCACCTCACCCAACTATTACTTAAAATGCAAGGCTTTTTTTTTAATTAAAAGCATCAATTTGATTTGTGTCAAATATATGATGGACTCATCATAATTAATAATAAGTTTATGGAGCCAAACAAACTGATGCAATATAGAGAAAAGTAATTGACTAACATAATTATAATAAAAAAAATTATAACAAAGTATGCATGTTGGGTGTTGAACCAATAAAAAAATTATAACAAAATATGCATGTTGGGTGTTGAACCAAAGACCTAATAGCAAAATAGCAATATGCTATACCACTGGACCATAGCAGTGCGCATGTATAACTTTTAACTTCGGTGGTATATAACTGTTTTAGGCTTTATATTATAAAAAAATATATTATGGGCCCCTAAAATTTTGAGGCCTGGTGGCCTAGCCCAACCTCGACGAGCTATGGATTGGCCCTGATTCTAACTATCCTCTCCTCAACATGAACCGACAACTTTAGAAAAGACAAATAAAAGATAGGAATACAGTTAAGAACCGAGTTTAATAGGAAAATTCAACCTCCCATGCAAAGTATCCAACATTGGTTCCCAAGTTGACAAACTCTTCGGATTTGCACCCACCGGTATGGCCCCAAATACTTGAAAGGGAGACATCCTTCACTACAATTAAAAAAATTATATGACATTGCCATGAAATCTCCCGGTGTATTCACTCCTATAAGAGAACTTTTTGAAAAGTTAATCTTCAAACCGGAGGCCATCTCAAAACCTCTCAAAAGTGCCTTCATCGTCCAAAGGTTCTCCACCGTAACCTTCCAGATACAAAGAGTGTCGTCGGCGTATTGCAAATGCGGCACCACCAACTCATTCCCACCAACCTTAAACCCTTCAAACAAATTCAACTCCACCACATTTCTCATTAAACCACTAAATCCCTCCGCCACCAACAAGAATAAAAAAGGGGCTAACGGATCCCCTTGCTTAAGACCTCTTTTTATGCTTATCTCCTCCGTTGGTGTCCCATTTACTAGAATTGACATACTTCCACCAAACACACACGCCTTCTGTAACACCCTGTTTTCCCAAACATAAATAAATATAAAGAATATCAGAGTTTTCATTCATAAACGGAGCATTACATTCATCTTACAACTTTTCCACAAATATAAATAGAATGAAGTACTATTTATTAAAATAATCTGTCTTTATAAAAATCCAATAAACATGCAGCGGAAATAGTTTCAACATCATAAAATGGTTTGTGGCTATAAAGGCTATAACATTCACACCATACTTATTTATTATGAAAATAGTTCAAAATGTTCAAAAGGAAATACGTAACAAGGAAAACATGCAATAGACAATCCCCATCCCGTTACGTAACAGAGCATCCTAGGCGACACGGCGGAGATTACTCACAACTGCACTATTCTTCGTTACCTGCAAGTTACTCATACGAAGAGCAACATTTTCAAGCAGAAGGGATGAGATTTCACATTCATTAATAGCAAGCAACAATTCATAAAAGATAATCAACAACCATATATCCAGCATAGAATAAACGTCACATAACATCATTTAATAAAGGTAAAACAACAACAACAACATCATCAACAACAACAACAACATCATCAGCAACAACAACTGTAACGCCCGTTTTGATTATTTAATTATTTGATTTATTTGAGAAGTTGGTATATATTAATTAATATATTATGCGATGTTGAATTAAGATTTAATATGATTTTATGCGACGTGGTGACTTATTTTATTGTTTAATAAAATAAGATTTGAAAATAAAATAAAATATTTAGTTGTGGGTTAGTTTTGGATTTTAGAGAGTTATGTGGGAGAAAGAGTAAATAAGATAAGATTTGTTGGGAGTATATAAAGGGAGAATTAGGTCAAGAGAGTCAGTACGCGTTACTGAATTTTGGAGAAAGAGGAGCAACAACACGTGAAGTGAGAAGAGGGCATAGGGGCTGCGATTTTTCTGCTATTACCAGGTAAGGGTGAGCCTAACAATTTAATTATGTTATTCTGTAATTCATCTAATCAGGATTAACAAACCTAGGGCTGTTTTGAGAGAATTGAAATTAGGTTAAAAGTGGAGAAAAATCATGAATTAAGCCATAAAGCTGTAGAACAGATGTTTAGATTGAGTACAGAACGTAGATTAACCATAATGATGATGTTTCTGAGAGTTTAGATGTTTAGAGTGATGATTTTGGGACCTTTTGGTGAGATTTTCGCAGAACCCGAAAGCAACCTGTTCATCGCTCGCCTAGGCGAGCTATGCAACTCGCCGCGGCGAGTAGACCTAGATCGCTCGCGAGGCGAGCAACCCAGCTCGCCATAGCGAGCATTACCCTAGAGCTCGCGAGGCGAGCACTCCAACTCGCCATAGCGAGCAGGACCTTAGTTACTCGCGAGGCGAGCAATCCCACTCGCCATAGCGAGTTCTGTCAGAACTTAGAACCTGTTCTGTTTGCGACCTGTAGTCGCATATGACCTTGAGAGATGACCTTGGGATAGCTTAAGAGACTTTTAATGATGTTTAATATAATCTGTAATGATGATACAAGATGATTGAGATTGTTTATGATGATTTTATGAAGCTTATGTGTGATATACGAATTAATTAAGTTATGAATGTTTGATTTACTTGCGATGCTTGCATTATGGATGCTATATGTATGTTGTACTTGCTGCCATGTTGCTATTTACTTATGTATAGTTGCTGCATGTGTTAGTCCATGATGATTAAGATGTATACTAAGACGTTTATGATGTTAACTTGTTTAAGTTAAAATTGCATTGAGTCTCATGCATACTCATTCTATGATGGGGGCTTATGCCCTGGAGTTTTTACTCACCAGCGACGAGGGCTTATGCCCTGGAGCTTTGCTCACCAGCGACGAAGGCTTATGCCTTGGAGTATATTTATGCTCATAGCGACGAGGGCTCATGCCCTGGATTGGTACCACATGCATATAAGACGTAGGGTTGCATAGTCAAGTGATGATGTCGAGTCGAGTCGTCTAAGATGTTTACTAAGATGTTTATGATGTTGATTATGACGATGCTAAATGATGTGTTGTTTAAGTTGATGCTTTATATGCTAGATGTTTATCTGTGATATGTTGAATGATGTTTTGATTGTTGATTGTGATTATTTAATTACATGTTTAGTATAATTATTTGTGAATCTCACCCCTTCTGCTGGAATTGCCGCCTTGTGGGCAAGTGCAGGTAACCAAGATTAGGTGCAGACGTGTGAGGCTTTCTGCAATTGAGTCTAGGTGCACTGATACGTAACGGGATGGGGGAACTTCTTTTATTTCTCTGTTCCTTGCGTATTATGCTATTTTATATGATTACGTTTACTCTGAAGATTTTTAATAAGACGTTGATGAGGCCTGCGTGCCAAAGACTTTTGTGATGACTTTTTATGAATTCCGCTGCATAATTTGAGTATTATTTATGACTATTTTTCTGAAGGAATAAATGATTATTTATTCATTACTATGAGATGTGATGCCCTGTTTATGTGCTTACTCTGATGCATGATTATCTTTTTAAAGAAATTTTTATGTTGGGAAAACGGGGTGTTACAACAACAACATCTCATCTTAACATCACATCGACTCGACAATTCAATATGCATGTGGTACCATCAGGGCATAAGCCCCCATCGCTAAAGGTCATAAAAGGACCTCTAAGGCATTAAGCCCTCATCGCTGGCTATGCTATGCAACAACACGACTTAATGCAACGACACGACTCAAATGCAACAATCTTCAAATATCACATCTTTATATAGCACATCTTAAATCACATATCATCAAATAACACATATTTATATAACACATCTTTATCTTTAAGTCACACATCATCAAATAACACATCTGTAAACCACACATCTTCAAATAACACATCTTTAAATCACACATCTTCAAATAACACATCTTTAAATCACACATCTTCAAATAACACATCTTTAAATCACACATCATCAAATAGCACATTTTTAAATTTATTCGCATCTTTATATACACATAAATTAATATCCACATCTGTACCCATCATTAAATAATAGATCTCATAGTAGCACATAATTATTTATTTCAATTAAAATAACTAACTAAACTAGTCACCCTCGGCCAATTAAATTAAGATGTGTGGCCTTGCAAACATGTTTCAAAGAAAATAATCTTTGACTTGATTATTTTGGATCTTCAAAAAGTAGTACCTGTCTATAATTTATTTAGAAAAAAAAATCATGTTCCCCTATTTCTCTTTTCTATTTCAAAACTAGTGGCTAATATCATGCTTCAAGAATCCTTAATTTTCATTAACAAATCAAGCAACAGAAAGTACTCCTAATATTAGCGCATGAAGGACGATTGTCATGATACACTATTACGGCTGAAAAAGCTAAATTCATTAGTCAACAGTTGACATATTTCCAAAAGAAATTGAAATCAAACAAAATTTGATGGATACTCGATTCAAGGGAACTAACCATGTAAACAATTATGACATATACTCTTAATTAAAAATTTGATTTTTGATTCAATCCGCAAACAGTATGACGATGATAAATTGTAGACATGGCATATATGCAAAATACCAAATACCAATCACAACATAGCCACAATTGAATCATAAATTTAGTGCATCAACACCATGATTTCATAATTAATCACATCCTAAAAATCACGACAATAAATTAGATTACGCAAGAATTTATTAAATGTTCAAGAAAACAAAGAAGAAAAACATCAACCCTTCACTACCCATATGTTCATGCAACCCTTATGAATGAATAGAGATTCCCCCCTTACATTAATCATGGAATTACCTACACTTTCAACGAATTTTATTGAATTTAAACCTAATTTTTATAGCATCAAAATTCGACAAAACAACATGATTAAACTCTTTTCAGAAATTATATGTTTATGATTAAAGAAGGTTAGTCTAACTCTTACCTTAGATTGTTTTCTGAAATCAAAAGCAGCGTTCTTCGTGCTTAGGGTTCTCTCTCTGAGTTCTCCTCTTTTCTCCAAAAACGTACGTGTTCTGTTTTCTAAAACTTTTACTGACTCTTAACCTAATTTATTTACTCTTCTCACCAAAAACTACTATCTTCCCTATTATCTTATTATTTCCAATAATATCTCTCCCCCACTTAGAATATTAAAACACATAATATCACATAATATAATATTTCATCAAATATATATATTATAAAACAAATTATATTATACTAAAAATGCAATAACTAATAAAATATTAAATATTAAAAGTAGGGCGTTACAACTCTCCCCCACTTAGAATATTTTCGTCCTCGAAAATGTACCTCTAATCAGACGATCCTCACTCATGTCTGTGTACCGGCCAAAGCAAACACTTTACCCTTAGTCTGGGTCTTCTTTGGTTCTATACACTGAGCAACAGTATGTCCCTCTCCTCCACAATTGAAACAAACAGTGTCGCCATGCTTGCACTCTGCAACTGTATGCCCCTTTACGCCACAACGGAAACACCGCTTTACCTCTGCAGTACCACAAGCGTTACTCTTGTGACCTTTCTCTCCACATCAGAAACAAACAATCTCAGCAGAAACCTCATTCTTCTTAGGCCTTCTCTCATCATTCACTCTCTGCTTTCACTTATCAGCCGGAGCACTATAAGGCTTTCCACGATCCTGTTGCTTACCTTTCTTCTCCTTTAGAACCTTATAATGAGCCTTCGTATCCTCCTCATAAATCCTGCAACTACTCACCAACTCAGAGAACTGACGGATCTTCTGGTACCCAATAGACCTCTTGATCTCGGCACGCAGACCATTCTCAAACTTGATACACTTCGAAAACTCAGCAGTCTCAGGAGTGTAGTGTGGATAAAACTTAGCCAATTCCACAAACTTTGCAGCATACTCTGTCACATACATATCACCCTGCTTCAGCTCTAGAAACTCAATCTCTTTCTTCCCGCGAACATCTTCCGGAAAGTATCGGTTCAGGAACTCTCTCCTAAACACAACCCAATTAACAGCAACACCTCCATTTTCTAGCACAGGTTGAACACTCACCCACCAATCATCAGCTTCGTCAGCTAACATGTGTGTGCCAAAATGCACCATCTGTATATCCGTACATTGCATAACTCTGAAAATCCTCTCGACCTCCTTAAGCCACATCTGAGCTCCATCAGGGTCATACCTCCCCTTAAAAGTAGGTGGATGGTTTCTCAAGAAAGTTTCCAGCATCCTCACTCCATCATTACCACCAGCATTATTTTGCTGCCCCACAGCTTGAGCCATCGTTTGCAATGCAGCAGCAAGAGCAGTATCATTTCTTCCAGCCATCTTAGTTCTCTACACAACAATCAACAATCAGAACAACATAATAATGGTATTCCAACTGTTACACGACACTACTCGACTCAATCTACTTGGCCGGACGGATCGACCTGCTCTGATACCAATTGTAACACCCCGTTTTCCCAAACATAAATAAATATAAAGAATATCAGAGTTTTCATTCATAAACGGAGTATTACATTCATCTTACAATTTTTCCACAAATATAAATAGAAGGAAGTACTATTTATTAAAATAATCTGTCTTTATAAAAATCCAATAAACATGCAGCGGAAATAGTTTCAACATCATAAAATGGTTTGTGGCTCTAAAGGCCATAACATTCACACCATACTTATTTATTATGAAAATAGTTCAAAACGTTCAAAAGGAAATACGTAACAAGGAAAACATGCAATAGACAATCCCCATCCCGTTACGTATCAGAACATGCTAGGCAACACAGCGGAGATTACTCACAACTGCACTATTCTTCGTTACTTGCAAGTTAATCATACGAAGAGCAACATTTTCAAGCAGAAGGGGTGAAATTTCACATTCATTAATAGCAAGCAACAATTCATAAAAGATAATCAACAACCATATATCCAGCATAGAATAAACATCACATAACATCATTTAATAAAGGTAAAACAGCAACAACAACATCATCAACAACAGCAACATCATCAGCAACAACAACAACATCTCATCTTAACATCACATCGACTCGACAATGCAATATGCATGTGGTACCATCAGGGCATAAGCCCCCATCGCTAAAGGTCAAATATGACCTGTAAAGCATTGAGCCCCCATCGCTAAAGGTCATAAAAGGACCTGTCAGGCATTAAGCCCCCATCGTTGACTATGATATGCAACAACACGACTTAATGCAACGACACGACTCAAATGCAACAATCTTCAAATATCACATCTTTATATAGCACATCTTAAATCACATATCATCAAATAACACATATTTATATAACACATCTTTATCTTTAAGTCATACATCATCAAATAACACATCTTTAAACCACACATCTTCAAATAACACATCTTTAAATCACACATCTTCAAATAGCACATCTTTAAATCACACATCTTCAAATAACACATCTTTAAATCACACATCTTCAAATAACACATCTTTAAATTTATTCACATCTTTATATACACATAAATGAATATCCACATCTTTACCCATCATTAAATAATAGATCTCATAGTAGCACATAATTATTTATTCCAATTAAAATAACTAACTAAACTAGCCACCCTTGGCCAATTAAATTAAGATGTGTGGCTTTACAAACATGTTTCAAAGAAAATAATTTATGACATGATTATTTTGGATCTTCAAAAAGTAGTACGTGTCTATAATTTATTTAGAAAAAAAAAAATCATGTTCCCCTATTTCTCTTTTCTATTTCAAAACTAGTGGCTAATATCATGCTTCAAGAATCCTTAATTTTCATTAACAAATCAAGCAACAGAAAGTACTCCTAATATTAGCGCATGAATGACGATTGTCATGATACACTATTACGGCTGAAAAAGCTAAATTCATTAGTCAACAGTTGACATATTTCCAAACGAAATTGAAATCAAACAAAATTTGATGCATACTCGATTCAAGGGAACTAACCATGTAAACAATTATGACATATACTCTTAATTAAAAATTTGATTTTTGATTCAATCCGCAAACAGTATGACGATGATAAATTGTAGACATGGTATATATGCAAAATAACAAATACCAATCACAACATAGCCACAATTGAATCATAAATTTAGTGCATCAACACCATGATTTCATAATTAATCACATCCTAAAAATCACGACAATAAATTAGAGCACGCAAGAATTTATTAAATGTTCAAGAAAACAAAGAAGAAAAGCATAAACCCTTCACTACCCATATGTTCATACAACCCTTATGAATGAATAGAGATTCCCCCCTTACATTAATTCATGGTATTACCTACACTTTCAACGAATTTTATTGAATTTAAACCTAATTTTTATAACATCAAAATTCGACAAAACAACATGATTAAACTCTTTTAAGAAATTACATGCTTATGATTAAAAAAGGTTAGTCCCACCATTACCTTAGATTGTTTTCTGAAATCAAAAGCAGCGTTCTTCGTCCTTAGGGTTCTCTCTCTGAGTTCTCCTCTTTTCTCCAAAAACGTATGTGTTCTGTTTTCTAAAACTCTTACTGACTCTTAACCTAATTTATTTACTCTTCTCATCAAAAACTACTCTCTTCCCTATTATCTTATTATTTCCAATAATATCTCTCCCCCACTTAGAATATTAAAACACATAATATCACATAATATAATATTTCATCAAACATATATATTATAAAACAAATTATATTATACTTAAAATGCAATAACTAATAAAATATTAAATATTAAAAGTAGGGCGTTACACCTTCATCCAAGCCACCCACTTCGCACACATTCCCACTCTACCCATCATATACTCAAAAATTCCCTAATCCACCGAATCATACGCCTTTTCAAATTAAGGTCCGTTTGTTTTGGAATTTTTAAAATTTTTTTTTCCTTAAAAATATAACCTTTTTTATTTTTAAGTGTTTGTTTAGGTTTTGAAAAATTATTTTATCAAAAAATATATATTTAGATCCTAAAATGAAAAGCTATTAAGATTAGCTTTTTTCGAAATCATTATTTTTCAAAATAAGGAGGTAACACATGTATATGTTAAAACTGATTTTTTTTTTTAAATGGATTTTTATAGGTAGTAGACAAACAAAAGTAACTTCCATTTTTTTTTTTAAATCTCTAAAAATTAATCTTTATATTCTTTTAACATAAAATCTATTTTTTTTAAGTTAAAACAAACGCACCTTAAGTTAACGGACCAAAAGTGTAATTTTTCCAAAAATAAATAAGCACTTTCTACTAAAGTATAATACTTTGCTATAATTTATCAACATAAATTTAAATAATATTAATTATACTAATGCAAAATAAAATAAAATTGTATTAACTAAATTAAAATTAAGTTTTCTGGATTAAAACTCCTTATAAGAATTTTGTGTCCTACAATTATTTTTTAAAAAAATAAAATTTATTTGATAATAAAGAAAATACAAATAGTATTTAACTCACAATCACCCTACTTCAAACAATCACCCTATAAATTAAAACACCAATTTCTTTTCTATCTCTTTCCTTTTCCTACTATTTTTATTTAATTTGTAACCAGCTATTTTTTCCCACTAAGAAGCAATAAAGAATTTTATTTGTGAATAATCAATTGTAGGGAAGCATGAGAAGAAATTATTTAATGATTGTTTGGTCTTTTACATCGTACTCAAAATGAAAGGAAAAATAACATACATCAATTTTAAATATGAAGACACATAAAGAAATATACTAAGTAGATATTGTGATGTGTTCAATTAAGAATCATTCTTGTGTATTTTACGTGTTCCTTCATAATGATTAATTATTGTTAAATAGTGGTGGAGACTTTGTATCAAGACATAAACCTGCAAATAAAAATTGATTTTTGTAGACTTCATTTTCTAGCGATATTGTTCGTAGATTTCTTCTTTTATGTTTTCGGTAATTTTAAATGATGTATTCTATCAATTTAAATAAATAAATAACGTTTAATTTTTTAAAACTATTTATGGTATATGTTTTATCCAATTAATCAGAATTTTTGCATCCGTTTATGGAACCAATTGTCATTGTAGTAGGGCGCATTATGTTTTTATTTTCCTTCTTGAATATGTCACTCTCGTGCTTAATATGGACAAAATATACGGTTTATAGACAGTATGGGGCTAGGATTGTTGATGTCTCACGTTGTAAAGAATAATGACAAGTGCATATTTGGGTGGCCAGTCTCTAGTTATAATTATTACCTGTCTATTCCATTAATATATATTGCATTATGTTATTTTTCACTTTGCGGTTTCACAATAAAATTCCAAAATCCCACATACACACATACATGTAGATATCAGCCTAGAAGCATAAAAAAATAGCATAAAAAAAGAAAGATAGCAGCCTAGTGCTTTCTTCGAAGGTAGCAGTTATTCCCCACCAAAATTTTTACTAGATGGTAATAATTTGCTAAGAGTGAGTTCAATAGATCGGCTAGAGAATTTTGTTGGTGAATAAATTACAAGTACCTATATTAGTATAATAATAATATCTAAGTCTTGAAATATGCTGTAGACTGTAGTCTTTGTTAGGACCTCATTGTTTGTCACACCTCAATCATTGAGATAAAAATAATAATAAAGAGAAGAGACTTCATTTTTAAAATTTGATGGAGTCCAAATCACAAAAATACCAAGTATACTATGATTAAACAGTTCAACTAATTACACAAATTCTTTGGTTTCATCTTTGCCATTGAATATGCTGCTCGCAATGGTTGGATGAATATTTGGATCGAAAGCGTCTCCATTAGTGTTCTAATTGTTTTTAGAAGCGTTTCCTTGGTTCCTGTTAAGCTTCAGAATAGATGGCATAAAGCTTGTTCCACAGGTGTTTAGGTCCTCTCTTCTCATATTTTCCACGAAGGTAAATGATGCGTCAATAGATTGACTAATATGGGACATTCGGTTCATGCCTCAGTCTGGTTGGCTACATTACCTCCGATGTTGCTTTTGGATTTCTTTTGAGATCGGTGTGGTCTGCCTAACTACAGATTCTTTTTAAATAAAACAATAATTTGAATAAAAACTTTCCAAAAATACATTTTTTTAAGAAACTTTCCAAAAATACATAAAAAGTTGGATTGATATTTTGAGTTGGATTCGAAACAGGTTAATTATAATTATAAATACATATTGTTCTTGACAAAAAAAAGTTGAATTCTTGAAAGAAAAAAAAGAGAGATGCAAATTTATGCGAAATAAATATTCTAAAAACATTTACCAAAAAATAATATATTCTAAAAACATGTGGCTGTTAGAGGAAAACTAATTAAATATCACTTTATCAACTTAATTGTCCTTGTAGACACATAATCCAAATATCAATTTCCTACGCGCAAATTCTAAAAACATGTGGCTTAAGAAAAAGAGGACAACTAACGAGTAAATTTTTGGTAAAAAATAAACTAACGAGTAAATTCAACTATAATTGGAGTGTGTGAATTGTGGTGTCAAAATACTTTTAAAAGAATAAGTTTTGTAAAATTGATTTTAATTATGAGTGATTTATTTTTAAGAAACTAAAATAATATATTAAAAAGTCATTTAAATGTCCTCAGAAACATAATTTAATGTTAAAGGATTCAAACTTTAAATATCTTATTTATTCACTTTAAAAAATAAATTTCAGTCAATTCAATGTTTACTTTAGTTTATGGTAAACATCATGAAGGAGAAATTGAAGGGGAAATTGAAAAATAAATAATATAGAAAATTTAATGCATGCCAGACAACAACACACGTTTCATTTTTTGAGGCAAAAAATGACACACGTTATTACCTTAACTACGTGTGTATAAAAGTAGCACGAGCCAAAAAATAGTATTATATGAATCCTTAAATTACCTTTTCTAGTTTTTTCCGAAGAAAAACGACATTTTTAGTGTCTTAGAAACATTATTACTCTTTTTGAAACTTCTGTGCTGTGGTGTCCCTCTACAAACAATTCACTTTTTCTCTCCTGTCTTTTTCCAAATCAGTTTCCCTGTCTCTTACAAAATTCATAACCAAAATATCTATCAAAAATATCTATCTATCTCACACAAAACACACACACTCACACACTCACTGTCAAACACACTCACTGTCACCTTTTTCCTTCAATCACAACCATGTTTTCCCTATATAGTATACATGTAACATGTGGATGTAATAGAAGAACTCAAGTGTCCTTGTACATACTCCATTTATAGGATAATATTCCAAATACAAATAAAGGGAAACAAATTATTGATCTCTAAAAACATGTGGCTGCAAGATGGGAACCAATTATCCTTATAAACATTATCCAAATATCGCTTTCCTTGAGCGCGGTTCAAGAAAAATGAAAATTACCTAGTCAACCAATATTTAAAACAACCGCTGATTTAAAATTAATTATTTGCAAGATCAACGTGTATATCTTTGGAACATATTGTGTTTGTTATTTTCCAGAAAATAATAAATGTTCTTGATGATGTAATGTAAAAGATGAATGTAACAGTCGAACTCAACAAATGTTGAATCCGTCAAAGTAAACTGCTTAGAAAGAACAAATAAATTGCAAAGAATTTAAAGGAACAAAGATAAATTGCAGATTAAATGTAAATTGGTACACAAATTTATACATTATGACTTGTTACTTGTTTCTCTCTTGATGCGAATAATTTGAGCGTAAGTTTTTTATATGGTTGAATTGTGGCCTGTTTGAGCGTAAGTAACTACCTACATAAAGACTTTCGAAAATAACTGTCACTTTTTTTTTGTTCAGCGAAAGTAACTGTTACTAACTGCTACATACTATTGGAAAATTAATACATAGAATTATTATAAACTAATAAATAAATAAAAAAAAATAATAACACAAATAAATTAACTCAAAATAAAATAAAGTATAGAATATAGGAACTTATCGAATTTTCCTGAGGTGTGCACAAAGCATTGGGCTTAAGAGTAATTTGCCACCTCGAATAAATAAAGTCGTTTGAGAGGCTTGATCAATCATCATTGATTTATTGCTTGATTTAGTTAATGTTCTATGGAGGAATAATTTTGGATCCTTTCCTTGATAAGGAATTTGATGACACTAGGTCATATATCACTTTTGCTTTAATTTCGTGTAATGTTGAGTCGAGTTCAGGTAGTTTTGCTTGAGTTTTGAGCTACAAAAAGATACATTTGAAGAGCATGAGTATAGGATGCATTATAGTACGATTTCCAGCATCGTACTACGATTTGAGGACGTTTTTATTTGCCTGGCCACTGAAAAGATCGTAGTACGATCCTTCAGCATCGTACTACGATGAAAGCGAGCGTCCGATGTTGATCTGGAGTTAATGAGACATCGTACTACGATTTTGGGCATCGTAGTACGATTTGTGCGTGACCTGATTTTTTCCTATAAAAGCCAAACTGATTTCTGAGGCAAGGGTTCGAAATTTTAGAGGAAAAAGGAGACTTTTGGAGCTGGATCACTGAGTAGAAGGTGGGAGACCATCAAAACTCATAGCCGGTTACTAATTTCATGTAATGAATTCTTCTTTATCATTAGTTATTTATGCTTTAGCCATGAGTAGCTAAATTCTCTGTGATTAGGTCAAAAGATGATTATGTACTAATTCATGTGATGTAACCTGAAACTCTTACTTTTATGAATGTCTTCATAATTCTGACCCAATATGATTGATTCAAGAGATTATGTGACTATTGACACTAGCATATAACTCAGACATAGTTATACTGTTCAATTCAACAGACAATTTAGGAATAGATAGTTGTTGGATTGTGATAATTGAATTAACAGACTTATTAACCTTTGATGATTATAGGTTCACCTAAGGAATTAGGGAATTATGATTAGATAAGAGGACTTAGGATCAAGGGATTGACCTAGGGTATTTTGTTAATTCGTCGTAAACTTTATGACATTCGTGGATTTAAGAAACAGGTTGCTAATGAATGATGTGCAGATGAATCAATTGATCTAGTCATTTCTTTTAAATTATTTCGAAAACCAACGTTACTTTCATCATTTCAGTTACGATTGAACTCAAATCCAATTGCCAAAGGCACCCCCATATTTTATTATATCTTAATGTTAATGTTCTTGTTAAGTTGATATCAAAACAGTCCATGAGGAAATGAATTATTTTATTACGTGATTTAGATTAGTACACTTGCTAATTTTCTATCAAGTTTTTGGCACCGTTGTCGGGGACTGTTGATTAATTTCAACAAGGCAACAACGTTAATTTTTAAGATTTTTGTCCTTTAAAATTTTGCTTGAATATTGAAAAAATTTATTTGGTTGTTATTGGTGCAGTGCTACTAAGTTATTATTTTGCTGTGTATGCGAGGTAAAAGAAGGATTGATGCATGCAAGAATCTACCTGCAGATCACCCATTACAACCACCTGTAATTGAACCTATTCAATTTATACCTGCTGCTGCAGAAGGTGAAAGTGATTGTGTAGGGACCGATCTTGCAAACACAATTGTATCATCTACACCAAACTCACCAACAACTCAAACCACTGAAATTCCTGAACCATCAATAATCCCAAACCTAGAAAGTCATTATTCAGGTGAACTTCCTGAATATGTGTCTAAATCACAAATAGCTTCTGACATAGCTTCTGATGAAGTTATGACAGAATGCCCCCCACAACATGAACCAAACTCAGAAATGGCCACAACAACCAACAATGACTTTGTTCTTATCTCTGAATTGTCTGTTCCTGAACTAACTGTTCCTGAACAAACTGCTTCTGAACAGAGTGCATCTGAACTTACCACAAACAGCCAGTCAACAACAACCAACATTCATGAACCTGAAACCTCCACAAATGACTAACCCTCATCATCAAACCTAGCTATTCAACCTGTAGCCCCAGCTAAAACAAATGTCCCCTCTCCACCCACCTTATTCCTACATTCAACTATTCTTGCAAATGTATGTGATAGTATCTTTCAGGAGCTTAACAGTCTTGTTCAAGCAAGGAACAACCTCATTCATAAGGACAACTATGAGAAGTTGTGGACAAGATTGAAGGACAGAGTGGAATTCGTCTTGTCAGAGCTTCAAAGATCATGTTTTGATGCACAAGAGCTTGCACAGGCAAAGTTGTAGGAATGGCTAAAAGGAGTGGTTTCCAACTTGGATGAAGTCGGAATTCTCAGAACATGGGTGAAGACTCCATTGTGCTTGGAAGCAAGGAGTGTCATTCCATCAAGCATTCACCCTAGAGAGCTTAATCTGATTGGCTAAACAAGGTTAACTTCAAAGAAGCCTCTTCTGAACTGGCACTGCTTCAAAAGAATACTCTTCTGGAGAAAGAGAATCATCAGTTGAAGAAAGAGCTTCTGGAGCAGAAGCTGATGTTGCTAGAGTACAAGATTGCAACTAAAGCTCAGCTGGAGGAAGCCAGGATTAGAGAAGAAAGGCTTATCAAGAGCAATGAAGAGTTCAAACAAGAGATGAAGCAGCAAGATGAAGAAACTCAGAAGATGATGAAGCAACTGATGGAGATGATGAAACAAAAAACAAGCCCAACCCTAGATTGCACACCCTAGTTTTATTTTTGTTTTTTATTTCACTTGCTTCTGAATTACTGTTATTTCACTTGCTCTGATACATTGCTTCTGAACTTGTTTCTACTCTGATCATTTGTATTGCTTGTTATATGCTCTGATTCATGCTTCTGAATATTTTGTGCTCTAATACATTGGTATTTATTAAATCTTAGACTAATTTTTCTCTTTTGCCTTGAATATTTATTTGCTCTGATCCTTTATATTCATATTCTCACTTTTGTTTTATTCTTTATACTTTTTGTTAATGACAAAAGGAGGAGTAGTAGATAGTATTTAAAGGCTCTGAGCCCATTAATTTACTTTCCAAAAATTTAAATTAATAAGATCGTCTTCTTATCTCTTAATCTTTTTAATGTGAGATTATTCTGAGAGTTAATTCGTTTTTAAATGAATTTAATTAACAAGAATAGAACTCAGGGGGAGCTTACAAACCTCACCTTAAAGTAATATTAGACTCAGGGGGACCTTACAAACCTCATACCCAAATAGTCAATGTTATCGCGATTTTCGGGTGTCAAGTCATTAATTAGGCTTGAACCTTTCAATCATTGATATCTCTATTTTTTTTGGGGAAGGAAGAAATTGAGAAAAACCCTTAGAAATTCTGAGTTCGGGGGCAAATTTCGCTACGGGAAGGTGTTAGGCACCCATAACGACTATAGTACTCTATAGGAGCCGTTTTTCTAGATTTACGTTTACGCTTTACTTTTAACACTATTTTGTGGAAAGAAATTGTTTATTTTAAGAATGGGGGGAAAGAAGTGTTTGAATTTTGTTTATTTTTATTGGACTTGGAGAGGTTTTGACCTCTTGCCTACATACCCTTTTAAGGGATCAAACTCCATGTAGTTCTCTCTCAAAAAGATTTTGTGGGTTTTGATTGATTTTAATTTTGGAAAATGGTTTTGAAGAAAAGAGAGAGGCCGTAAAGGCTTGAGAAAGAGAAATTGGCGAGGTTGGTCAATTATTAAAGAAAATAGTCTAAGTAGGCATTATTTTTCATTTGAATTTTGATTAAGAAAAGAAAAGAAAATACAATGGAGTTTTGACTCCAAGGTTTATTGGAAAAAATTGTTTTCAAGTGATGAAGTTGTTAACACTTTTTTGGAAAATGATTTTTCTAAGTTTCGCGCTTCCTAAACATACATCTAACTGTAAATCATACAACGTGTGTGCGTGTCGGTGCTTGTGTCGGTGTACATCATTATAGTGTCCATTGTTCTTTACATTGGCCCTAGTTTACATTCTATGGTCTTGTAAAAATTAAATTAAAAAAATGAAAGAGAAAGTTGAATAAAAACCTAAGCTAAAGGATGGAGATGAAGTGGAATGCTCAATGTGCATGAAACATAAAAAGGTTAGTAAAGCAAGGTGAGATGATAGTGAAAATGTTAAACAAAGAAAAACAATAACAAAGTATGAAAAAATGGGAAGAAAAATGCATGCAAACTAACATTACTTACAAAGTAAGAAACTAACAAGTAAACTTTGCAAAATTGGAAGCTAACGTATAAACTTGCAAGACAAGAAACTAATCAATTATACTAATAAGATTGAAAATATTGCAAAATTGTAAACGAAAATCAAACTCAACAAGATTGGAAATATTGCAAAAATTGTGAACAAAAGTCAAACTCAACAAGATTGGAAATATTGCAAAGATGTAAACAAAAATCAAACTCAACAAAATTGAATGAATTAGCATGAAATCAGAAGTGATCACATCACAAAATCAAGTGCCAAACATCGATATCAAGTGACAAGTATTTGGATCAAGAATCATGCAAGAATCCTCACACAAAAACACACAAAATGTACAAATCAATAGAAAAACTAGCACATATTATTTTTATCAATTTTAAACATGTAAAAAATATCACAGAACAGTCAAAAACGTATCAAGAACACATAGCAATTTTTTTTGGAATTTTTGTGAGAAAATTAAAACGCACAGGTGGTCCAAGTAGCAAGAATGAGGGTAAACATAGCAAAAAACAAGAAAACTGAAAAGAAAACCCAGAAGCCCAGGGTTAACTGGCCCAGACCCACGTGGTTGATGGATCCGGATCTCCAGAACGCCTCAGAGGCGTTGGATTGATCCAGATCCATCAAGACCTAGATCCAATGGTCTGGAACGTGGGGCGCTGGATCGGGTCAGAGCCCACCCGGTCCGGTGCTTTATATAAAAGGTTTTTGGCCCGGTTCAGCTTATTTTTCTAAAACGTTTCTCTTTCTTCTCCCTTCTCTCTTCTCTCTTCTCTCTTCTCACTCCGGTGAAGCTTCATCTTCTCCGATGAAACCCTAACCCTAAATCCTCAAACCAGCCCAGAATCTCATGAATCAAAGCTTAAACGTTTCATCTCGTTGTTCTAAGCATGAATCTATCACTGAAAACCACATGCATCCATTGAATCGATGTAGATCTTGAGGTTTTGTTTACGGTTTCGAATGGTTTTGGTTCTTGCGTTTTTGTTCAAATCTTTTTCTGAATAAGTTTGTTTATGGATTCGTTGGTTCACAACGGTTGATATTCGTTGTAAACCTTGGAATCTTTACGGTTTTCAAAGATTTTTTTTTAGGGTTTCATGATTTTGAACCGAAACTCTTCGAATTTTCTACGGATCTACATCGATTTGGATTCGTTGATGTTTTTGAGCATGCAAGAGGTAAGTTTCGATTCTCACCTGTGTTTTATTCGGAGATTTGAACTAGAATCTTCAGAACTCCTTGAACTTGATTCTGTTTTGCTGATTTTGGCTTGGAATCCGAAAATAAATCGGTGTTTCTTCTTCTTCTTCACCGCCGGTTCAAAACCTTTGAAATTCTTTCCCTCTTCTCCTCAATCTCCCTCCTCTGTGATCGCATTGAATTCGTTGCTTTCAGTGATGAATTCAATGCTTGAATTGCAGAGGAAAAGGCTCAATGATGAAGATTCAACCTTGAATCTCTGAGAGCTAACACGAATTCCATTGATTTGGCTTGAATTCAGTTATGGAAAAAGTTAGGGTTTGTGAAATTGTTCTTGAACTTTCTGAGTTTTTGTGATTTTGATCTAACTGAATGGAGAGAGAGTGTTGGGACGTGTTTGTGATGTGGCGTGATTTTTGTGGCTCTTTTTCTGACTGGTACAGTGAGTGGCCTTTTATAGGCTGCCATGTGTGCTTCTGAACCAATGGGGTTATGACACCTGGACTTGGACCAGCCTGCGTGGCACCTTGGACTAAACTGCAAAAAAGACCTAAGGACTAAACTGCAATTAAAAAGAATTTGGACTGTCTTGTAATTAAAAAAGAATTTGGACTGACTTGAAAATAAAATTTGGGCGTATTTGCAATTAAAACAAAATTTGGACTTATTTGCAAAAAAGTAAAATAAAATTGGTAAAAAAATGTAACTTTGAAAACAACGTAAAGTGAAACAGCTAAAAAACGGCACAATGGACTTAAAACGAACAAACTACCAAAATGAGGTATTTTAAAATACCTCTCTGTCAAAAAATTATTTGATGTGAAAAGACCAAAATGCCCCTAAGGACTAAAACGACTCAGACTGACTCAAATGCAATGCTGACATAATTTTTGGACAGAATTTAATTAATGATGTATGCAGACAAGTTGTAAAGACTCAGAGACAAATTGTAGGGACTAAGATGGGTTCCACTGCAGGAAATGACCAAAATACTCTTTTGTATGATTTTATGCAAAAATTTGGAATAAAATGCGAGAAAATATGCAATGGTTTTAGAAACCCTTTTTAATGACTTGTAATGCAAGAAAACACTTTGGATGGTTTTACATGCAAGAAAATTAGAGACAAAAAGAAAATGAAATATGCGTTTGAAGCACAGTAGAAAAATGTGGAGTAAAACACAGTGAATTTAAAAAGTATCAGAGATAGAAAAGAATTTTGAAGGAGTATTTTTAGGTCCAAAATGAGGGTATGACAGTCAACTTGTTAATTAGATTAACAACAATTGAACATTTTTAAATACTAATGTTTGTCATCATCAAAAAGGGGGAGATTGTTAGAACAAAATGAGTTTAACATTACCTTTAAGAGTTTTGATGATAACAAGGTATTAAAAAATTGTCAATTGGATATGGTAATATTTTTTCAAGTGTACAAGACCATAGACAAAAATTTTGAGATCATTAATAGGTTCTGGAAGAACAAAAGAGAGCAAAGAAATAAACAAAAAGGAAGCTTAAAAACATCTGAAGAGAACTGCTCCTGAAGACAAAGCGCTCCTGAAGTGATGACGTGTCATCAGAAGCTGAAGTTCATCAGAAGCAAGTTCATCAGAAGTTGAAGATCACCAGAAGCTAAAGTTCATCAGGAGATGCAAACTTAAAGCTTCAAAAGTTGTTCAATGGATTCAATGTTGTCTAAGTATAGCAAAAGAGTGGAAAAGAAGAGCAACGACTAATTCAAAAGGATTCAAAGGCATTGGATGCTTGTTCTTTTGTAGAGTGTTGACAAAGTACAATTGTACGAAGTGTACAACCACTACCTTCACTACATAGAGTTTGTCTCTGCTACAAGACAAGGATAACAACTCTGCCTGCAACAATGTTCCTTCATACATGGAATGCATTTGAAATTGATCCTTCATAGGACAATAACCATATTAGGCAATCAATCATTGGTGATTGATCAAAGCTTCAAACGACTCTTTTTGGATGTGCTGGCAATTCACAACGTTCATCTCACACCTCTATATAAAGGAGTGAAGACTTGAAGAACGATGAGACAAAAACAACAATTTGAAAGCGCCAAAACTCTGTCAAAATTGTTCAGCATCCAAAAGTTCACTTAGAATTTCTTTTCAAAGCTCATATCTTAGAAATTCCAGAGTCTTAAAGAGTCTGTATCTGATTTGTTATGTGAGCACCTCTGATTGTATATCAAGTGTTCAATGTCAAACATTTTACTTTGTAATTTTGTTTGATTAGAAATCTCTTGCTTGTGTGCTTGAGCATAGAAGTCTCTGGATTGTGTTCTTGAGCATAGGAAGTCTCTTGCAGTTGTGCTTAAGCATTTGAAGTCTCGCTAAGTTTAGCAGTGAGCATTTGTAATCAGATATTACATTTTAGTGAACTCTCCTTGGAAGTGAAAGGGGGACATGACTACTTCCGGTTTATGGAAAGAACCTGTATAATTGCTTTGTGTCTTTCTTCCTTCTCTCTATGTTTTTATCCGCTGCAACCTAGTTCTGAACATCACTTCAGAAGTTGTTCTTGAACTGCTTCTGATCTGTGTCTTTCAGCTTAGGAGAAAACGAAGAAAATCTTAACACAATTCAACCCCCCCTTCTTGTGTTTTTTCTCACCTTCACACGTCACCTGACTTCACTCATTTTTATCAGTAGTTTACGTAACACGGTGGCTTCGAGGACGCACTTCACCTGACTTGACTCGCCTCACATGACTTCACTTGCTTTCAGGATGTACTTCACCTGACACGTTGGCTTTTAGGATGCACTTCACCTGACTTCACTCGCTTTTATATGTGTTTTATGTAACATGGTTGCTTTCAGGATGTACTTCCCCTGACATGGTGGCTTTTAGGATCCATTTCACCCGACTTCACTCGCTTCATGTGACTTCACTTGCTTTCAGGATGTACTTCACCTCACACGATGGCTTTTGGGATGCACTTCACCTGACTTCACTCGCTTTTATATGTGTTTTATGTAACATGGTTGCTTTCAGGATGTACTTCCCCTGACACGGTGGCTTTTAGGATGCATTTGACCTGACTTCACACGCTTCATGTGACTTCACTTGCTTTCAGGATGTACTTCACCTCACACGATGGCTTTTAGGATGCACTTCACCTGACTTCACTCGCTTTTATCTGTGTTTTAGGTAACACGGTGGATTTCAAGATTCACTTCACCTGACTTCACTCACTTTTATATGTATTTTAGGACACATGGTTGCTTTTAGGATGTACTTCACTTGACACGATGGCTTTTAGGATGCACTTCATCAGACTTCACTCGCTTTTATTTGTATTTTATGTAACACGATGGATTTCAAGATGTAGTTCACCTGACTCGACTGATTTTGACCCTCTTTTATGTAACCTAGTGGCTTCTAGGATGTACTTCAACTGACTTTGCTCGTTTTTATCTGTGTTTTATGTAACTTGGTGACGTCGAGGATGTACTTCACCTAACACCACTCGCTTTTATCAGTGTTTTACGTAACATGTTGGTTATCAATGTGTACTACAAATGACTTGTGTCAATTTTATTAGTTTTTTATGTAACATCTGGCTCTCAAGATGTAGTTCACCTGACTTAACTTGTTTTTATAGGTGTTTTATGCAACACGGTGGTTTCAGGGATGTACTTTACACGACTTCACAGATTTTTGTATGATCGTCGCTTGACCTAAATGATTATGATAATGTTTTACGCATTACATATGACTCCCCATTATTTTTTCTATTATAAAAGCCATAAATATTAATTTTTGCTTCAAGTGATCAAAAAAACTATTATTTGAAGTGTCTTGACAAAGAAAAAACTTTGACCATGCTTTTTTATATTTTAAGAGAAATGTTAAATACTAGTTCTTTTGGGGCACTACTTGAGGTCTTTAAATGACAACTTTTTAAAATTACTTGTGTCCTAAGCGTATTGGAAATTTAAATTTTTACATTTTTAAAGAAAAATTACTTACTTTAAAATGCTAAAAAAGTTTTTCTGGAACACTCGTTAACAACACCCATATGATGTATCTCTATTGAATTTTCTTGAGGTTTTTTTTACTCTTTTAATCTTCATATTTTATAAAACACGTATCTACAATTTATTTTAATTATATGTGTGTCTATGAAATATTCTATATGTATTTGATGAATCAATTATATAATAACACAACAACACAATTTTAATGCCAACCGTTGGTTGTAATTGCAAACGTGTGAAATTGTTTGGTTTCACTACAGCAGCATGGCTTCATAGCCATGGCCTTTTTTCATGTCTGCCCTAGTTGTGAGTTTTTATTACCAATCTGCCCCACTGGAAAATTTAAATACCAATTTGCCCTAGTTAAAATTTTGAAGCATGAGTATGGCAAATGAAATGGCACACGCGTTGGTGACGTGGCGACGAGTTTGTCAATTGAAATGGCAGACTAGTGAAGACCATTTTTTTTTTTTTTGTGGTTTTGTATTACTTTTTTTTCAATTTTAATTATTAAAACCTAAAAACTTAAATTAAAAATATCTTAAGAAATAGACTAATAAATTTCATAATAAAGCGCTACATGGGACACAACCGATAAAAAATATGGCGTCAAGACGGTACTAGTCAATAATTTTTTAAAAATATTCATACCAACACATAATTTTAATTTTTCTAGTCCATCATTAAGCGATACATGGGACACAGCCGATCAATATTTTCTACGCGAAGTATGGCGTGAAGACGGTACTGAAGTTGAAAGTGGATTTTTTTACCAACATATAATGTAATACTTCAAGGAGGCAGTTCTTCTCTACAATCATCCATCGACAACATAAAACCGGAAGAACCACGATATATTGTTCGTGACATTAGAAGTAGGGGATGTGGCACGAACGAACATTTGTAATTTTTATTTGTCGTAATAATTTTTTAATTTGTCATATATTATTATGAAATTATTTAGTATATTTTTAAAATATTTTAATTTAAGTTTGTCATACCCTCATTTTGGACCTAAAAATACTAGTTCAAATTTCTTTCCTATCCCTGATATTTTCCGATTCACTGTGCTTCAAACGCGCATTTCACTGCTTCTGTCTCCAATTTTCTTGCATGTAAAATCATCCAAAGCGTTTTCTTGCTTTACAAGCCATTTAAAAGGGTCTCTAAAAACCATTGCATATTTTCCTGCATTTATACCATCCTTTTTGCATAAAATCATACAAAAGGGCAGTTTGGTCATTTCCTACAGAGGAACCCATTTTAGTCCCTACAATTTGTTTCTGAGTCTTTTCAACTTGTCTGCATGGATCATCAACCACCTTCTGTCTAAAAATCATTTTAGTTTTGCATCTGAGTCAGTCTGAGTCAGTCTGGGTCAGTTTAAGTCGTTTTAGTCCTTAAGGGGCATTTTGGTCTTTTCACATCAAATAACTTTTTGACAGAGAGGTATTTTAAAATACCTCATTTTGGTAATTTGTTCGTTTTAGTCCGTTTTGTCGTTTTTAACTGTTTCACTTTACGTTAGTTTCAAATTTCATTTTTTTACCAGTTTTATTTTTTCTTTTTGCAAGTAAGTCCAAATTTTTGTTTTAATTGCAAATGTGTCCAATTTTAATTTCAAAACTGTCCAAGTTCCATTTTTTGTATTATTTTCAAAAACAGTCTTTATTTCTTTTTAATTGCAAATTGGTCCTTAAGTCCTTTTTTTGCAGTTTGGTCCAAAAATGCCACGCAAGCAATACAGTCCAGGTGTCACGTTTTCATTGGTTCAAAGGCCACATGGCAGCCTATATAAGGCCACACGCTGCACCAGTAAAAAAAAAGGCCACAGATTGAATGCCACATCACCAACAAGATTCACATTTCTCTCTCCATTCAGTTAGATCAAAATCACAAAAACTCAGAAAAATTGAAGAACAAATTCGCAAAACCCTAAAATTTCCATAAGCAAATTCAAGCTGAATCAATGGAGTTTTCGTTAGCTCTCAGAGATTCATGGTTGAATCTTCATCACTGAGCCTTTTCTCTGCAATTCAAGCGCGAATTCACCACCAAAGGTAGCAAATTCAAGCGCGATCACAGAGAAGAATTTGAGAAGAAAAGGGGAAGAATTGCAAAGGTTTTGAACCAGTGAAGAAGAAGAAGAAGAATCACCAGTTTATTTCCGGATTTCAAGCAAGAACCAGCAAAAACAGAATCAAATCAAGGAGTTCTGAAGATTCTAATCCAAATCTCCTAATAAAACACAGATGAAAATCAAAAGCTTACCTCTTCATACTCAAGAACATTAACGAACCTGAATCAACATAGATCCGTAAGTTTTCAAACGAGTTTGGTTCAAAAAGTGTATAAGCCTAAAATTTTCCAAAACTGTAAAAGGATTCTATGGTTTACAACGTGTAAAAACGGTTGTAAACCGTATGAATCCATAAGGATTTCATCAGAAAAAGATTTGAATCAAAAAATCAAACCAAAACCGTTTGGAATCCATAAAGAAGAATTCAAGATCTGCGTTGATTCAGTGAGTGCATGTAGTTTTCAATGGTCGATTCATGCTTAGAACAACCAATGGAAGCGATTGAGCCATGGTTCTTGAATTTCTGGGCTGTTTTGAACGAAGTTAGGGTTAGGGTTTCAGAGAGGAAGAGAGAAGAACAGAGAAAAAGAGAGGAAGAGAGAGAATTGAATTGAAAAAGTGAAGGAAATCCGGGTTAAAACCTTTTATATAAGGCACTGGACCGGGTGGGTTCTGACCCGATCCAGCGCCCCACGTTCTAAGCCCTTAGATTTAGGTCCTGATGGATCTGGATCAGTCCAACGCTTCTGAAGCGTTCTGGAGATCCGGATCCATCACCCGCGTGGGTTTGGGCCGGGTAGCTTTGGTTTTTTCAGCTTCTTTTCAGTTTCTTGAGTTTCTTTGCTACGTGCACCCCGATTTTTGCTATTTGGACCATCTGTGCGCTTTGAATTTCTTACAAAAATGCCAAAAAATTACTATGCGTTCTTGATGTGTTTTTAACTGTTTTTGTGATATTTTCACATGTGTAAAATGGATAAAAATGATATGCGCTAATTTCTCATTTGATTGGTGTATTTTGTATTTTTGTGAGAAGTTTCTTGCATAATTTTCAATCCAAGTATTTATCATATGATTTGGATGCTTATCATTTGATTCCATGATAGATTTACCTCTGATTTCATGCTAATTCATCAAATTGTGTTAGTTAGATTCTTATTTGCATTTTTTACAATATGTTCAATGTTGTTAGTTTGATATTTGTTTACCATTTTTACAATCTTTGTTCACCACTTTTACAATATGCTCAATTTTGTTAAGTTTGATCTTTGATTACCATTTTTTTACAATATGTTCAATTTTGTTAAGGTTGATTTTTGTTTGCAAGTTTTTACAATATGTTCAAATTGTGTTAGTTTGATGTGTGTTTACCATTTTTTTTTACAATTTTTCTTCAATCTTGTTAAATTGGATTCTTGTTTACAATTTTGCAATATTTTCAATCTTGTTAGTGTAATTGATTAGCTTTTGTCTTGCAAGTTTATATGCTAACTTCCAATTTTACGAAGTTTATTTTTTTTAGTTTCTTGCTTTGTAAGTAATGTTAGTTTGCATGCATCTTCCTTCCCATCTCTTCATATTTTGTCATTACTTTTCTTTGCCTAACATTTTTTACTATCATTTCATATTGCTTAACTAACCATTTTATGTTTCATGCACATTGAGCACTCCATTTCAACTCCATTCCTTTAAGTTTAGGTTTTATTCAATCATTTAATTTTTTAGGTAGTTTCTTTTATTTCAATTTCTTGCAAGACCATAGAATGTAAACTAGGGCCAATGTAAAGAACAATGGACACTATAATGATGTACACCGACACAAGCACCGACACGCACACACGTTGTATGATTTACCGTTAGATGTATGTTTAGGAAGCGCGAAACTTAGAAAAATCATTTTCCAAAAAGTGTTAACAATTTCGTCACTTGAAAACAATTTTTTTTTTCTAATAAACCTTGGAGTCAAAACTCCATTGTATTTTCTTTTCTTTCTTAATCAAATGCGAATGAAAATAATTCTTACTTAGACCTTTTTCTAAATAATTGAGCCAACCTCACATTTTCTTTTTTCTCAAGCCTTTACGGCCTCTTTCTCTTCTTCAAAACCATTTTTGAAAATTAAAATCAATCAAAACTCACAAAGATATTTTTTGAGAGAGAACTACATGGAGTTTGATCCCTTAAAAGGGTATGTAGGCAAGAGGTCAAAACCTCTCCAAGTCCAATAAAAATAAAATCCAAACACTTCTTTCCCCCCATTCTTAAAAACAACCTTTTCAATAAATAGCATTAAAAATAAAGCGTAAACATAAATCTAGAAAAACGGATCCTTTAGAGTACTATAGTACGTTATGGGTGCCTAACACCTTCCCGTAGCGAAAATTGCCCCGAACTTAGAATCTCTAAGGGTTTTCTCAATTTTACCCTTCCCAAAAAAAATAGAGATATCAATGATTGAAAGGTTCAAGCCTAATTAATGACTTGACACCCGAAAATCGAGATAACAAAGTTTTAAGGTTTTAATAACTAAAATTGAAAAAATAAATTATACAAAACTATTTTTTTTGAAGGAAATAAAGCTGACATGTAATTTGGACCATTCGATATAATATCAACGATCGTGATTGTAAACCGTGTTAAACTGCGTGGTTTCAATACACAGCTGGGCTTCAAAAATATGTACTCCCTCCGTCCCATGTTATAAAAAAAAAAACACTTATTAAAGAAACTAAAATATAGTAGTAGTTTGTAACATAAGTTTTTTGTATTATTTTAGAAATAACTTTTAAAGAAATATGTAAAAACAATTTTCATTGAGATGTTGGTTATTGAGAAAATGAAAGAGAGAGCAAATTGAATGCACTTTGCATTTAAGTTTTCTTTGGAAAAAATAAATTTTTGTAACAACATAATTAAATATTATAAAAATTGGTCTTTTTGCTTATAATTTGGGACAAAGAAAATGAGTTTTTTTCTTATAATTTGGTACAGAGGAAGTACACTAGTATTAAAGCAAAAGAGATCCACTTTCCCCACAGATTTCAAAATCGATATCATTGATTTTGCTGACTGATGTATGTAACGCCCTATTTCTAATTAAGCAATAAATCATGCAATTTAAATAAATAAATAAGAAATAGTCGTCACATCTACAATTAACCACCAAGTAATCATGCATGAATATAACTCCAACATAAAGTCACAGCGGAATCAAATACATCTCAACGGAAACCATGTCATCAACATAAGATAAATCCAACACATAAATAATCTAAACACAATACATCTCAAGATAAAAGAAAATCTGAAATATAAAAACAACGTCGTCCTAGATCAGAGCCTCTAAGACACGATGAGCAACATAAAAGGATGAAGCTCCACTACCACGAGCACTCACCAAAAGCAATGCGATCACTAATCCTGCACGCCGTCTACCCATTCATACAAATAGGTAGGCGGTCCACGACAGACCACTGGGGGTTAGTTTTACATCAATCATAATCAATAAATAAACAGGATTAAGCATGCATCAACAATTATCTCTTGCAAAAATAAGCATAGACATGATCTAATTCATCATTGAATACACAAGTATAATCTCCAATTCTGACAATCATCAAGCACACCAAAGTACACCAACACGTATTCATGTCAAGTTCAAAAACAAACACGACTCTTCCTAGAACATACAATGTGTCTAGACAACTCTAATACGTGTGGTACCAACTTCCTTTCATCTCCGAGGCTGTCGCCCCTGATGCAACAAAAACATCATAACAACCCGCATAATGAATACCAAAGTATTCAACAACAACAATTGGAGATGCAAGGCAACAAAAACAACGTGTGTGAACTAGGACTCGACAACAACAACATGCTTCATGCAATTTCATAAGTCCACACCAACATATTCCAATACATGCTTTCACCAACCTAACAACACCAATAGCATGTAAAAGATTTCACCATCAACATATATGCACTCAACATATATAATCACCAACAACAACATATATGCATTCAACATATATAATCACCAACAATCAACATATATACTCAAATCATTCATGAAAGAAATTCCAAGTAAAGAGTTCAACGAATATTTCCAACTAAGTTCGCATGATATAATTCACAACTTTAACAATTGAGATTCATGAACCAAAACAAAGCCAACTATTCAATTGTCTCCACTAATTAAGTACACTAGTTGCATATGAATGAAGGTGCACCTACATGAGCGTTTCACCGGCCAATTACCATGAATTCTCATAAAACTCAAGTTCGTCTCAAAATGTTACTTTTCCAAGTATAGTCCATTTTCAAAGCAAAACATTCTAGTTCTCAAAGAAATAATTCAAGGCCATTTATTTAATCATATAGACGGCATATGTATATAATCCATGTCGCGTCATTTTTCGGAGATCAAGGCTATCTGATTAGCTTTTGACTCACTAAATATTTTACGACTTTTGATTGAAATTTTTTTTTAAAGAGGGGGTCCGGGGGTTGGTTACATAAAGGGAAGGTATTAGCACCCTTTATGTTCGTAGTACTCTACGAGAACCTTTCGACTTTATTTAATTTATGTGCTATAACTTGCTTGTTTTGAAAAAATGGAATTTTGAATGATTAAAGAAAGAAAGACCTAACTATCTACATTTATTGATTCGGAAGGACTAGGTCCTTTGCCTACGTACCGGTGAGGGATCAGAACCTCGTAGTTCGGGGTAAAAATTACCGTTTGATTGGTTTTGTATTTTTTATTAGTTTGAAAAAAGGTTTGACAAGAAAGAAAGCCAAATTGGCGGAAAAAAAATATTTGTTTGTGGTTTTTAATATTAATGAAAATAGACTTATGATAGAATTAAGTTTGACTTGAGATTTGATTAAGAAAGAAACTAAAAATGAACGATCACTCGATTGAAAGTCGAGGTTTATTATGAAATTTTTTTTGTGGTTTTTGGTTATTTGAATGTTTTTGTTTTTTTATTAATAATTAAATTAAACTACAGCTAACGGAGCAAGAAAATAAAGCGTAAGTTAATCATGGTAGCGTTGGACCACCACGAGAAACTTTTACCTAAACTACGAAAAATAAAAGGCATGCACACACTCACGCACACATATATCCTACGCTATTACAAAAAACCCTATTAATACATTCTACGGTCTGCAGTAAAATAAATAAATAAATTACATTAGAGCCTATGGTTTACATTCTAAATTATGTGCGATGCAATACCAACTAAATTGAAATGTGAAATGCTAAAGATAAAATATGCATGAGTTATTTGCATTCAAACTTAATGTACAAACTAAAGGCTATGCAATAAAATAAATAATGGTACTTAAGAATGTAAAAAAAAATGCAATATAAAATAAAATGAGATGCTGCAAAATGGTATACGATGAAATAAAATGCATAGAAAATAAATAGCCTAGAAATGGAATAAAGATGCATGCGGGGGGTGCAACAGTGGAAGAGGGGGTGTAAAAATAAAAGAAAATGAGGAAGCTGGGCCTGGTGCAAGGGACCGGTTCGGTTCGGACCCAGGGAACCCGAACCGGTTTAGGGTGAGATATAAGGGGTGTAACCCTAATTTCCCCTCATTTTTCACCCTTCACTCTCTCTCTTCCCTTTCTCTCTCTAGACTCCTCTCCTTTCTCTCTCCCTCTCGCCGTTTCTTCTTCTGGGTTTGGGGGATGAAGATTCCGGCGGAACTTCATCCCCTCAGGCGAGGGTTATGAGTTTTTCGGCGGTGGTGGCCGGCCAACAGTGGCGGCGCCGCCGCCGGAAACTGCAACAATTGTTTTTTTTCGAAATTTTTTTCGGGCTTTTTCTTTTACTCTCTTCCCTGTGTCCGATTCTAAGCCTAAAACTTTCAAATCCCTAACCAATTGTCCTAGATCTACAAAACAGAAGGGAAATAAAAAACTACCTTTGTTTACGATTCACGGTTGTGTGCGTGTGTCGCGTTCGTATGGCGTGCGTGTGTTCGTGTTGTGGGTGTGCCGTGTGTGTGTTACGGCTGTGTGGGTGGTGAGTCCGTGTGTTGTGTTCGGCTGCGAGTTTAGCTACGGCTGTGTTGTTGTACCTCTGTATGTTGTGTTCGGCTGTGCGCGATTCTGTTGTTGTCTGTGATGTGGTTTGATGTGCTAGGTTGGGAATAGTACTGTGTGTTTTTGTGGGTGTTGTGTTCGGTGATGAATTTGTGTGTGTTTTTGGCTGTCTCTCCTCCTTCGACTGCTTGTGTTACTATCCTTATATATGCAGGGGATTCAGGTTAGGGTTTGTTGAGATATGCAGCAAATTATGTGATTGGATTAGGATGGGAGAAGGAAAATGCGGACTGGATTGAAAAGGTTAAAATAAAGGGACTGGCTATAGACAAATTTTGACTTACGGACTTGTTCCCAAAGTAATAATAAAAGGTTAAAAAATAAAAAAACAAAGAGATAATGACCAAAATTCAAATAAAGATTAAAACTAAAAAATAAAAAGATTAAAAGATTAAAATCAAAATTGGTTAAAATATTTAAATAAAAGATGGAGATAACTATTAACTAAAAAAAAAAAAAAAAAAATAAAAATAAAATGGAGAGAAGAGGGCTCGACTTGGAACTAAAAATGAGGTATTTTTAAAATACCTCTCTGCCGAATTTTCACTGAAAAGTCAAAGACTAATTAGGGTCGAAGGACACGCGTCGGTGTGTGAGTGTAGGGTTTTAGGTCAAAAATTGGGGTATGACAGATGCCCCTATTTAAGTTTCTTCGTCCGAAGACTTAAAAGATGAAATCTTTGATTCGCCTGGTCGAAGAGACTTAAATACAAAGTACACCATTTTTGACCTAAGACGCTATGAATGCTTGTGATGCAATATGAATGCAAGACGGCGAAGATGTAACACCCCGTTTTCCCAACGTAAAAATTTCGTAAATTAAATCAGAGTTTTCACATAAACGGAGTATCACTTTCTTAAAACATCTCAAAGGAAATGAATAACAATTCATTCATCATAAAAATAGTTATTAAACTTCTCAAAACATTGCAGCGGAATCTTAAAAGTCTTGGCACGCAGGCCTCTTCATAACATTTCAAAAGTTTATCTAAAATTAGTCTTTATAAAATTATAATTGACATGCAAGGAACAGAAAAGCATTTGACAATATTCCCCATCCCGTTACATATCAGAGCACCTAAGACACAGTGAGGAATGTCTCACACGACTGCACCTAATCTTGGTTACCTGCACTTGCCCACAAGGCGGCAATTCCAACAGAAGGGGTGAGATTCACAAACAATATAATAAACAGATAATTCAACAATTAAGTTTAACAACAATTAACATATAAGCACGTCTCAAATATTTATCTCATAACATCTTAAGCAACATCGAGAATATCATCACTAAACATCTTAAACATCATCAAAGAATCATCATCACAAAACATCTTAATCATCATCAAAGAACATCATCACAAAACATCTTAAACATCATCACAAAACATCTTAAACAACTCGACTATGCAACTCTAACATCTTAAACATCTTAGACATCTTATATGCATGTGGTACCAATCCAGGGCATAAGCCCTCGTCGCTTTGAGCATAAATATACTCCTAGGGCATAAGCCCTCGTCGCTGGTGAGCAAAAGCTCCAGGGCATAAGCCCTCGTCGCTAGTGAGTAAAAACTCCAGGGCATAAGCCCTCATCTCTGAATGAGTATGCATGAGACTCAATCACTTACGTCTTAGACATCACGACACTTCTCATAAGACTCCAACAAATTGGACAACATCTCACATCATAGACCGACTCTTGCAGCTTTAATTAAATAATAACAGCAACATGGTAGCAAACCATCAATCATATAACAACATCAAAAATTCATCATTTAGGCATCACATATATTACAATATAGTTCACATAATGCACATATGATTCATAATCATTATCAACAACATCAAATCATCACATTAACTTTACAAGTATAGCACATTATGCACTCATCATTCGTAATTCATAAGCAATAACATTCTTCAAAAGTAATCAAGTATGATTAAATAAGACATAAGTCAAATACTCATAAAACACCTCAACTAAATCTCTAATACCTAAGTTTGAAGTTTGGAAACCAAACCTAAGTCTTTGGACTAACTTGGGATTAGTTATGCTAAGTTTTCTTAAAGTTTTCTCAAGACCTACTTGGACTATTTTCATCATAACTCAAAATCTACAAATAATTTTCTAGTCACTCCAGAGCCATTAGAAAGCTAACTCAATTATCTACAACTTTCGTGTTTACACCAAGACCCATTTCGGAATAGAAATGTATGAAAAAGACACAAGAACGTGAAACAGAGAATGTTGTTTTTTCCAAGACCTACTTGGAGTGTTTTTATCATAACTCAAGATTCACAAAACATTTTTGAGTCACTCTAAAGCCATTAAAAATCTAACTCAATTATCTACAACTTTTGTGAAGACATCAAAAGCTAATTATGAACAGAAAAGTCCCAGTTTTTATTTTAGTTTTTCGGTTACAGAAAATCGAAAAGAGAACGAGCCTGTTGACCCCTTTGTAGTATTTTAATCATATCTAGAGTTCTAAAAGCTTAAATTGAGTCACTCCAAAGGCTAGTGAAAGCTAACATCTGTATCTACAACTTTCATGAAGACACCTAAACCCAGTTCGGAACTTAAACTTGTCCAACTGAGACAACAAGTAACGTGTTTTGCACAGCGACAGCAAAATCGCAGTTCAGTCGCGGTTTCGCCTTGGAGAAACCTTTTCTACTCCGTTTTCGATCCAATACCCTCAAAACATGACCTTAAACATCACCCTATGATTATCCTATCATTAGAACATTAATTATTCATTAACCTACTAGATTATCCACTCTTTTTAAGACTAGAAACTCAATTCGAAACCTAAACTAGTTTTCCTTAATTCTCACCTTTCAACTTCATCTTTTAATTCATTCACCTTAACCTAGTTCTTAATTCTCTCAAAAACTCATCCATCTCTTGTTAATCATAATTGAATTGAATTACAGTTTAATATAATGAAAGCTAGGCTCACCCTTACCTTAATTTGGTCTCCTGAATCAAGCTGCGTTCTTCTTAGGTTTTTCTTCTCTCCTTCGCGCCTCCTCTCTTTTTCTCTAGGTTTCTCCAAAAGTTATATCACGTACTAAATAATTCTAACCCTAATTCTCTTATTTATATTCTCTTACTGATCTTATCTTATTTCTACTCCTTCCCTCAAATTATCTAAAATTATGTAACAACCCATATTTAATTAAATATATTATATTATAAATCAAATAAGATAATACTAAAAATACATAAAAGCACACATCATCAAAATATATATTATATTATATCATCATATCTTATTATTTCTAAAACAAATATATTTCTACACTAGATAATATATATATATATATATATATATATATATATATATTTCTACACAAATAACAAATATATTTTTAAACCAAATAACGAATATATTTCTATAACAAATATATCTCTACATAACAAACATATTTCTATAACAAATAACACAATATATTTTTACACAAAATAACATATATATTTCTACACCAAATAACACATATATTTTTATAACAAATAACATAGTATTTCTACACCACATAACAAATATATTTTCACACCAAATAACATAATATTTCTACACCAAATAACATATATATTATAATATAATATGCTACTAAAACACCAACATATAACACAAAAATAACACACATCACCATAAATCAAATAAATTATTTAAAAAGACTATAAACTCAATCAAATAATTAAATAAATAAAATAGTTCAAAGCGGGCGTTACAGAAGACATTTTGACTGGGACGAGAAACCATGACGGGATACCCGAATTTGTTGAGAAAGGGATCCGACTCTGCTTGGGGACAATGTAGTTTCACTGGGGAAAATGGGGATGTGTCATTGTAAGAACGACGAAAAAATAAATCTCAAGCTGTCCGTTATGTAGGACTTGCCACTTGGAAGAAAGACGAAAGATAAACCTCAAGCTGTCCATTATGTAGGACTTGCCACTTGGAAGAAAGACGAAAATAAATCTCAAGCTGTCCGTTATGTAGGAGTTGCCACTTGGAAGAAAGACGAAAATAAATCTCAAGTTGTCCGTTATGTAGGACTTGCCACTTGGAACGATTGATGACTGAGTTGACGAGATATGACCACACAAGACTCTGGGCGACTGATGCAATCATGTGTGAATTGATATGTGTGTATGTGCGCGTTGTGCACGCTCGAATGTGCAAGTATATGAAAATATTGATGTGTGGATGCATGAATGCATGAATGTATGAATGTATGAAGGTGACTCTTGAACGACCATATAAACTGCATATGAGAGATGACTCGATGGAATAAGACATGACATGTAAGATTGGAGGCGGACTGACAGCGCAATCCGAACACTCGGCAAACTTCCTCGGAGTCGACATTATCGTGAACAAGTCAGCCATTGATGATATGAAACCTGGCACACGGTGGCAGCCGATGCCCCTTGGGAAGATAGCTCACTAACGGTCGAAGGTCCGGGAGAAGTCGCCATTTGTAAATGGGAGCAGAGTGTTCTTCCTTTGGCATGCTTTAGCAGTCATTCTCTGTTTTTGTTTGTGAAAATCCCTAACTTTTGCCTGGACCGCCCTTTCGGGTTTTCAGTCCACCGGGAGTACTCTTTTTGTGCCCCTAATTTTTGCCTGGACCGCCCTTTCGGGTTTTCAGTCCACCGGGACGCTCATTTTTGCCTAAGCCGCCTTTTCAGGTTTTCAGCTTAGCGAGCTCTTTTTGTTTTCTTTTTTCTCTTTTTTTTTTGTTATGGCCGGTTATGCTTGTCCAACAGGGTTCAACCATTCTTGTGAGGAACGTCGACACACGCTTCCTTTGCTTTCGAGTCCTAGGATGCATTTATTTGCCCATGCTTTTAAGAAAATACGAAAAAAGTTTTTAAGAATTTGTTTCAAGCTATTATCATCAGAGTACGACAACATTTTGAAAAAACAGAACAAATAGGAACTTTAAATAAAGGGGCGGAGGTTCAAACTTCGTTTATTTGGAAGGTGGCCCGCCAATGGCAAAACCCCATAGATATTTACAAGATTTGAAAAATGGTAACTAAAATGGAAAGGTACGTCGAACTTTATAACCCTATTTCCCCAAGCAATTTCGAACTCCACCGCTTTGATGCTTCAGATTTGGAGATTTTAAGTAGCAGGTATGCCCCAAGTGCATTGTGCCTGACCGGATGCAGTTACTTTGTCTTTTTTATATCCTTTACTTTTGCATAGACCGCCCTTTCGGGTTTTCAGCCTATCAGGATAATTCTCTGTTTAAAGTCTCTAATTTTTGCCTGGACTGCCCTTTCGGGTTTTCAGCCCACCGAGACGCTCATTTTTGCCTAAGCCGCCCTTTTCGGGTTTTCGACTTACCGAGCTGTTCTTTTAATAATGAATTTTAGACAAAGTATTTCTTGACTGCATCCGTGTTTACAGTTCGTGGAAGTTCTTCTCCATCCATGGTTTGAAGAGTCATGGCACCACCGGAGAAGGCTCTTTTGACAACATACGGGCCCTCATAGTTAGGCGCCCACTTGCCCCGGGAATCGGGTTGAAAAGTTAGAATCTTTTTGAGTACTAGATCGCCCTATTTGAATTCGCGGGGGCGAACTTTCTTGTCAAAAGCCTATTTCATTCTCTTCTGATATAGCTGACCATGACACAGGGCCGTCATGCAATTCTCTTCAATTAGATTCAACTGGTCATACCTGCTTTGAACCCATTCGGCCTTTGATAATTCAGCTTCCATTAAAACTCTCATTGAAGGGATCTCGACTTCTACGGGGAGTACTGCCTCCATGCCATATATCAGTGAGAAAGGGGTTGCCCCTGTTGACGTGCGTACTGAAGTACGGTATCCATGTAGTGCGAAAGGAAGCATCTCATGCCAGTCTTTATAAGTCACTACCATCTTCTGAATGATCTTCTTTATGTTTTTGTTCGCTGCTTCGACAACACCATTCATCTGAGGCCTATAAGGGGAAGAATTATGATGTTCAATCTTGAAGTCATCACACAGTTCTTCCATCATCTTGTTGTTCAGATTTGTCCCGTTATCTGTAATAATCCGGCTGGGGATACCGTAGCGGCAAATGATTTGGTTCTTGATAAACTTGACCACCACTTGCTTGGTCACATTGGCATAAGATGCTGCTTCGACCCACTTGGTGAAGTAGTCAATAGCTACAAGAATGAAGCGGTGCCCGTTGGAAGCCTTGGGTTCAATTCTACCAATCATGTCAATGCCCCACATAGAGAACGGCCAGGGAGAGGAAAGAACCTTGAGTGCAGTTGGCGGCACGTGAATCTTGTCTGCATAGATCTGACATTTATGACATTTCCTAGCGTGCTTGTAACAATCAGCTTCCATTGTCATCCAGTAGTAGCCCGCTCTCAGTATCTTTTTGGCCATCGTGTGCCCACTGGGATGAGTGCCAAAGGAACCTTCGTGTATTTCATGCATTAATAAATCTGCTTCGTGTTTGTCCACGCATCTGAGTAGTACCATGTCAAAGTTTCTTTTGTACAGAACATCTCCATTTATGAAGAAATTACTAGCCAATCTTCTCAACGTTTTCTTGTCTTTATTAGATGTCCCAGGTGGGTACTCTTGGCTCTGGAGGAAACGCTTGATATCATGGAACCATGGCTTATCATCGACAACCACTTCAGCGGCGAACACATGAGCAGGCCTCTCAAGGCGCCTGATACGGATTAATGGCACTTCATTTCGACGATTTACTTGGTACATTGAAGATAAGGTAGCTAGAGCATCCGCCATCTGGTTCTCGTCGCGAGGGATGTGGTGCAACTCAACTTTGTTGAAGAATGTCAGTAATCGTCTCGCATAGTCTTTATATGGAATCAAACCAGGGTGGTGAGTTTCCCATTTCCCTTTAATTTGATTGATTACTAGAGCTGAGTCACCATAGATGTCTAGGTTCTTGATTCTCAGGTCGATGGCTTCTTCGATACCCATGATGCATGCTTCGTATTCCGCCATGTTGTTAGTGCATTCGAAGGTTAATCTTGCGGAGAAAGGGATATGAGTACCCTTGGGAGTAATAATTATTGCCCCTATGCCGCTACCGTACACATTCACAGCCCCGTCGAATATCAAACCCCATCTTGATTCGGGATCTGGGCCTTCTCCGAACAATGGTTCGTCACAGTCTCTCTTCTTCAAATACATAATTTCTTCGTCAGGAAAGTCGAACTTGATAGGCTGATAATCTTCGATTGGCTGATGAGCTAAGTGATCAGCGAGGATGCTACCCTTGATTGCTTTCTGAGAACGGTACTCAATGTCATATTCGGATGAACACTTGACAGACTGTTCTCTTCGGATTGGGACTGTTTCTGGCTATAGACAAATTTTGACTTACAGACTTGTTCCCAAAGTAATAATAAAAGGTTAAAAAATAAAAAAAACAAAGAGATAATGACCAAAATTAAAATAAAGATTAAAACTAAAAAATAAAAAGATTAAAAGATTAAAATCAAAATTGGTTAAAATATTTAAATAAAAGATGGAGATAACTATTAACTAAAAAAAACAAAAAATAAAAATAAAAATAAAATGGAGAGAAGATGGCTCGACTCGGAACTAAAAATGAGGTATTTTTAAAATACCTCTCTGCCGAATTTTCACTGAAAAGTCAAAGACTAATTAGGGTCGAAGGACACGCGTCGGTGTGTGAGTGTAGGGTTTTAGGTCAAAAATTGGTGTATGACAATCCCACATCATTCTTTTGAGGAAACAAGTTTTCGGAAAATTGAAGTTCTTGGACGTTTTTCCAAACATTTTGAACAATTTATAAAACTAAGTCCAATTCCCTACCAATGATGTTTCCAAAGGATTAAATACACAAGTAATGATTAAACAAGTCAAGGAAAACATTTAGAAAGTTAGGATTGGTTCCCAAGTACACGAAACGAAAAATCAAATGTGGCTGAACAGGGTGCTGTTCGCTTAAGCGAAGTCTGGTTCGCTTAAGCGACTAGGTCTCAGAAGCATCCTGGGCTGGTTCGCTTAGAGTTCGCTTGCGGTTCGCTCAAGCGAACTTTGTCCAGAAGCAACATTATTGTTCGCTCACAGCTCGCTCAAGCGAACTGTGTCCAGAAGCGACTTGGGCATGCTCGCTTGAGCTTCGCTTAGGGCTCGCTTAAGCGAACACTCATGTGTTCAGCAAAAACTCAAGACTCAAGATCAAAACATCCATAATTATTCGACAACAACAACAACTTTCATCATCAAATCACCATAAGGTATAATCACTACACCAATTCATCAACAACATGTTTTCAAAACATCCACAACAACAATTAACCAAGAAATTCATTCCAAATTCATCAAACCACAACTTCATCATTCATCATTTTTCACAAAAACACAACATATTCACACACATGATTTTTGACATATGAATTGAATATCAACAACAATTAATCATTCAATTCACATGTACAAACATATCATCAACAATTAAACATGAATTCATTCACTTAATTTCAAATAATCACTTATTCCCAAAATCACTTAATTAATTAATCACTTAAGAGAAAGGGGTAGAAAAGAGATTATGATAAAAGACTAGCCCCCTTACCTCTAATCTTCTACAATCAAGTCCTAAGCTTCACTTTTGCTCCAAAATCTTCCCCTCTCCAAGTTTCTCCTCTTCACCCTTCTCTAGCCTCTCTAGCCTCTTAGGAAAAATGAACAAATGATTCTAACCCTAGTTTTTCTCTAAAGTTGGAATATATAGTTACACCCATTGGGCCTAACCCATCAATTGTTAATTGGACTCAATTCTAATTACGCCACTTACTAGTTTTCTAACTTATTAAAGAAAAAATATTTAGCAACTACCGACACTAATTCTAATTACTACAACAACTAACAAATCACTAAATATTCGATACTCACTTAAAATGCTACAACTAATCCTCGACTAAATTACTATTTTACGCATGCTCACCAAAAGACCAAAATACCCTTTCTAATCACTAAACCCACCAAAATACAACCAAGAGTAAATAATCACATACGAGCATAAATGAACACACATAAACTAATTAAAAACTAAATAACGAAAAATCGGGCTGTTACAACTATCCCCCCCTAAAATAATTTTTGTCCTCGAAAATTACCTGAAGGAAACAACTCCGGATACGAATCCTTCATCCTACTCTCCGATTCCCAAGTAGCACTCTCGCCAGTTGGTCCAACCTAAACCACCTTCACCAAAACGATCTCCTTGCCCCTCAAAAGCTTCACCTCGCGATCTTCAACTCTAACAGGCCAAGTCTCAACCGTCAAATTATCTCTTACCTCCAACTCGTCCACTTGAATCACATGAGACTCGTCATACACATACTTCGGCAATTGAGACACATGAAACACATCATGAAGATTCGACAACGACGGCGGTAACGCAATCCGATACGCTGCAGCTCCAACCTTCTCCACAACCTCAAACGGTCCAAAAAATTGCGGTGTCAACTTCCGACACTTCAAAGCACGACCAACACCGGTTACAGGATTCACCCTTAAGAACACGTGATCACCAACTTGAAACTCAATGTCCTTCCTCCTCTTATCATGATAACTCTTCTGCCTACTCTGAGACGCTTTCATCTTCTCTTGAATCATCTTGACTTTCGCGGTCGTCTCTTGCACAACATCCGGTCCTAACAAAGCACTTTCACCTAACTCAAACCAACACAACGGCGTCCTACACCTCCACCCATACAAAGCCTCAAAAGGTGCCATTCCGATACTAGAATGAAAACTGTTGTTAAAAGTAAACTCAATCAACGGTAAACATTCTACCCAACTGACACCTTGCTCCAAAACACAAGCCCTCAACAAGTCTTCCAAACTCTAAATAGTCCTCTCCGTTTGACCATCAGTCTGAGGATGATAAGCGGAACTCAACCTTAACTTAGTTCCCAAAGCAGCTTGCAAACTCTCCCAAAACTTAGAAGTAAACCTCGGATCCGGATCTGACACAATGCTAGAAGGAATACCATGCAAACTGACAACCTGCTCAATGTAGATCTCAGCTAACTTCGCCACAGTCATACCGGCTGTGCTCGTGATTTTCGGGTATCAATCCATTTATTGGTTTTGAATCGTCAATCTTTGAACTCTCAATTTTTATCCGCGGGAAGGGAAAAAACGAGTAAAAACCCTTTTTTAGAGATTAAGGTCCGGGGGTTGGTTTCGATTAGGGAAGGTGTTAAGCACCCTAAACGACTTCAGTACTCCGAAGGAGCCTCTTACCTAAATTAAACTTGTGCTAATTATTCGCTTAATTATTTGTAAAAAAAGTTGCCTAAAATCTAAGTGTAAGAATGGAGAGAGAAGATGTATGTTTTTGTTATTTTTATTGATTTGGAAAGACATAAGCCTTTTGCCTACATACCCGAAGACGGGATCAAAATCATGTAGTTCACCTCAAAAATTTCTTTTGGTGAGTTGGGTTATTTTTAACAATTTTGAAAAAAAAAGGGTTTTAAGAAGGAGATTAGAGGCCTCAAGGCATAAGAAAGAAAAATAATGTGAGGTTGGTTCAATTTTAATTATGAAAATAAAGTTTAAAATGAGAATTAAATTCATTAAGCATTTGATTAAGAAAATAAAAGGAAAAAGATCACTTGGTTTGTTTCCAAGGTTTGTTAAGAAAATATTTTTGGAGTTTTGATTATTTGATTTTTTTTGAGAAAATGATTTTTTCTAAGTTAAGCGTAAACTAAAAAAAAACTATACGTAACGACGTGAGGTAATAAAGAGCGAGAAGTTTACAAAGGACGTTGGATCCTAAGCAAATCCTCGAGTTCGAAATGAACCTAAAATTACTAATAGTTTGATTTTAAGAAAATAATTAAAGTCCAATTATTAACCTAATTTTGTCCCTAATTCATTTTTTGGTCCTTGATCGCGGTAACGACATAAAGCGGTAAAATAAATAAATAAAGTGTGTGATAGTGTCGGTGTGTGTGTCGGTGCATATTTTATTTGCATAATTTACATGGTCCCTAGATACATGCTAAAGTCTTGCGAAAAATAAAAATGCGAAAAGAAATTAAATTACATTTAATCCTAAGTACCTACTAAAATGAAAGCGATAAATAACTATGAATGATAGAAAATAAATAAATAAATATGTATGCAAACATAACAAAAATAAATATGCCAGAGAAATATACAATAATAAAAAATGAGCTAAAATGTCATGGTTAACAAGAGCATAAACACATATCAAAATAAAGGACATAAACAAATAATAATAATTTTTGTGGATTTTAGAGAAAATATAGAAATAAAAACAAAGTTGTGGAAAATAAAGAAAGTATTTAAAAGAGCTAAAAATAAAAAAGTGGCTCAAATGTCCAGATTGAACCCAAGCCATAAGATTGATCATGATGCTCAAATTCAATCATAGAGACTTTGATCATAGCCTCTAGATCAATCAAAAGGTGCAACAAATATAGAACACAAGGCAGTACTGTAGCTTAAAAAACACATGAATCCTCCCAAGAGCATCCTGGGACGTTGGATCTAAGATCCAACGGCCTAGTCTTGAGGTCACATGGCTACACAATAAATAAATGCACAGGATTTAAAAAAAGAATAAAACACAGCCACAAAATCAAAATCAAAGGGTAGAGAGGAAAAGGAATGGAAACCGTATGAACCGGTCCGGTTCAGGAGAACCGGCCGGTTCTCGTACGCTTATAAAAGGACATGGGAGTCCGGTTTTTTCATTATTTCCCTTTCTTTCTCTCTCTAAAGTAAAAAACTCAAAAAAGAAGAGAGAGAAGCTCTCCCCTCTCTCTTCAAAAGCCTGGCCGGAGAAGATGAAGTGGGAGGCGGCCGGAGCTTCTCCGGCGCGGTGGCCGGCCTTAGCGCCGCCGCGTCAGAGCTTTTCTTTCATTTTTTTTTGAAAATTTTTACACCAAAAGCTCCGTCTTCCTCTCCTCTTTCATATTCTCACACTGATTTTTGAAAAAGGCTTACAAAAAAGGCTAGATATAGCTTTCTATGATTCGACACTTTATGCACAAAACGAAAAGAATGAAAAAATCAGTTACCCTTTTTGATTCGGAGAACAAAACAACAAAAAGAAAGGTGGCAAGCTCCGATACAGAAAACTTCGGCTCTTCCTACTTCTTCTCTCCCTTGTTTTGGTTCGAAAATGTTATTCTTGGTACTGTAGCTGCGTTTTGAAGTATGGTTCTGTTTTGTGATGTTTGGTTCGGATTCGTTTTAGTTGTTGTTGTTCGGATTTGTTTGCGATTTGGGACCTATTGTGGTATAGGTGATGGAATCAGAGTTGGATTCGTGTTGTTTCTTGCGCGAAAACGGATTGTTGTTGCTATTAGTTGGATTTCGTTTTCTGAAAAAAAGTTAGGGTTCAAATGTTCTTACTGTTCATAAGTGTTCTTGAGTTTGTTCATCATTTTTTGGTATTGATTCTGTGAAAAGAGAAAAAATTTGTGGATTAGGGTTTTTTGAGTTGGTGGCTGCAGCTACAGTGTTTCTTGGGTAGTGTGTCTGAGACATTCAATGATTAAACAGCCTATAAATAGTGACCAGCTAGGTTGTGGCTGAGAAAAGATTCTAGACAAAAATGCCCTTGGGCTGGACAGTTACATGGACCAAAACAAAATACCAAGACTTAACAAAAATAATAATAAAATAACAAATAAAATTTATATAAAGAAAAAAACAATGTCACTCACGTGACATATGAATGCTAAAATGAAAATGAAATAAAATAAAAAAATACAAATGAAAAACAAACTAATAACAAAATAATAAAATGGAAAAAATAAAAGATAAAATTTAAAATTGTCCCTTCGGAACCCAAATGAGGTACTTCAAAGTAACCTCTTTGCCGGAATTTCGTCTGAAATGACGAGACTTCTCAGTCTATAAAAGCGAGTAAAAATGAGAAAATAGCAGCGAAATGTTGTAAAACGACAAGACAAAAATGAGATTTAAGCGGATAAAATTTTGAGAAAAGACAAGTAAAATGTTTGCAAAGCGTACAGATAAAATGCTGAGATATATATATGTAGAATGTTGAGAAAAAACCGATAAAATACCGTGAAATAAAATGTAGAAATTGGAGAAAACAACTCGATAAGACGAGCTTAAATGACGGGTAAAAAGAAAACAAACGGTCAAAAAATGGGGTATGACAGATGCCCCTATTTAAGTTTCTTCGCCACAGAAGTTTGAAAACGAAAGTTTCAAATTGATGGGTCGAGGAGACTTAAATATCAGAGTACACCATTTTTGATCTGCATCAACTGCAAAATGCTATGAATGCTATGTTATGAATGCAATGTTAAGTGCAGTGTTGTGAATGCAAGATAATAAGATGACCTGGTTGGGGACAAAAGTTCTCTGGGGAACAAAAGCTTGAAAATGGTAAAGGTAAATGCAATGTTGGTGTTTGCTGTCATTGTTGGAGAGCAAGACACAGGTAAAAAGCGGTAAATATAGTGTTGTGTTTGCTGTCATTGTTGCAGAGCAAGACACGGATCAAAAGCAGTAAATGTAGGGTTGTGTTTGCTGTCATTGTTGGAGAGCAAGACACGGGTAAAAGCGGTAAATGTAGTGTTGTGTTTGCTGTCATTGTTGGAGAGCAAGACACAGGTAAAAAGCAGTAAATGTAGGGTTGTGTTTGCTGTCATTGTTGGAGAGCAAGACACAGATAAAAAGCAGTAAATGTAGGGTTGTGTTTGCTGTCATTGTCGGAGAGCAAGACACGGATAAAAAGCAGTAAATGTAGGGTTGTGTTTGCTGTCATTGTTGGAGAGCAAGACACGGGTAAAAGCGGTAAATGTAGTGTTGTGTTTGCTGTCATTGTTGGAGAGCAAGACACGGATAAAAAGCAGTAAATGTAGTGTTGGAGAGGTAAAACTTGAGAAAATACTAGGGAATATGAAATGTGTATTTGTAGACTGACGGTTCATAGAACCTGTCACTTGAAATGTATACTCGGTGTGTCATCGTGATTTTTGGGTGTCAAATCATTAATTGGATTTGAACCTTTCGATCATTGATGTCTCTATTTTTTTGGGGGAGGTAAAATCGAGAAAACCTCAGAAATCCTAAGTTCGGGGCTGATTCCATCGCGGGAAGGTATTAGGCACCCGCGGTGACTATAGTATCCTATAGGAACCGTTTTACTACGCTTTACGTTTATGCGTTGCTTTTATTGCTACTTGTAAAAGAAATTGGTTTTAAGAATGAGAGGGAGAAGATGAGATTTTATTTTATTGGACTTGGAGAGATTTTGAGTCTCTTGCCTACATACCCTTTTAAGGGATCAAAATTCCATGTAGTTCTCTTCCAAAATGTTTTTGTGAGTTTAATTTGTTTTATAAGTTTGAAAAAAGATTTTAAAGAAGGGAAAGAGGCCGTATAGGCATTGGAATTGAGAAGAAAGAGAATACATTTGGTTGGTCCAATTGTTAACGAAAACGGTTAAAGTTGGGAATTAGTTGCATTTTGATTTGATTAAGAAAATAAAGGGAAAATCCTTTGGAGTTTTGACTCCAAGGTTTGTTTGAAAAAGATTTGAAGTGATGGAAGTGGTTTGTTTTTCAAAAGATTGATTTTCTCTAAGTACCGCGTATCCTAAACATACACCTAGCGATGAACATACAACGTGTGTGCGTGTGTCGGTGCATGTGTCGGTGTACATCATTATAGTCCATGTCTTTTTACATCGGGTCCTATTTTACATTCTATAGTCTTGCATGAAATTAAAGAAAATAACCTAAGCCTAGAATATTACATGAATCAATGGAAATTGCATGAAGAAGTTAAGGAAGAAAAACAAATGAGAGTGAGGCAATGCTTGCAATGTGCATGAGACATAGAACAAAATGGTTAGTAATGAAATGAGAAATGGTAGCATGAGTAGCAATGCATAGGATATGAAATTTACTAACAAGACACCAAACCAATTAAAAAAACGAAGTGAACACAACTAAAAACATTAAGCAAATTGCAAAAGAACAAATACCAAAAATGATGCAAATGATACTACACTAAGACCTAAAACCTAAACTAAATCCCATAACCTATAACCTTTACCCAAAACAGCACCTCTTTTTCAAAGAAAGCATTTCAAGAATCAAAGAGAAATTATGAGTCACACTTAAACCCTAAAATCAACACATTTCAACAACAAATTACATCTCAAAATTAACAACTAAACTTGACCAAAGAGAGGCTTTCAATTAATCTTGCAAAGAGAAATTAACAAACAAGATTGTGGCATTGTGGATTGCAAGCAACTTGTAAAATTATTGAGCACTTGAACTAGAGGACTAGGAATTAATTTGTAAAGCAAGAAAGGATCCATTGAGTTTGAAAACCAAGGAATTAACAATTAGGCATGCAAGAATGTAGAAACAGCATGAATTCAGAGATGAACACATCACAAAAATCACATATCAAACATCAACGCCATAGAGCAAGAATTGGATCCAAAATAGCGCAAGAAAATCCGCAAAAAAGCATCAAAACATGTAAATCCAATAAAAATTAGCGCACATGCTTTTTATCCACTTTAAAGTGTGAAATTATCACAAAACGGTTGAAAATATATCAAGAAACATATAGTAATTTTTTCAGGATTTTCGCAAGAAAATTAACATGCGTATGGGTTCAAGTAGCAAGATCAGAGGTGTGCATAGCAAGCAAGAACAAAAACGTAAGAAAATGGCCTAAAGCCCAAACCCAACTGGCTGGCACCCATCCTACACGGATCCGGATCAAACTGGATGCCTCAGAGGCGTTAGATTGATCCGGATTAACTCAAACCTAGATCTAAAGGTGGCCAAGGCACAAGACATGGGTCGGTTTGAACCCGACCCGGTTCAAACACTCGCATATAAGGGTTAAAACCCGGTTCAACTTCATTCTTTCCCCTCTCTCGTTCTCTCTTCCTCGCCGTTTTCTCTCACTCCCTCAAGAACAAAGAACACGAACCCTAATCTCTCAAAACTTGCTCAAATTCATCTCTAATCATGCTTAAACGTCCCATTTCGTTGTTCTAATCACAAAAATCAAACAAAAGCTTCGTGAAATTACAAGTTTGATGTGAATCCTTGTTGATGTTCGTATACGGTTCCGATTCGTCATCTCCTCTTGTCTTGCTTGTTCGAACGTCCATGAATCCTCTCAGATTCTTGACGATTCAAACTCGCCTTGAATCTTTAAGGTTTGTTCATAACTTTCACCATTTTTAGGGTTTCGTGAGTTTACGAATCAGAACCGTTTGAAATTCAAGGATTCATATCAGCTTCTCCTTGTTATTGCGATTATGATATGTAGATGTTGGGATTGAAAGTTTACCTGCAGTTTTCCTGGGGATTTGATCTGAATCTTTGGAATTCCTTGAGCTTTCTTCGGTTCTGTTAGTTCCTGATTCAATTCCAAGGTTAACCAGTAGCTTTCCTCTTCTTCTCTGATTCAGTTCTGCGCTTTCTCTTCTTTTCTTCTCTGAACCGGTTCGGAACCTTGAATTTCTTTCCCTCTTCTTCTCAACTTTCAATCCTGTGATCACGCTTGAGTTTGCTGCATCTAGCAGTGAATTCGCGTTGGAATTGCAGGCAGAAATGGCTCAATGATGAAGATTCACCATTGTTGAATCTCTGAGAGCTTGAAGTTCTTCTTTCTAACTGAATTCTGTTATGGCTTTTGGTCTAACTAACATGAGAGAGAAAATTGTGATCTGTTTGTGTTGATGTGGCTCTGATTCTGATTCTCTGACACTGTGTGCCTTTTATAGCCTGCCATGTGTACTGTGGGCCAATGAAGTAGTGACACGTGGACTGGACCTTGCTTGCGTGGCTTTTTGGACTGAATTGGCTTCTTTTTGACCTTGAGGACCAATCTGCAAATATGTAAAAATTTGGACTGTTTTGCAAATTTGAAAAGATTTAAGGACTGAAATGCAAAAATAAAAAGTATTTGGACTGGACTGTTTTCTTTAAAAGGAAATGACCACTAAAAAAAAAAAATTGGACTGAATTGTAATTTTGAAAATATTAGGACTAAAATGTAAAAAGTTAAAATAAAATGGGTAAAAAATGCAAATTTGAAAACGACGTAAAGTGAAACGTTTAAAATTGACAAAACGGACTAAAACGAATAAACTACCAAAAATGAGGTATTTTAAAATACCTCTCTGCCCAAAATTCGAATAATGTGAAAAGACTAAAATGCCCCTGGGGCAAAAACGACTCAGACTGACTCAGATGCAAACTAGATGATTTTGTACAAATTTGATTAAAGATTTATGCAAACCAGTTGAGAAGACTCAGGGACAAATTGCAGGGGCTGAAAATGGGTCCCTTTGTAGGAAATGACCAAAATACCCTTTTGTATGATTTTATGCAAAAATTTAAAAGACTGAAGCAGTAATGTATGCAGTTGAAACACAGTAGAAAACACAGTGAATTTGAAAGGATTAGAAAATATCAGGAAATTTGAAAGAGTATTTTTAGGTCCAAAATGAGGGTATGACACGGTGATATCTTTGGGTTAGATACACTGGGGATGATATTTTGTTGTTTTGTTTATTTTTTTTATAGATTTTGTTGAATCAAGACTCAGAGTGGTTGATGCAATTGCGTGTAGATGACTTCTGTATGTATGTATGTGCATGACAGTGAACGCGTGTGCTTGTGAATGCATGAATATATGAATGTATGTGACTGTGTATGCATGTAGGTATAAATGTATGTATGTATGTATGTATGTATGTATGTATGTAGCATTGGTGACGGTAGACAACTTGATGAGACAAAACTGGACGGTTAGGGTGAGAGTCGGACCCAAGTCGCAAACACAAACACTCGGCAAACTTCCTTGAAGATAGTAACACTGGAGAGAGATCAAGTCATCGCCAGGGTGAAGCCTAGTATGAAGTAAACATCCTCGTGGGAATAAAATCCGTTAATCAAGAGTCTGGCAGAAGTCGCCATTTCCGAACCAATCTTAAGCCCTCCCTCATGGGTACATTTCACTAGTCATGCTTTTCTCTTTTCCTTTCTTTCTTTTGAATCCCTAACTTTTGCCTGGACCACCCTTTCGGGTTTTCAATCCACCGGGATGCTCATTCTTGCCTAAGCCGCCTTTTTAGGTTTTCGACTTAGCGAGCTCTTTTTTTTTTAACATGTATATATATATTTTTGAAGCGATGACTAGGTTTGTACTGCTGAATCTAACTGCTCTTGAGACGCAAACCGACACTCGTTCCTGTGATAAAAGAGTTTTAAGATAACATGCTTGTCATTTTGTTTGTTTTTTGTTTCTTAAGAAAATGTAAAAGGAGTTTTTTCAAAGTATTTTCAAAGTTTTTTGCTTCAAGTATTAATATTAACAATAGAAGAGAAAACTACACATAGAAATAACTAGGAATTCCAAAAACAGCATAGGCTCAAATTGATTTAGAAGAGTGGTAACCGGCCAAAGGCATGGTTCCACGGATTACAAAGTTTTGGAAAATGGTAATTATATTGTGAGGTACGTTGAACATGAATAACTGCTACATTCCCTAACAACTTCAAATTCCGCCACCTAGATGCTTCGCTTTGGGGAAATTCTAACAGCTACAGTGCTTTGAATGGGTAGTGCTTGTTCTGATGCAATTACTTTGCCATAAATCCTTAACTTTTGCATAGATCGCCCTTACGGGTTTTCAACCTATCAGGATAACTCTTTTTTATATATTTGTCTCTAATTTTTGCCTGGACCGCCCTTTCGGGTTTTCAGTCCACCGAAACGCTCATTTTTGGTTCAAGCCGTCCTTTCGGGTTTTCGACCTGCCGAGCTGTTCTTTTTACATATTTTTAGACAAAGTATTTCTTGACTGCATCAGAATTCACAGGACGAGGGAGTTCATCACCGTCCATAGTTGTAAGAATCAAAGCACCACCGGAGAAAGCTCTCTTGACCACATAAGGACCTTCGTAATTAGGTGCCCACTTGCCCCTGGGATCTGGTTGAAAGGATTTGATACTCTTGACCACAAGATCTCCTTCTTGGAACTCGCGAGGGCGAACCTTTTTATCAAACGCTTGTTTCATCCTTGTTTGGTATAGCTGTCCATGGCACAGGGCAGTCATGCGTTTTTCTTCAATCAAATTCAACTGGTCATACCGCTGCTGACACCATTCTGCTTCTGATAATTCGGCTTCCATCAAGACTCTCAAAGACGGGATTTCAACTTCCACAGGGAGCACAGCTTCTGTGCCATATACCAAAGAGAAGGGGGTTGCCCCTGTTGATGTGCGCACAGAGGTGCGATACCCATATAGAGCATAGGGCAACATCTCATGCCAATCTTTGTAAGTGACTACCATCTTCTGAATGATCTTCTTAATGTCCTTGTTCGCAGCCTCAACCGCACCGTTCATCTGAGGACGATAAGGAGAAGAGTTGTGATGTTCAATCTTGAATTCGTTGCATAGCTCCTTCATCAAGTTGTTATTCAGATTTGTACCATTATCCGTGATGATCTTGTTAGGAACACCGTAGCGAGAAATGATGTTGTTCTTGATAAAACGGACCACCACTTGCTTGGTCACATTAGCATAAGATGCGGCTTCAACCCACTTAGTGAAGTAATCAATAGCCACTAGTATGAAACGATGCCCATTAGAAGCTTTTGGTTCAATTCGACCGATCATGTCAATGCCCCACATAGAGAAAGGCCAAGGGGAAGAAATGACATTGAGCATAGACGGGGGTACATGAATCTTGTCCGCATAAATCTGGCACTTGTGGCACCTTTTGGCATAAAGATGGCAATCTGCATGCATAGTGATCCAGTAATAGCCTGCTCTCAACGCTTTCTTAGCCATTGCATATCCACTGGAATGAGTTCCGCATGAGCCTTCATGGATCTCGTACATCAATAAGTCTGCTTCTCGTCGATCTACACACCTGAGTAGCATTGCATCAAAGTTTCTTTTATACAACACTTCCCCATTCAGGAAAAAATTACCAGATAATCTTCTTAGGGTTCTCTTGTCTTTGCGAGACGCTCCAGGAGGGTACTCTTGAGTTTGAAGAAACACTTTGATATCATGAAACCACGGCTTATCATCAAAAACTGCTTCAACTGCAAACACATAGGCCGGCCCTTCAAGGAAACGGATACTGATCGAAGGCACCCGATTGTGGCGACTCACTTTGATCATTGAGGACAAAGTTGCTAAAGCGTCAGCCATCTGATTCTCATCACGAGGAATGTGATGTAACTCCACCTTGTTGAAGAAAGTCAATAATCGTCTAGCATAATCTTGATAAGGAATCAGACCAGCGTGGTGAGTCTCCCACTTTCCTTTGATTTGGTTGATTACTAAAGCTGAATCACCATATATGTCGATGTTCTTGATCCTCAAGTCGATAGCTTCTTCAATACCCATGATGCAAGCTTCATATTCTGCAATGTTATTTGTGCACTCGAAACGCAGTCTTGCAGAAAAAGGGATGTGATCTCCCTTGGGAGTGATGATAACTGCTCCAATTCCATTCCCGTAAACATTAACGGCTCCGTCGAAAATCAAACCCCGTTGAGATTCAGGATCAGGGCCTTCACCGAACAAGGGTTCATCATAGTCTTTCATCTTCAAATACATAATCTCTTCATCAGGAAAGTCAAACTTAATCTGTTGGTAGTCGTCAATCGGTTGATGGGCCAGATGGTCAGCGAGGATACTACCTTTGGCTACTTTTTGAGTGCGGTACACAATGTCATATTCAGATAACAACATTTGCCATCGTGCAATTCTACCAGTCAATGCAGGCTTCTCAAAGATGTATTTGATTGGGTCCATTTTGGATATCAACCAAGTGGTGTGATTGACCATATAATGACGAATACGCTTGGCAGCCCAGGCTAGAGCACAACAGGTCTTTTCAAGTACAGAGTATCGGGTCTCACAATCAGTGAACTTCTTGCTCAAATAGTAAATTGCATGCTCTTTCTTACCAGTCTCGTCTTGCTGTCCAAGTACACGACCCATGGAGTCTTCTAACACGGTCAGGTACATAATCAAAGGTCTCCCTTCGACTGGAGGAACGAGAATCGGAGGTTCTGACAAATACTCTTTGATGCTGTTGAAAGCTTTCTGATAGTCTTCTGTCCAAACAATCCTTTGATCTTTACGGAGCAACTTGAATATGGGCCCACACGTAGCAGTCATGTGAGAGATGAACCTGGAGATATAATTTAGCCTTCCGAGAAAACCTCTAACTTGCTTTTCAGTTTGTGGAGCAGGCATGTCTTGAATGGCTTTGACTTTGTCGGGATCAACTTCAATGCCCTTCTGACTGACAATAAAACCCAAAAGCTTCCCGGATCTTACACCGAAAGTACACTTGTTTGGATTCAGACGGAGCTTGTACTTCCTCAGCCGCTGAAACATCTTCAATAAGTACTCGACATGCTCTTCTTCAGTTCCTGACTTGACGATCATGTCATCTACATAGACTTCAATTTCCCTATGGATCATGTCATGAAAAATCTTGGTCATGCCTCTCTGGTAAGTGGCACCAACATTTATCAATCCAAACGGCATCACCAGATAGCAAAAAGCACCCCACGGTGTGATAAAAGACGTCTTCTCCCTATCTTCTAGAGCCATTTTGATTTGGTTGTAACCGGAGAAACCATCCATGAAGGAGAACACCTTGCATCTAGCAGTACTGTCCACCAATACATCAATGTGAGGTAAAGGGAAGTCATCCTTCGGGTTTGCCTTGTTCAAATCTCGGTAATCTACGCACATTCTGACTTTACCATCCTTCTTCGGAACAGGTACTATGTTGGCCAACCACTGTGGATATTCTGACGTAACCAAGAAACCTGCATCAATTTGCTTCCGTACTTCTTCTTTGATCTTCAGGGCCATTTCGGGATGGGATCTTCTCAACTTTTGCTTGACTGGAGGACACTCAGGCTTCAACGGTAGACGGTGCTCCACAACTTCATGGTCTAGACCCGGCATGTCTTTGTACGTCCATGCAAATATGTCAGCATATTCCCTGAGAAGCGCGATTATTCTTTCCTTAACAGTCACATCCAGTAACGCACCGATCTTGATTTCTTTCTTGTCCTCCTCTGTACCCAAGTTGATAATTTCCACTTCTTCTTGATGCGGTTGAATGGCCTTCCTTTCTTGCTCTAGCATCCATCTAATCTCATCAGGTATCTCTTCATTCTCCTCCACCATAGCCTTATAGACGGGGAATTCAAAGTTGGGAGAGGGCGTAGAGTTACCATGTTCAACGGGTTCAGTTATGTTCAGTCTGCATGTGAATTATGATTGATTTTAGCTAAAAAGTGAATGCAAACTTTTGAAAATTGATAAAAATAATAATGAAGAAGAAAAGTGTTTTTTTTGGTGTTACCATTTTTCCAGAAAAAGCAAAAAAGTGAAAACAAAAGTATGGATATTTATATAAAAAGAGTAAAAAGGTCGTGATAGAGACGACCCTTTTCATTGATTAATATAAGTTCTTGAAGCAAAAGAAAACAACAGCCCTACATGATTTCACTTTCGCTCTGGGCAAAGCGAAAGGATTTTTCTTTAAAGATAAAAAACAAACAAAGGACAAACATATTACTCAGACAACGATGTCACAGAAGGGATATCGGCTGCGATCCAATTGCAACATATTCCTCCAGGTTTGATGTAACACCCCGTTTTCCCAACATAAAAATTTCTTAAAAACATTTATCAGAGTATGCAAATATAACAACGGGATATCACATATAACTTAATCCGATAATAGATAAATAATAATTTAACCAAATAACTTCAAACTTTGCAGCGGAAATCATACTTAAAATTCATAAAACATTTGGCACGCAGGCCCCATAAATTATCTCAAAAGAGTTAGTTGCATAAAATCAGAAATAACATATTATTCGCGTAAAGGAATGAATTGTGCATAAGACGACCCCATCCCGTTACGTATCAGAGCGACCTAGACAACACAATGAGGTAAGGCCACTCACGAACCTCCTGAACACTAAGCACGATCACCTGCACTTGCCCACAAGGCGGCAATTCCAGCAGAAGGGGTGAGATTTCATAACAAAATAATATTAATCAACATAATTTAGAATAACAATTAACATCAAAACATCGATAGCATTCTTGCATAATTTAATAACAATTAGCACGTAAACACATAATCAACTTCACGTAATCATATATTCAATCTTTATCAATAACATGACATCATAAATATGACCATGCGACAATGCTCTTAGACTCCTTATATGCATGTGGTACCAAACTTCATCATAAGTATTAATATACTTTTAAAACGTGCGGAGGACAAAGCTCCTAATAAACGTGCGGAGGACAAAGCTCCTATCATGGTGAGGACTAAGCTCAATGTATGCTATGCATGGACTCAATTCAAACAACATTTATCCTTAATCATCTTATCAACATGCATCCAAGAAATTGGAGCTAAACAACAACTTATCATCGCATATATAATATATACACATATCATAACGGTTCAGTTTAATAACATCAGCAGTATAATATAGACATCAAAGCAGAATGATATCATCACAACAATTACTAATCAAGCAACATAGGCTTTAACATTTTAGCATAAGGTTTAATACTTAAATTCTTGCTCAACTCAACAATCCATACTTAGAACAGCTCTGCACAGGACTCTCAACATTACCACTAGGCCTAAATAACACTCAGGGATCATCTCCAAACCAATCACACGGAACAGGTCACACTAACCCTCACAACTCCCAATCTGGTAGTGTTCGCGAGGCGGGGAAAAGCGCTCGCTATGGCGAGCTGCCAGAAGCAACTCGCGAGGCGGGGGAAAGCACTCACTATGGCGAGCTGCCAGAAACAACTCGCGAGGCGGGGAAAAGCACTCGCCGTGGCGAGCGATGAAGCTCATCACTCGCGAGGCGAGGATCACTGCTCGCCGTGGCGAGCGATGAATCTCACCGCGGCCAGAATTGCTATTCTCTCAAAATCTCACAATTCTCATGGTTCTAAGCCTTCTACTGATTCCAGAATTCATCCTAAACATATTCTAAGGTCTAGGAACACTTTCTACATGAATTAAACCTAAACTAACCGTTAGATCATCAATTTCTAAGGTTTTGACCTAGTTTTCTCATTCTCTCAATTCAATCCTAATTCTTGTTAATTGTTCATCAGAATCATGCTAACCAATATTACAGAGTTATTAGTCCCACCCTTACCTGGAGTTGATGAAATCACAGGTCTCTCTTTCTCTTCTCCCTTCACGTGCGTGCGTGCGTTTCTTTCTATTTCCAAAGTCTGAAAGCGTTACTGACTTCCTAACCCAAGTTGCCTTATTTATACTGCCAACAAATCTTATCTTATTTACTCTTTCTCCCACATAACTCTCTAAAATCCAAAACTAACCCACAACTAAATATTTTATTTTCTTATCAAATCTTATTTTATTCAATAACAAAATAAGCCTCTTAATCTTATCCTTAGCATTATATCTTACCACAAAAATCATCCCAAGCATATTAAAACACATCAAAACACTTATATATTATATAAATATAATATAATCACCTAAACTCGATTTAAATAAATACTAAAACGAACGTGGGCGTTACATATGACGAAAGGAGAAACTTCCTCTTGGGATTGGCCTTCCACAATTACATTGATTTCCGGCGGAACATTGATGAACCCGGCACTGTGAAATGTACCTCCTGCTGGACTGGTTACCTTTGTCTTGTGGGTAGAGAAACCCAAACCTTCTTTCCTTTGATTCTCTGGCAACTGTACGAGCTGACCCCATCCTGCGATCTTACCTTTCTGTACCAATCTTTGAGCATCCTTCAGGGAAGCCATGCATGTCCCTTCTTTCTTAGCATTTTCTTCGACAGAGAAACCTTGAACTGATGCCTCATCTACATCACCCCCACTGATATACGAGAAGGCCGACAGATGACTAACCAACAACGCTGATTCCCCACTAACAGTTATCAGCTTCCCGTGATTGACAAATTTCAGCTTTTGATGCAAAGTGGATGTGACTGCCCCAGCCTCGTGAATCCAAGGTCGGCCTAGTAAACAACTGTACGATGCCGGAATGTCCATCACTTGGAATAATACTTCAAATTCCTGGGGCCCGACTGAGATAGGCAATACCACATCGCCTAGCACTGTTTTCCTGGATCCATCGAACGCTCTTACTAACACAGACGTAGCCCGCAGCCGGACATTGGGGTACGAAAGCTTCCTTAGAGTGGCAATGGGCATCACATTCAGGGACGAGCCTGTGTCGATCAATACATTAGAAACGACATCCGATTTGCAATTGACTGAGATATGCAACGCCAGGTTGTGGTTCCTTCCTTCAGATGGGTGATCTTCGTCGCTGAATCCCAAGCTGTTGCATGCGGTCACATTCCCTACTATGCTTCCGAATTGCCCTAGGGTCACATCATGGTCCACATAGGCTTGACTTAACACCTTCATCAGAGCCTCCCTATGGGCATCGGAATTCAACAACAAAGACATAATTGAGATTTTTGAAGGAGTTTGTAAGAGTTGATCTACCACCTTATACTCACTTCTCTTGATTAGCTTCAAGATCTCGTCGCTATCTTCATACACGATTCCACTTGGTTGACCGACATCCTTCCCTTTACTAGAGTTTTGCACTTGTAATAGCTTCGAAACCGGTTCAACAACTTTCTCTTGGACAAAAGTGGGGAGGATGTGTCCACTCCTCAAAACCTTGCTGCTACTCACGATATTGCTCACTGAAGCCAGTGAAGGTATAGGCATCTCCCGGCCATTTTCTAAGATCGTGGGACTATACCTGTATGGTATGGCTTTGTTGGATGTGTATGGCAACGGCCCAGGCACACAAATAATCAAAGGGGTGTCTCCTGGTTCTTTGTTGCTGTATGTCACTTCTAGCGATTCAGGGTCATCAAACTCCGGAGTAATAACACAAACATTTTGTTCCTTCTTCATAACTAAAAGCTTCCCACTATCCAGCAATCCTTGGATGTCGTCTTGCACACTTTTGCATCCTTGAGAGTCCACAGAACATACTCCACAAGCATTGTGGTCATGGTTGAACAAAGCCGCCAGACATATTCTGGCGTGTATCGGGACCAGGGGAGTCCTGATGTCTTGTGCACTAAGGATGAGACCATCTTCTCGACAATCTTGTATCATATTAACAGCTTGCCCATGGTTCGGCAAAGGGTCTTCCAGAAAATCGACACCGTTGTTGGTGAAGCGCAGACGCTTATCACGTATCAAATTTTGAACCTCAGTTCGGAGAGCATGGCATCGTTCTACATCGTGTCCCGGTGCCCCTTGATGGAACACACATGTTAGATCAGCTCGGTGTCCGGGTGGCAGAACATCTGTTATAAGAGGAGGTGGTTTGGTTTGGACAAGGCCTTTTTGGAGTAGGGCCGGGAGTAATTGTAGATAGGTCATAGGTATAGGGGCGTATACTGGTGGTCTTTGGCGATTTTGTTGTTGGGGGGCTTGAGCTCGGGGTCGCGGTTGATTTTGTGGTGGGCGATATGGTTGTTGAGGGTATTGGGGTGGATTTTGTGGGTAATATGATTGTTGTTGGAATTTTTGATAAGGTGGTTGGTAAAGTGGTGGGTAAAATGGAGGAGGCCTCTGGGGCATTTGTGGGTTATAGTAGGGGTTATGAGGGGCAGGGGTAGCAGGTGATATGTTGGCAATATAGGGGTAGGCTGAGTATCCGGGCTGGTAACCTCCGTGTGCCACCATACTGATCTCTGGTTCCTTTTTCTTCGGGTAGCTGTTTCCGAACCTCTTGGGGTTGCTGGACGAAGCACTTTCTTTTCCCAATCGTCCCTCTCGAACTCCTTCCTCAAGGCGCATTCCCATTCCTACCATTTCGGCAAAATTCCCCAGCGCGCTAGCAATCATTCTCTCGTAGTAGAACGGGCTGAGAGTTTTAAGAAAGATTCTAGTCAACTCCTTGTCTTCCAAAGGCGGGACAATCTGAGCAGCAAATCCCCTCCATCTTTAAGCGTATTCCATGAAGGTCTCTTTGTCTCCTTGAGTCATTGCTCTGAGTTGTTCCCTATCTGGGGCCATATCTGAATTGTAGCTGTATTGGTGGATGAAGGCATTTGCCAAATCGTTGAAGGTGCGGATTTGGGCACTGTCTAGGCTCATATACCATTTTTGAGCCGCCCCTGCCAAACTGTCTTGGAAGAAATGGACAAGCATTTTATCATTGTATGCTTGTGTAGACATCTTTCTCACATACATCGTCAAATGAACCCTGGGACAAGTATTCCCTTTATATTTGTCAAACTCTGGAACTTTAAACTTGGGTGGCACCACCACATTGGGTACCAAACAGAGTTCTTGTACATTTTGTTCGAAAACATCCTTTCCGCGCAGAGCCTTCATTTCCCGCTTCATTTCATCAATGGTGTCTTGTAGACCTTCCACCCTATCGAAGGCTTCAACACTTTCTGTGGGAAAAACAGGCTTCCACTCTTGTCGGTTAGCGTGGACCAATGGGGTAGAGTAAGTCACAAAAGGTTCCTGAATGATTGAACCGGGTTGAGAAACCGATGCTAACTGTTGAAAAACATGAGTGGGCGCCTCTGAAACTGTAGTATGGAAACCTTCGTTGAATCCGTGTGGCATTCCCCATGGAAAACCTCCTGACGGCATGGGCTTCATCGTGCTAGTAGAACCAAAAGGACGGGGCTCTCCGTTGGACCCGTGTGGCATCCCCCATGGAAAACCTCCTGACGGCATGGGATTCGTTGTGCTAGTAGAAAGAGAATTTTCATTGAACCCTTGTGGCATGCCCCATGGAAAACCTCCTGACGGCATGGGCTTCATTATGCTAGTAGAATGGGAATTTTCATTGAACCCTTGTGGCATGCCCCAAGAGAAACCTTCAGGTATGATGGCATGAGAGATACTGGTGACCACAGTTGAGCTAGGAATGGCTGATGTGACGGACTCCAAGACAGTGTCAAAGGTTTGAGAGACCTGATTCTGAGCGGCCATAAGAGTACTCACCATAGCAGTTAGCTTCTCTACCTCCGTTCTCATAGCAGTCATCCCTTCTCGGAGCTCTTGGTTTTCTTGTTCCAAATGTTCCATCTTCTTCTTGACGTTTGCTCGAGTGTAGTGAATGCGTGAAGATTTGTACTTGATTCGCGGGGCCACTTTCTCTCTGCGGCAGATAGGAAGGAACATGTGAGACAAGGTTTTGACACACTATGAATGCAGTGATGATGCATGATATGCAGGATGCAGAAAAATGCAATTTTTATGTGTGTTTTCATTTTTTATCGAAGGACTTATAAAAGGACTTTTGCAAACATTATAATAGCATAATACAAAAGGAAACCCTGAAATAAATACATGATAATTCCCTTTCTAACAACAAAGCCAAGGGATAGACTTCAAAGTACATAAAAAGAAATTAGAAAAATAATAACAAATAGAGTAAAGAAAACAACTGAAAAGCTCCCAAAAGTCCTGGAAGTACACTACTCCTCGGAATCTGAGGTTGCACCGGCGAAAAATTCCCTGCGTCTCCTCCTATTCCCGGGCATCCGGTCAATAATAACATCCTTTCTCCTGAGGAGGTCTTTCAACTCCGCATTCTCTCGCTCTTTTTCTTGGAGCTGCCAGGATGTTTGCTCTAAAATCCCCATTATGGTGTCTTTCTCTCTCTCAGAGGTCTGGTACTTCAATCGCCAAGCGGCACTTTCGAGGTTGGCCTTGTGTAGACGGCACCGGTATTCTTCCATGGTATGAGGTGGCAAAGGGAGAGGTATTTCCGGGTTGGTTGAGGACAGAAGCCTTGGTAAGGTATAGGGTAATCCGAAAGTCATGGCTCGGTCAATAACCCACTGAGTATACGATTCATGTACGTAACTCATCTTCTTTCCTAGATGGAAACTATCAAGCTTTCGGACACTACGCCAAGCTTCCACAAACCGTCTTCTCAGATTGGTAGGATCTTTGGAGTTTAGGTAGAATTCCCCGGAAAAGGACAAGTTAAGAGGCTTTCCATTCATAGGATATCCAAACTGGCGCATGTCAAGAGCGGGATGATAGGTGATTCCTCCATAAGCGCTAATGAGGGGCACATTCGGAAATTCTCCACAGCTGTCGATGATTCTTTCGGAATTAGTGGATGCATGGACCCAAACGATGTCAGCTGGGGTGAGAGGCATGATTCTCTGTGACCAAGAGGACCTTTCGGTATTTGTTTTGGAAAAAACTGAGCTGGGTAAATGGGAGGTAAACCAACGGTGTAGCAAAGGAGCACAACAGAGAATAAGTCCGCCTTCCTTGAGGGTTCGGTAGTGGATAGAGTGATAGGTTTCTGCAAGTAGGTTAGGGACAGGGTTTTTTGTGAGGAAGATTTTGATGGCGTTAATGTCGACAAAGTTGTCCATGTTGGGAAATAAGAAAAGGCCATATATGAGCAAGGCGAGGATGGACTCAAAGGCATCGGTTTTTTGGTCTCTAGCAAAGGTAGTGGCTTTTTCGTAGAGAAATTTAGCAGTTAAGCCTTGGAAGCCATTCTTGATAGTGTAGTGAGGGTGAACTAGGTCGGAAGGTTTGAGATGGAGGGCTTTTGCAATATCAGCGGTTTTAGGGGCAAATTCAAGGCCGTTGAAAGGCTCTCTTTCCAATATGGGTAAACCGACCCAAAAAGAATATTCTTCGAGAGTAGGAACAAGCTGGTAGTCTGGGAAAGTAAAACAATGACAAACCGGATCGTAAAACTGGACCAAAGTCTCTAGAATCCCTTTCTCAATCTTCGCCTTGAGGAGGTCGAGTAACTTCCCATGCCGGTGTCGGAAATCACTTGGATCTTTCATGAGAGTACACAGCTCTCTCAGTCTTGTCAAATCTGGATTCTTGAAACTGTACTGCTTGACACTTCTGGTGGAACTCATCTACAATGTTTACATAAAAGTTTTTCTAAGTCCTTCGATTTTTAATGAAAAGGTGTGAATGCAATGCATGTATGCATGATTTATGCTAAAAGAAAAAACATGGTGATAAGATCACGTCAAACGCCATTTGGTTAGAACTAAGGTTTCATTTGCACTTGTAACAAGGTTCTACCAAGTTCCCAAATTACAACCACCCTTGTGAATGTATCGGTGCTCAGGACTGCTCCTAGTCAAATACTTCTTCACAAGGAGGTCTAGTTTGAGTGTAGCATTGTGTATGAACTAAATTCAAGACCGCTCTTGGTTTAGTCACCACACTACATCCTAAAAAAGGCCAAGATAGGTTAAGGGTAATCTAAGGGTCCTCAACGTTCGACGGATTTTGAAAATAATAGAGCCAATCACGACTGCTCATGACGACGTCATATTACTTAAAAAATCCTCCGTTGAGTGAGGTTACATTACATGCACACATAGCGCAGGACCGCTCCTGGTATGGCACTATAATCGTACCCCGTCCTATCTTACATTTCACTCAAGCCCGGGTGTAGGACTTATCTCACCACTCACGTTCAAAGATGAAAAAGGCACATAATTACAAGGTATAAGCAAATAATAAGCATAAGAAAAGAAAGGTAAGGTAGGCTTAACCCACTTAGGAAATTAAGGTCCCCAGTGGAGTCGCCATTTCTGTGCTCGTGATTTTCGGGTGTCAATCCATTAATTGGCTTTGAACCGTCAATCTTTGAACTCTCAGTTTTTATCCGCGGAAAGGGAAAAAACGAGTAAAAAACCCTTTTTTAGAGATTAAGGTCCGGGGGTTGGTTTCGGTTAGGGAAGGTGTTAAGCACCCTAAACGACTTCGGTACTCCGAAGGAGCCTCTTACCTAAAATTACCTTGTGCTAATTATTCGCTTATTTGTTTGTAAAAAATATTTCCTAAAGTCTAAGTAAAAGAATGGAGGGAGAAGAAGTATGTTTTTTTTTTTTTTTTTTTATTGATTTGGAAGGATAAATCCTTTGCCTACATACCCTTAAAGAAAAAGGGATCAAAATCATGTAGTTCACCTCAAAAATTTCTTTTGGTGAGTTGGGTTAATTTTAACAATTTTGAAAAAAAGGTTTTAAGAAGAAGATTAGAGGCCTCAAGGCATAAGGAAGAAAAATAGTGTGAGGTTGATTCAATTTTAATTAAAGAAAATAAAGTCTAGAACATTTAAAGTTGATTGAAGTTTGATTAAGAAAATAAAAGAGAAAAAGATCACTTGGTTTGTTTCCAAGGTTTGTTAATAAAATATTTTTTGAGTTTTGATTATTTGATTTTTTTTGAGAAGATGATTTTTTCTAAGTTAAGCGTAAACTAAAAAAAACTATACGTAACGGCGTGAGGTAATAAAGAGCGAGAAGTTTACAAAGGACGTTGGATCCTAAGCAAATCCTCGAGTTCGAAATGAACCTAAAATTACTAATAGTTTGATTTTAAGAAAATAATTAAAGTCCAATTATTAACCTAATTTTGTCCCTAATTCATTTTTTGGTCCTTGATCGCGGTAACGACATAAAGCGGTAAAATAAATAAATAAAGTGTGTGATAGTGTCGGTGTGTGTGTCGGTGCATATTTTATATGCATAATTTACATGGTCCCTAGATACATGCTAAAGTCTTGCGAAAAATAAAAATGCGAAAAGAAATTAAATTACATTTAATCCTAAGTACCTACTAAAATGAAAGCGATAAATAACTATGAATGATAGAAAATAAATAAATATGTATGCAAACATAACAAAAATAAATATGCCAGAGAAATATACAATAATAAAAAATGAGCTAAAATGTCATGGTTAACAAGAGCATAAACACATATCAAAATAAAGGACATAAACAAATAATAATAATTTTTGTGGATTTTAGAGAAAATATAGAAATAAAAACAAAGTTGTGGAAAATAAAGAAAGTATTTAAAAGAGCTAAAAATAAAAAAGTGGCTCAAATGTCCAGGTTGAACCAGAGCCATAAGATTGATCATGATGCTCAAATTCAATCATAGAGACTTTGATCATAGCCTCTAGATCAATCAAAAGGTGCAACAAATATAGAACACAAGGCAGTACTGTAGCTTAAAAAACACATGAATCCTCCCAAGAGCATCCTGGGACGTTGGATCTAAGATCCAACGGCCTAGTCTTGAGGTCACATGGCTACACAATAAATAAATGCACAGGATTTAAAAAAAGAATAAAACACAGCCACAAGATCAAAATCAAAGGGTAGAGAGGAAAAGGAATGGAAACCGTATGAACCGGTCCGGTTCAGGAGAACCGGCCGGTTGTCGTACGCTTATAAAAGGACATGGGAGTCCGGTTTTTTCATTATTTCCCTTTCTTTCTCTCTCTAAAGTAAAAAACTCAAAAAAGAAGAGAGAGAAGGAGAGAGAAAGAAAGGGGAGAGCTTCTATCTCTTCTTTTTTGAGTTTTTTACTTTAGAGAGAGAAAGAAAGGGAAATAATGAAAAAACCGGACTCCCATGTCCTATTATAAGCAAACGAGAACCGGCCGGTTCTCCTGAACCGGACCGGTTCATACGGTTTCCATTCCTTTTCCTCTCTACCCTTTGATTTTGATCTTGTGGCTGTGTTTTATTCTTTTTTTAAATCCTGTGCATTTATTTATTGTGTAGCCATGTGACCTCAAGACTAGGCCGTTGGATCTTAGATCCAACGTCCCAGGATGCTCTTGGGAGGATTCATGTGTTTTTTAAGCTACAGTACTGCCTTGTGTTCTATATTTGTTGCACCTTTTGATTGATCTTGAGGCTATGATCAAAGTCTCTATGATTGAATTTGAGCATCATGATCAATCTTATGGCTCGGGTTCAATCTGAACATTTGAGCCACTTTTTTATTTTTAGCTCTTTTAAATACTTTCTTTATTTTCCACAACTTTGTTTTTATTTCTATATTTTCTCTAAAATCCACAAAAATTATTATTATTTGTTTATGCCCTTTATTTTGATATGTGTTTATGCTCTTGTTAACCATGACATTTTAGCTCATTTTTTATTATTGTATATTTCTCTGGCATATTTATTTTTGTTATGTTTGCATACATATTTATTTATTTTCTATCATTCATAGTTATTTATCGCTTTCATTTTAGTAGGTACTTAGGATTAAATGTAATTTAATTTCTTTTCACATTTTTATTTTTCGCAAGACTTTAGCATGTATCTAGGGACCATGTAAATTATGCAAATAAAATATGCACCGACACACACACCGACACTATCACACACTTTATTTATTTATTTTACCGCTTTATGTCGTTACCGCGATCAAGGACCAAAAAATGAATTAGGGACAAAATTAGGTTAATAATTGGACTTTAATTATTTTCTTAAAATCAAACTATTAGTAATTTTAGGTTCATTTCGAACTCGAGGATTTGCTTAGGATCCAACGTCCTTTGTAAACTTCTCGCTCTTTATTACCTCACGCCGTTACGTATAGTTTTTTTTAGTTTACGCTTAACTTAGAAAAAATCATCTGCTCAAAAAAAATCAAATAATCAAAACTCAAAAAATATTTTCTTAACAAACCTTGGAAACAAACCAAGTGATCTTTTTCTCTTTTATTTTCTTAATCAAACTTCAATCAACTTTAAATGTTCTAGACTTTATTTTCTTTAATTAAAATTGAATCAACCTCACACTATTTTTCTTCCTTATGACTTGAGGCCTCTAATCTTCTTCTTAAAACCTTTTTTTCAAAATTGTTAAAATTAACCCAACTCACCAAAAGAAATTTTTGAGGTGAACTACATGATTTTGATCCCTTTTTGTTTAAGGGTATGTAGGCAAAGGATTTATCCTTCCAAATCAATAAAAACAAAAAAAAAAAAAAAACATACTTCTTCTCCCTCCATTCTTTTACTTAGACTTTAGGCAATATTTTTTACAAACAAATAAGCGAATAATTAGCACAAGATAATTTTAGGTAAGAGGCTCCTTCGGAGTACCGAAGTCGTTTAGGGTGCTTAACACCTTCCCTAACCAAAACCAACCCCCGGACCTTAATCTCTAAAAAAGGGTTTTTTACTCGTTTTTTCCCTTCCCGCGGATAAAAATTGACAGTTCAAAGATTGACGGTTCAAAGCCAATTAATGGATTGACACCCGAAAATCACGAGCACAGAAATGGCGACTTCACTGGAGACCTTAATTTCCTAAGTGGGTTAAGCCTACCTTACCTTTCTTTTCTTATGCTTATTATTTGCTTATACCTTGTAATTATGTGCCTTTTTCATCTTTGAACGTGAGTGGTGAGATAAGTCCTACACCCGGGCATGAGTGAAATGTAAGATAGGACGGGGTACGATTATAGTGCCATACCAGGAGCGGTCCTGCGCTATGTGTGCATGTAATGTAACCCCACTCAACGGAGGATTTTTTAAGTAATATGACGTCGTCATGAGCAGTCGTGATTGGCTCTATTATTTTCGAAATCCGTCGAACGTTGAGGACCCTTAGATTACCCTTAACCTATCTTGGCCTTTTTTAGGATGTAGTGTGGTGACTAAACCAAGAGCGGTCTTGAATTTAGTTCATACACAATGCTACACTCAAACTAGACCTCCTTGTGAAGAAGTATTTGACTAGGAGCAGTCCTGAGCACCGATACATTCACAAGGGTGGTTGTAATTTGGGAACTTGGTAGAAACTTGTTACAAGTGCAAATGAAACCTTAGTTCTAACCAAATGGCGTTTGACGTGATCTTATCACCATGTTTTTTCTTTTAGCATAAATCATGCATACATGCATTGCATTCACACCTTTTCATTAAAAATCGAAGGACTTAGAAAAACTTTTATGTAAACATTGTAGATGAGTTCCACCAGAAGTGTCAAGCAGTACAGTTTCAAGAATCCGGATTTGACAAGACTGAGAGAGCTGTGTACTCTCGTGAAAGATCCAAGTGATTTCCGACACCGGCATGGGAAGTTACTCGACCTCCTCAAGGCGAAGATTGAGAAAGGGATTCTAGAGACTTTGGTCCAGTTTTACAATCCGGTTTGTCATTGTTTTACTTTCCCGGACTACCAGCTTGTTCCTACTCTCGAAGAATATTCTTTTTGGGTCGGTTTACCCATATTGGAAAGAGAGCCTTTCAACGGCCTTGAATTTGCCCCTAAAACCGCTGATATTGCAAAAGCCCTCCATCTCAAACCTTCCGACCTAGTTCACCCTCACTACACTATCAAGAATGGCTTCCAAGGCTTAACTGCTAAATTTCTCTACGAAAAAGCCACTACCTTTGCTAGAGACCAAAAAACCGATGCCTTTGAGTCCATCCTCGCCTTTCTCATATATGGCCTTTTCTTATTTCCCAACATGGACAACTTTGTCGACATTAACGCCATCAAAATCTTCCTCACAAAAAACCCTGTCCCTACCCTACTTGCAGAAACCTATCACTCTATCCACTACCGAACCCTCAAGGAAGGCGGACTTATTCTCTGTTGTTCTCCTTTGCTACACCGTTGGTTTACCTCCCATTTACCCAGCTCAGTTTTTTCCAAAACAAATACCGAAAGGTCCTCTTGGTCACAGAGAATCATGCCTCTCACCCCAGCTGACATCGTTTGGGTCCATGCATCCACTAATTCTGAAAGAATCATCGACAGCTGTGGAGAATTTCCGAATGTGCCCCTCATTAGCGCTTATGGAGGAATCACCTATCATCCCGCTCTTGCCATGCGCCAGTTTGGATATCCTATGAATGGAAAGCCTCTTAACTTGTCCTTTTCCGGGGAATTCTACCTAAACTCCAAAGATCCTACCAATCTGAGAAGACGGTTTGTGGAAGCTTGGCGTAGTGTCCGAAAGCTTGATAGTTTCCATCTAGGAAAGAAGATGAGTTACGTACATGAATCGTATACTCAGTGGGTTATTGACCGAGCCATGACTTTCGGATTACCCTATACCTTACCAAGGCTTCTGTCCTCAACCAACCCGGAAATACCTCTCCCTTTGCCACCTCATACTATGGAAGAATACCGGTGCCGTCTACACAAGGCCAACCTCGAAAGTGCCGCTTGGCGATTGAAGTACCAGACCTCTGAGAGAGAGAAAGACACCATAATGGGGATTTTAGAGCAAACATCCTGGCAGCTCCAAGAAAAAGAGCGAGAGAATGCGGAGTTGAAAGACCTCCTCAGGAGAAAGGATGCTATTATTGACCGGATGCCCGGGAATAGGAGGAGACGCAGGGAATTTTTCGCCGGTGCAACCTCAGATTCCGAGGAGTAGTGTACTTCCAGGACTTTTGGGAGCTTTTCAGTTGTTTTCTTTACTCTATTTGTTATTATTTTTCTAATTTCTGTTTATGTACTTTGAAGTCTATCCCTTGGCTTTGTTGTTAGAAAGGGAATTATCATGTATTTATTTCAGGGTTTCCTTTTGTATTATGCTATTATAATGTTTGCAAAAGTCCTTTTATAAGTCCTTCGATAAAAAATGAAAACACACATAAAAATTGCATTTTTCTGCATCCTGCATATCATGCATCATCACTGCATTCATAAAGTGTCAAAACCTTGTCTCACATGTTCCTTCCTATCTGCCACAGAGAGAAAGTGGCCCCGCGAATCAAGTACAAATCTTCACGCATTCACTACACTCGAGCAAACGTCAAGAAGAAGATGGAACATTTGGAACAAGAAAACCAAGAGCTCCGAGAAGGGATGACTGCTATGAGAACGGAGGTAGAGAAGCTAACTGCTATGGTGAGTACTCTTATGGCCGCTCAGAATCAGGTCTCTCAAACCTTTGACACTGTCTTGGAGTCCGTCACATCAGCCATTCCTAGCTCAACTGTGGTCACCAGTATCTCTCATGCCATCATACCTGAAGGTTTCTCTTGGGGCATGCCACAAGGGTTCAATGAAAATTCCCATTCTACTAGCATAACGAAGCCCATGCCGTCAGGAGGTTTTCCATGGGGCATGCCACAAGGGTTCAATGAAAATTCTCTTTCTACTAGCACAACGAAGCCCATGCCGTCAGGAGGTTTTCCATGGGGGATGCCACACGGGTCCAACGGAGAGCCCCGTCCTTTTGGTTCTACTAGCACGACGAAGCCCATGCCGTCAGGAGCTTTTCCATGGGGAATGCCACACGGATTCAACGAAGGTTTCCATACTACAGTTTCAGAGGCGCCCACTCATGTTTTTCAACAGTTAGCATCGGTTCCTCAGCCCGGTGCAATCATTCAGGAACCTGTTGTGACTTACTCTACCCCATTGGTCCACGCTAACCGACAAGAGTGGAAGCCTGTTTTTCCCACAGAAAGTGTTGAAGCCTTCGATAGGGTGGAAGGTCTACAAGACACCATTGATGAAATGAAGCGGGAAATGAAGGCTCTGCGCGGAAAGGATGTTTTCGAACAAAATGTACAAGAACTCTGTTTGGTACCCAATGTGGTGGTGCCACCCAAGTTTAAAGTTCCAGAGTTTGACAAATATAAAGGGAATACTTGTCCCAGGGTTCATTTGACGATGTATGTGAGAAAGATGTCTACACAAGCATACAATGATAAAATGCTTGTCCATTTCTTCCAAGACAGTTTGGTAGGGGCGGCTCAAAAATGGTATATGAGCCTAGACAGTGCCCGAATCCGCACCTTCAACGATTTGGCAAATGCCTTCATCCACCAATACAGCTACAATTCAGATATGGCCCCGGATAGGGAACAACTCAGAGCAATGACTCAAGGAGACAAAGAGACCTTCATGGAATACGCTTAAAGATGGAGGGGATTTGCTGCTCAGATTGTCCCGCCTTTGGAAGACAAGGAGTTGACTAGAATCTTTCTTAAAACTCTCAGCCCGTTCTACTACGAGAGAATGATTGCTAGCGCGCCGAGGAATTTTGCCGAAATGGTAGGAATGGGAATGCGCCTTGAGGAAGGAGTTCGAGAGGGACGATTGGGAAAAGAAAGTGCTTCGTCCAGCAACCCCAAGAGGTTCAGAAACAGCTATCCGAAGAAAAAGGAACCAGAGATCAGTATGGTGGCACACGGAGGTTACCAGCCCGGATACTCAGCCTACCCCTATATTGCCAACATATCACCTGCTACCCCTGCCCCTCACAACCCCTACTATAACCCACAAATGCCCCAAAGGCCTCCTCCATTTTACCCACCACTTTACCAACCACCTTATCAACAATTCCAACAACAACCATATTACCCACAAAATCCACCCCAATACCCTCAACAACCATATCACCCACAACAAAATCAACCGCAACCCCGAGCTCAAGCCCCCCAACAACAAAATCGCCAAAGACCACTAGTATACGCCCCTATACCTATGACCTATCTACAGTTACTCCCGGCCCTACTCCAAAAAGGCCTTGTCCAAACCACACCACCTCCTCCTATAACAGATGTTCTGCCACCCGGACACCGAGCTGATCTAACATGTGTGTTCCATCAAGGGGCACCGGGACACGATGTAGAACGATGCCATGCTCTCCGAACTGAGGTTCAAAATTTGATACGTGATAAGCGTCTGCGCTTCACCAACAACGGTGTCGATTTTCTGGAAGACCTTTTGCCGAACCATGGGCAAGCTGTTAATATGATACAAGATTGTCAAGAAGATGGTCTCATCCTTAGTGCACAAGACATCAAGACTCCCCTGGTCCCGATACACGCCAGAATATGTCTGGCGGCTTTGTTCAGCCATGACCACAATGCTTGTGGAGTATGTTCTGTGGACTCTCAAGGATGCAAAAGTGTGCAAGACGACATCCAAGGATTGCTGGATAGTGGGAAGCTTTTAGTTATGAAGAAGGAAGAAAATGTTTGTGTTATTACTCCAGAGTTTGATGACCCTGAATCGCTAGAAGTGACATACAGCAACAAAGAACCAGGAGACACCCCTTTGATTATTTGTGTGCCTAGGCCGTTGCCATACACATCCAACAAAGCCATACCATACAGGTATAGTCCCACGATCTTAGAAAATGGCCGGGAGATGCCTATACCTCCACTGGCTTCAGTGAGCAATATCGTGAGTAGCAGCAAGGTTTTGAGGAGTGGACGCATCCTCCTCACTTTTGTCCAAGAGAAAGTTGTTGAACCGGTTTCGAAGCTATTACAAGTGCAAAACTCTGGTAAAGGGAAGGATGTCGGTCAACCAAGTGGAATCGTGTATAAAGACAGCGACGAGATCTTGAAGCTGATCAAGAGAAGTGAGTATAAGGTGGTAGATCAACTCTTACAAACTCCTTCAAAAATCTCAATTATGTCTTTGTTGTTGAATTCCGATGCCCATAGGGAGGCTCTGATGAAGGTGTTAAGTCAAGCCTATGTGGACCATGATGTGACCCTAGGGCAATTCGGAAGCATAGTAGGGAATGTGACCGCATGCAACAGCTTAGGATTCAGCGACGAAGATCTCCCATCTGAAGGAAGGAACCACAACCTGGCGTTGCATATCTCAGTCAATTGCAAATCGGATGCCGTTTCTAATGTATTGATCGACACAGAAGTTCCCCGTCTTCAAAAACACTTTTCTTCTTCATTATTATTTTTATCAATTTTCAAAAGTTTGCATTCACTTTTTAGCTAAAATCAATCATAATTCACATGCAGACTGAACATAACTGAACCCGTTGAACATGGTAACTCTACGCCCTCTCCCAACTTTGAATTCCCCGTCTATGAGGCTATGGTGGAGGAGAATGAAGAGATACCTGATGAGATTAGATGGATGCTAGAGCAAGAAAGGAAGGCCATTCAACCGCATCAGGAAGAAGTGGAAATTATCAACTTGGGTACAGAGGAGGACAAGAAAGAAATCAAGATCGGTGCGTTACTGGATGTGACTGTTAAGGAAAGAATAATCGCGCTTCTCAGGGAATATGCTGACATATTTGCATGGACGTACAAAGACATGTCGAGTCTAGACCATGAAGTTGTGGAGCACCGTCTACCGTTGAAGCCTGAGTGTCCTCCAGTCAAGCAAAAGTTGAGAAGATCCCATCCCGAAATGGCCCTGAAGATCAAAGAAGAAGTACAGAAGCAAATTGATGCAGGTTTCTTGGTTACTTCAGAATATCCACAGTGGTTGGCCAACATAGTACCTGTTCCGAAGAAGGATGGTAAGGTCAGAATGTGCGTAGATTACCGAGATTTAAACAAGGCAAGCCCGAAGGATGACTTCCCTTTACCTCACATTGATATATTGGTGGACAGTACTGCTAGATGCAAGGTGTTCTCCTTCATGGATGGTTTCTCTGGTTACAACCAAATCAAAATGGCTCCAGAAGATAGGGAGAAGACGTCTTTTATCACACCATGGGGTGCTTTTTGCTATTTGGTGATGCCGTTTGGATTGATAAATGCTGGTGCCACTTACCAGAGAGGCATGACCAAGATTTTTCATGACATGATGCATAGGGAAATTGAAGTCTATGTAGATGACATGATCGTCAAGTCAGGAACTGAAGAAGAGCATGTCGAGTACTTATTGAAGATGTTTCAGCGGCTGAGGAAGTACAAGCTCCGTCTGAATCCAAACAAGTGTACTTTCGGTGTAAGATCCGGGAAGCTTTTGGGTTTTATTGTCAGTCAGAAGGGCATTAAAGTTGATCCCGACAAAGTCAAAGCCATTCAAGACATGCCTGCTCCGCAAACTGAAAAGCAAGTTAGAGGTTTTCTCGAAAGGCTGAATTATATCTCCAGGTTCATCTCTCACATGACTGCTACGTGTGGGCCCATATTCAAGTTGCTCCGTAAAGATCAAAGGATTGTTTGGACAGAAGACTGTCAGAAAGCTTTCAACAACATCAAAGAGTATTTGTCAGAACCTCCGATTCTCGTTCCTCCAGTCGAAGGGAGACCTTTGATTATGTACCTGACCGTGTTAGAAGACTCCATGGGTTGTGTACTTGGACAGCAAGACGAGACTGGTAAGAAAGAGCATGCAATTTACTATTTGAGCAAGAAGTTCACTGATTGTGAGACCCGATACTCTGTACTTGAAAAGACCTGTTGTGCTCTAGCCTGGGCTGCCAAGCGTATTCGTCATTATATGGTCAATCACACCACTTGGTTGATATCCAAAATGGACCCAATCAAATACATCTTTGAGAAGCCTGCATTGACTGGTAGAATTGCACGATGGCAAATGTTGTTATCTGAATATGACATTGTGTACCGCACTCAAAAAGCAGTCAAAGGTAGTATCCTCGCTGACCATCTGGCCCATCAACCGATTGACGACTACCAACAGATTAAGTTTGACTTTCCTGATGAAGAGATTATGTATTTGAAGATGAAAGACTATGATGAACCCTTGTTCGGTGAAGGCCCTGATCCTGAATCTCAATGGGGTTTGATTTTCGACGGAGCCGTTAATGTTTACGGGAATGGAATTGGAGCAGTTATCATCACTCCCAAGGGAGATCACATCCCTTTTTCTGCAAGACTGCGTTTCGAGTGCACAAATAACATTGTAGAATATGAAGCTTGCATCATGGGTATTGAAGAAGCTATCGACTTGAGGATCAAGAACATCGACATATATGGTGATTCAGCTTTAGTAATCAACCAAATCAAAGGAAAGTGGGAGACTCACCACGCTGGTCTGATTCCTTATCGAGATTATGCTAGACGATTATTGACTTTCTTCAACAAGGTGGAGTTACATCACATTCCTCGTGATGAGAATCAGATGGCTGACGCTTTAGCAACTTTGTCCTCAATGATCAAAGTGAGTCGCCACAATTGGGTGCCTTCGATCAGTATCTGTTTCCTTGAAAGGTCGGCCTATGTGTTTGCAGCTGAAGCAGTTTTTGATGATAAGCCGTGGTTTCATGATATCAAAGTGTTTCTTCAAACTCAAGAGTACCCTCCTGGAGCGTCTCGCAAAGACAAGAGAACCCTAACTGTAACGCCCATTTTGATTATTTAATTATTCGATTTATTTGAGATATTGCCATATATTTTTATATATATTATGTGATGTTAAGTGAAGATTTAAGATGTTTTTATGTGACGTGGTGACTTATTTTATTGTTAAATAAAATAAGATTTGAAAATAAAATAAAATATTTAGTTGTGGGTTAGTTTTGGATTTTAGAGAGTTATGTGGGAGAAAGAGTAAATAAGATAAGATTTGTTGGGAGTATATAAAGGGAAATTAGGTCAAGAGAGTCAGTACGCGTACAGAGTTTTGGAAAAAGGTGCAAACGGACGTGAAGTGAGAAGAGAGCATAAGGGCTGCGATTTTCTGCTTATAACCAGGTAAGGGTGAGCCTAGCACTTAATTATATCGAACTGTAATGCATCTAATCAGGATTAACAATCATAGGGCTGTTTTGAGAGAATTGAAATTAGGTTAAAAAGTGAGAATAATGATGAAGTAGGCCAAAAAGCTGTAGGATTGATGTTTAGATTGAGCACAGAACGTAGATTAACCATTATGATGATGATTCTGAGAGTTTAGATGTTTAAGATGATGAATTTGGGACTTTTTGGGCGAGTTTTCGTAGAACCCGTAGCAGTCTGTTCATCGCTCGCCTGAGGCGAGCTATGCAACTCGCCGTGGCGAGTAGACCTAGTTTACTCGCGAGGCGAGCAACTCAGCTCGCCATAGCGAGCGTTACCCTAGAGCTCGCGAGGCGAGCAATCCAACTCGCCATAGCGAGCAGGACCTTAGTATTCGCGAGGCGAGCTATCCCACTCGCCATAGCGAGTTAAGTCAGAACCCAGAACTGTGTACTGTTTGCGAACTGTTTCGCATAGGACCTCGAGAGATGACCTTTGGGTAGTTTCTGGGACTTTTAATAATGTTTATTATAAACTGTAACGATGAATACATGATGACTGAGATGATTTTGATGCTTTTCTTGCCGCTTATGTGTGTTATATGAAATATTAAAGTTGTAAATGTTTGACTTACTTAAGATGCTTGCTTCATGGATATTATTTGAATGATGTGATTACTGCCATGTTGCTGTTTACCTTTGTATAGTTGCTGCATGTGTCAGTCCTTGTTGTTTAAGATGTTCGCGACGTTTAAGATGTTAACTTGTTTAAGTTAAAAGTGTTGAGTCTCATGCATACTCATTCTATGATGGGGGCTTATGCCCTGGAGTTTTTACTCACCAGCGACGAGGGCTTATGCCCTGGAGCTTTGCTCACCAGCGGCGAAGGCTTATGCCTTGGAGTATATTTATGCTCATAGCGACGAGGGCTCATGCCCTGGATTGGTACCACATGCATATAAGACGTAGGGTTGCATAGTCAATTAATGATGTCGAGTCGAGTCGTCTAAGATGTTTACTAAGATGTTTATGATGATGCTAATTGATGTGTTGTTTATGATGATGTTCTAAATGCTAGATGTTTATCTGTGATGAGTTGAATTATGTTGGTTGTTTGAATTGTGATTATTTAATTACATGTTTAATATAATTATTTGTGAATCTCACCCCTTCTGCTGGAATTGCCGCCTCGTGGGCAAGTGCAGGTAACCAAGATTAGGTGCAGACGTGTGAGGATTTCTGCAGTCGAGTCTAGGTGCTCTGATACGTAACGGGATGGGGAAACTTTGCTTATATTTTCTCTGTTCCTTGCGTATTATGCTTTTGATTTGATTATGTTATTTTACATGCTTATGTTTAACTTGAAGACTTTGATAATAAGATGTTGATGAGGCCTGCGTGCCAAAGACCTTTGAGATGTTTATTTTATATGATTATTCCGCTGCGAGATTTTATGAAAATTTAATGATTATTTATTCATTAACATGAGATGTTTTAGAAATGTGATGCCCTGTTTATGTGCTTACTCTGATGCATGCTATTCTTTTTAAAGAAATTTTTATGTTGGGAAAACGGGGTGTTACAATTGGTATCAGAGCAGGTCGGTCCGTCCGGCCAAGTAGAGAGTCGAGTGACGTTGTCTTAGAGTTAGAATAGTATTATTGTATTATTCTAACTTATGTTTGTTTTGTTAAGGTTTAAGATGGCTGGAAGAAACGACGCTGCGATTGTTGCTGCCTTGGAAGCTGTTGCTCAAGCTGTGGGACAGTAACCAAATGCGAATGCTGGTGCTGGTGCGGAGGTCCGTATGCTGGAGACCTTCCTGAGAAACCATCCTCCTACTTTCAAGGGGAGATATGATCCGGATGGAGCCCAGGCATGGCTCAAAGAGATAGAGAGAGTGTTCAGAGTTATGCAGTGCACGGAGGTGCAGAAGGTGCGTTTCGGTACGCACATGCTGGCTGAGGAGGCAGACGATTGGTGGATTAGTCTTCTACCCACCCTGGAGCAGGACGGTGCTGAGGTGACCTGGGCAGTTTTTAAGAGAGAGTTCCTCAACAGATATTTTCCTGAGGATGTGCGGGGCAAGAAAGAGATTGAGTTCCTAGAGATAAAGCAAGGGAACATGTCTGTAACTGAGTATGCTGCAAAATTTGTGGAGCTGGCCAAGTTTTATCCACACTACTCTGCTGAGACCGCCGAATTTTCTAAATGTATTAAGTTTGAGAACGGATTGAGAGCTGATATCAAGAGGGCTATAGGGTATCAGAAGATTAGAAACTTTTCTGAGTTAGTAAGCAGCTGCAGGATTTATGAGGAGGACACTAAGGCTCATTACAAGGTGGTTAATGAGAGGAAAGGAAAGGGGCAGCAAGGCCGTCCCAAGCCCTACAGTGCTCCTGCAGAAAAGAGCAAACAGCGAGTTAATGATGAGAGGAGACCTGTTAAGAAAGATGCTCCTGCTGAGGTTGTCTGCTATACTTGTGGCGTGAAAGGCCATAAGAGTAATGCTTGTCCTGGAGAGGTGAAGAGGTGTTTCCGTTGTGGCAAGAAGGGTCACACTACTGCTGATTGCAAACATGGTGATGTTGTATGTTTTAACTGCGGCGATGAGGGTCACATTGGTTCGCAATGCACGAAGCCTAAGAAGGCTCAGACTTCTGGGAGAGTTTTTGCCTTGACGGGTACGCAGACGGAGAGCGAGGATCGCTTGATCAGAGGTACTTGTTATTTTGATAATATACCTTTAGTTGCTATTATTGATACTGGTGCCACACATTGTTTTGTTGCTCTTGATTGTGCTGCTAAGTTGAATCTTGTTGTATCTGATATGAATGGGGAGATGGTTGTCGAAACTCCAGCTAAGGGTTCGGTGACTACTTCCCTTGTGTGTTTAAGATGTCCTGTGTCTATGTTCGGTCGTGATTTTGAGATTGATTTAGTGTGTCTGCCGTTGGTTGGGATGGATGTAATTTTGGGGATGAATTGGTTAGAGTACAACCATGTTCTGATTAATTGTTTTAGCAAGACGGTGCATTTTTCTTCTCCCGAGGAAGAGAGTGGCGCAGAGTTCCTATCTACTAAACAGTTGAAGCAGTTGGAGCGCGACGGGATTATGATGTTTTCTTTGATGGCGTCTTTATCTATTGAGAATCAGGCGGTGATTGATAAGCTACAAGTGGTATGCGACTTTCCTGAAGTTTTCCCAGATGAGATTCCTGATGTACCTCCAGAAAGAGAAGTTGAATTTTCGATTGATCTCATCCCTGGAACGAAGCCTGTGTCTATGACGCCGTATCGTATGTCAGCTTCTGAATTGGCGGAGCTGAAGAAACAGTTAGAGGATTTGCTCGATAAGAAGTTCGTGAGACCAAGTGTTTCACCGTGGGGAGCTCCAGTGTTGTTAGTCAAGAAGAAAGATGGAAGTATGAGGTTGTGCATCGACTATCGTCAGTTGAATAAAGTAACGATAAAGAATAGGTATCCACTTCCGAGAATTGACGACTTGATGGATCAGTTGGTGGGTGCTTGTGTATTTAGCAAGATAGATTTGAGATCGGGTTACCATCAGATTAAAGTGAAGGATGAAGATATGCAGAAGACAGCGTTTAGGACGCGCTATGGACATTATGAGTATACGGTGATGCCTTTCGGTGTTACTAACGCACCTGGCGTATTTATGGAGTATATGAATAGAATCTTCCATGCTTACTTGGATCGTTTTGTTGTGGTATTTATTGATGACATTCTGGTTTATTCTAAGACTGAAGAAGAGCATGCCGAACATTTGAAGATCGTCTTGCAAGTGTTGAAAGAGAAGAAGCTTTTTGCTAAGTTGTCTAAGTGTGAGTTCTGGTTGAAGGAAGTAAGTTTTCTTGGTCATGTTATTTCTGGCGATGGCATTGCGGTTGATCCGTCTAAAGTTGAAGCGGTATCGCAATGGGAGACTCCTAAGTCTGTTACTGAGATTAGAAGCTTTCTGGGTCTAGCTGGTTATTATCGAAGATTTATAGAAGGATTTTCTAAGCTGGCTCTTCCGTTAACGCAGTTGACGTGTAAAGGTAAATCTTTTGTGTGGGATGTTCATTGTGAGAACAGTTTTAATGAGTTGAAGAAACGTTTGACGACGGCTCCAGTTTTGATTTTGCCGAAGCCCGATGAACCTTTTGTGGTATATTGTGATGCGTCCAAGTTGGGTTTAGGTGGAGTGCTTATGCAAAATGGTAAAGTGGTAGCTTATGCTTCAAGGCAATTGAGGATTCATGAGAAGAATTATTCGACGCATGACTTAGAGTTGGCAGCTGTGGTCTTTGTATTGAAGATATGGAGACATTACTTGTATGGTTCGAGGTTCGAAGTGTTTAGTGATCACAAGAGTTTGAAGTACTTGTTTGATCAGAAGGAATTGAATATGAGGCAGCGAAGATGGCTTGAATTGTTAAAAGATTATGACTTTGGTTTGAATTATCATCCGGGTAAAGCTAATGTGGTTGCAGATGCTTTGAGTAGGAAGACCTTGCACATGTCTGCCATGATGGTGAAGGAATTCGAGTTGTTGGAACAGTTTAGAGATTTGAGCTTAGTTTGTGAGAGAACACCTCAGAGTGTAAAGCTAGGAATGTTGAAGATTGATAATGAGTTCTTGAAAAGTATCAAAGAGGCGCAGAAAGAAGATGTTAAGTTTGTGGACTTGTTGGTTGCTAGTAATCAGGCGGAGGATAGTGACTTTAAAGTGGATGATCAAGGAGTGTTGAGATTTCGAGGTAGGATTTGCATTCCTGATAATGAGGAAATGAAGAAGATGATCCTTGAAGAGAGCCATAGAAGTAGCTTGAGTATTCATCCGGGAGCTACGAAGATGTATCATGATTTAAAGAAGCTGTTTTGGTGGTCTGGTTTGAAGCGTGACGTGGCACAGTTCGTGTATTCTTGTTTGGTTTGTCAGAAATCGAAGGTTGAGCATCAGAAACCTGCTGGTATGATGGTGCCTTTAGATGTGCCAGAGTGGAAATGGGATAGTATATCCATGGATTTTGTGACGAGCTTGCCGAATACTCCTAAAGGGAATGACGCTATTTGGGTGATTGTTGATAGATTGACGAAGTCGGCTCATTTTCTACCGATTAATATTACTTTTCCTGTTGCTCAGTTGGCAGAGATCTATGTCAAGGAGATTGTGAAGTTGCATGGTGTTCCTTCGAGCATCGTATCAGATAGAGACCCGAGGTTTACTTCTAGATTTTGGAAGAGTTTGCAAGAGGCGTTAGGTTCTCAGTTGAGGTTGAGTTCGGCTTATCATCCGCAAACAGATGGTCAGTCGGAAAGGACGATTCAGTCGTTGGAAGATTTGTTGAGAGTGTGTGTACTTGAGCAAGGAGGAACTTGGGATAGTCATCTTCCATTGATAGAGTTCACGTACAACAACAGTTACCATTCGAGTATTGGGATGGCACCCTTTGAAGCTTTGTATGGTCGGAGATGTAGAACTCCGTTGTGTTGGTTTGAGTCAGGCGAGAATGTGATGTTAGGACCGGAAATTGTTCAGCAGACTACTGAGAAAGTGAGAATGATCCAAGAGAAGATGAAAGCGTCGCAGAGTTGACAAAAGAGTTATCATGACAAGCGAAGAAAGGACCTTGAGTTCCAAGAGGGAGATCATGTGTTCCTGAGAGTGACTCCTATGACCGGTGTTGGTCGTGCGTTGAAGTCAAAGAAGTTGACCCCGAAGTTTATTGGTCCGTATCAGATATCAGAGAGGATTGGGGCGGTGGCCTATCGCATTGGATTGCCACCACATTTATCGAATTTGCACGACGTGTTCCATGTGTCGCAACTGAGGAAGTATGTTCCGGATCCGTCTCATGTGATCCAGAGTGATGATGTGCAAGTTAGGGACAACCTTACGGTTGAGACCTTACCAGTGAGGATTGATGACAGAAAGACGAAGACGTTGAGGGGCAATGAGATACCTCTTGTTAGATTCGTTTGGTCGGGAGCGACCGGTGAGAGTTTGACGTGGGAATTAGAGAGTAAGATGCTAGAGTCGTACCCTGAGTTGTTTGCTTGAGGTAATTTTCGAGGACGAAAATCTTTTAAGTTGGGGAGAGTTGTAACGCCCATTTTGATTATTTAATTATTCGATTTATTTGAGATATTGCCATATATTTTTATATATATTATGTGATGTTAAGTGAAGATTTAAGATGTTTTTATGTGACGTGGTGACTTATTTTATTGTTAAATAAAATAAGATTTGAAAATAAAATAAAATATTTAGTTGTGGGTTAGTTTTGGATTTTAGAGAGTTATGTGGGAGAAAGAGTAAATAAGATAAGATTTGTTGGGAGTATATAAAGGGAAATTAGGTCAAGAGAGTCAGTACGCGTACAGAGTTTTGGAAAAAGGTGCAAATGGACGTGAAGTGAGAAGAGAGCATAAGGGCTGCGATTTTCTGCTTATAACCAGGTAAGGGTGAGCCTAGCACTTAATTATATCGAACTGTAATGCATCTAATCAGGATTAACAATCATAGGGCTGTTTTGAGAGAATTGAAATTAGGTTAAAAAGTGAGAATAATGATGAAGTAGGCCAAAAAGCTGTAGGATTGATGTTTAGATGGAGCACAGAACGTAGATTAACCATTATGATGATGATTCTGAGAGTTTAGATGTTTAAGATGATGAATTTGGGACTTTTTGGGCGAGTTTTCGTAGAACCCGTAGCAGTCTGTTCATCGCTCGCCTGAGGCGAGCTATGCAACTCGCCGTGGCGAGTAGACCTAGTTTACTCGCGAGGCGAGCAACTCAGCTCGCCATAGCGAGCGTTACCCTAGAGCTCGCGAGGCGAGCAATCCAACTCGCCATAGCGAGCAGGACCTTAGTATTCGCGAGGCGAGCTATCCCACTCGCCATAGCGAGTTAAGTCAGAACCCAGAACTGTGTACTGTTTGCGAACTGTTTCGCATAGGACCTCGAGAGATGACCTTTGGGTAGTTTCTGGGACTTTTAATAATGTTTATTATAAACTGTAACGATGAATACATGATGACTGAGATGATTTTGATGCTTTTCTTGCCGCTTATGTGTGTTATATGAAATATTAAAGTTGTAAATGTTTGACTTACTTAAGATGCTTGCTTTATGGATATTATTTGAATGATGTGATTACTGCCATGTTGCTGTTTACCTTTGTATAGTTGCTGCATGTGTCAGTCCTTGTTGTTTAAGATGTTCGCGACGTTTAAGATGTTAACTTGTTTAAGTTAAAAGTGTTGAGTCTCATGCATACTCATTCTATGATGGGGGCTTATGCCCTGGAGTTTTTACTCACCAGCGACGAGGGCTTATGCCCTGGAGCTTTGCTCACCAGCGGCGAAGGCTTATGCCTTGGAGTATATTTATGCTCATAGCGACGAGGGCTCATGCCCTGGATTGGTACCACATGCATATAAGACGTAGGGTTGCATAGTCAATTAATGATGTCGAGTCGAGTCGTCTAAGATGTTTACTAAGATGTTTATGATGATGCTAATTGATGTGTTGTTTATGATGATGTTCTAAATGCTAGATGTTTATCTGTGATGAGTTGAATTATGTTGGTTGTTTGAATTGTGATTATTTAATTACATGTTTAATATAATTATTTGTGAATCTCATCCCTTCTGCTGGAATTGCCGCCTCGTGGGCAAGTGCAGGTAACCAAGATTAGGTGCAGACGTGTGAGGATTTCTGCAGTCGAGTCTAGGTGCTCTGATACGTAACGGGATGGGGAAACTTTGCTTATATTTTCTCTGTTCCTTGCGTATTATGCTTTTGATTTGATTATGTTATTTTACATGCTTATGTTTAACTTGAAGACTTTGATAATAAGATGTTGATGAGGCCTGCGTGCCAAAGACCTTTGAGATGTTTATTTTATATGATTATTCCGCTGCGAGATTTTATGAAAATTTAATGATTATTTATTCATTAACATGAGATGTTTTAGAAATGTGATGCCCTGTTTATGTGCTTACTCTGATGCATGCTATTCTTTTTAAAGAAATTTTTATGTTGGGAAAACGGGGTGTTACAATTGGTATCAGAGCAGGTCGGTCCGTCCGGCCAAGTAGAGAGTCGAGTGACGTTGTCTTAGAGTTAGAATAGTATTATTGTATTATTCTAACTTATGTTTGTTTTGTTAAGGTTTAAGATGGCTGGAAGAAACGACGCTGCGATTGTTGCTGCCTTGGAAGCTGTTGCTCAAGCTGTGGGACAGTAACCAAATGCGAATGCTGGTGCTGGTGCGGAGGTCCGTATGCTGGAGACCTTCCTGAGAAACCATCCTCCTACTTTCAAGGGGAGATATGATCCGGATGGAGCCCAGGCGTGGCTCAAAGAGATAGAGAGAGTGTTCAGAGTTATGCAGTGCACGGAGGTGCAGAAGGTGCGTTTCGGTACGCACATGCTGGCTGAGGAGGCAGACGATTGGTGGATTAGTCTTCTACCCACCCTGGAGCAGGACGGTGCTGAGGTGACCTGGGCAGTTTTTAAGAGAGAGTTCCTCAACAGATATTTTCCTGAGGATGTGCGGGGCAAGAAAGAGATTGAGTTCCTAGAGATAAAGCAAGGGAACATGTCTGTAACTGAGTATGCTGCAAAATTTGTGGAGCTGGCCAAGTTTTATCCACACTACTCTGCTGAGACCGCCGAATTTTCTAAATGTATTAAGTTTGAGAACGGATTGAGAGCTGATATCAAGAGGGCTATAGGGTATCAGAAGATTAGAAACTTTTCTGAGTTAGTAAGCAGCTGCAGGATTTATGAGGAGGACACTAAGGCTCATTACAAGGTGGTTAATGAGAGGAAAGGAAAGGGGCAGCAAGGCCGTCCCAAGCCCTACAGTGCCCCTGCAGAAAAGAGCAAACAGCGAGTTAATGATGAGAGGAGACCTGTTAAGAAAGATGCTCCTGCTGAGGTTGTCTGCTATACTTGTGGCGTGAAAGGCCATAAGAGTAATGCTTGTCCTGGAGAGGTGAAGAGGTGTTTCCGTTGTGGCAAGAAGGGTCACACTACTGCTGATTGCAAACATGGTGATGTTGTATGTTTTAACTGCGGCGATGAGGGTCACATTGGTTCGCAATGCACGAAGCCTAAGAAGGCTCAGACTTCTGGGAGAGTTTTTGCCTTGACGGGTACGCAGACGGAGAGCGAGGATCGCTTGATCAGAGGTACTTGTTATTTTGATAATATACCTTTAGTTGCTATTATTGATACTGGTGCCACACATTGTTTTGTTGCTCTTGATTGTGCTGCTAAGTTGAATCTTGTTGTATCTGATATGAATGGGGAGATGGTTGTCGAAACTCCAGCTAAGGGTTCGGTGACTACTTCCCTTGTGTGTTTAAGATGTCCTGTGTCTATGTTCGGTCGTGATTTTGAGATTGATTTAGTGTGTCTGCCGTTGGTTGGGATGGATGTAATTTTGGGGATGAATTGGTTAGAGTACAACCATGTTCTGATTAATTGTTTTAGCAAGACGGTGCATTTTTCTTCTCCCGAGGAAGAGAGTGGCGCAGAGTTCCTATCTACTAAACAGTTGAAGCAGTTGGAGCGCGACGGGATTATGATGTTTTCTTTGATGGCGTCTTTATCTATTGAGAATCAGGCGGTGATTGATAAGCTACAAGTGGTATGCGACTTTCCTGAAGTTTTCCCAGATGAGATTCCTGATGTACCTCCAGAAAGAGAAGTTGAATTTTCGATTGATCTCATCCCTGGAACGAAGCCTGTGTCTATGACGCCGTATCGTATGTCAGCTTCTGAATTGGCGGAGCTGAAGAAACAGTTAGAGGATTTGCTCGATAAGAAGTTCGTGAGACCAAGTGTTTCACCGTGGGGAGCTCCAGTGTTGTTAGTCAAGAAGAAAGATGGAAGTATGAGGTTGTGCATCGACTATCGTCAGTTGAATAAAGTAACGATAAAGAATAGGTATCCACTTCCGAGAATTGACGACTTGATGGATCAGTTGGTGGGTGCTTGTGTATTTAGCAAGATAGATTTGAGATCGGGTTACCATCAGATTAAAGTGAAGGATGAAGATATGCAGAAGACAGCGTTTAGGACGCGCTATGGACATTATGAGTATACGGTGATGCCTTTCGGTGTTACTAACGCACCTGGCGTATTTATGGAGTATATGAATAGAATCTTCCATGCTTACTTGGATCGTTTTGTTGTGGTATTTATTGATGACATTCTGGTTTATTCTAAGACTGAAGAAGAGCATGCCGAACATTTGAAGATCGTCTTGCAAGTGTTGAAAGAGAAGAAGCTTTTTGCTAAGTTGTCTAAGTGTGAGTTCTGGTTGAAGGAAGTAAGTTTTCTTGGTCATGTTATTTCTGGCGATGGCATTGCGGTTGATCCGTCTAAAGTTGAAGCGGTATCGCAATGGGAGACTCCTAAGTCTGTTACTGAGATTAGAAGCTTTCTGGGTCTAGCTGGTTATTATCGAAGATTTATAGAAGGATTTTCTAAGCTGGCTCTTCCGTTAACGCAGTTGACGTGTAAAGGTAAATCTTTTGTGTGGGATGTTCATTGTGAGAACAGTTTTAATGAGTTGAAGAAACGTTTGACGACGGCTCCAGTTTTGATTTTGCCGAAGCCCGATGAACCTTTTGTGGTATATTGTGATGCGTCCAAGTTGGGTTTAGGTGGAGTGCTTATGCAAAATGGTAAAGTGGTAGCTTATGCTTCAAGGCAATTGAGGATTCATGAGAAGAATTATCCGACGCATGACTTAGAGTTGGCAGCTGTGGTCTTTGTATTGAAGATATGGAGACATTACTTGTATGGTTCGAGGTTCGAAGTGTTTAGTGATCACAAGAGTTTGAAGTACTTGTTTGATCAGAAGGAATTGAATATGAGGCAGCGAAGATGGCTTGAATTGTTAAAAGATTATGACTTTGGTTTGAATTATCATCCGGGTAAAGCTAATGTGGTTGCAGATGCTTTGAGTAGGAAGACCTTGCACATGTCTGCCATGATGGTGAAGGAATTCGAGTTGTTGGAACAGTTTAGAGATTTGAGCTTAGTTTGTGAGAGAACACCTCAGAGTGTAAAGCTAGGAATGTTGAAGATTGATAATGAGTTCTTGAAAAGTATCAAAGAGGCGCAGAAAGAAGATGTTAAGTTTGTGGACTTGTTGGTTGCTAGTAATCAGGCGGAGGATAGTGACTTTAAAGTGGATGATCAAGGAGTGTTGAGATTTCGAGGTAGGATTTGCATTCCTGATAATGAGGAAATGAAGAAGATGATCCTTGAAGAGAGCCATAGAAGTAGCTTGAGTATTCATCCGGGAGCTACGAAGATGTATCATGATTTAAAGAAGCTGTTTTGGTGGTCTGGTTTGAAGCGTGACGTGGCACAGTTCGTGTATTCTTGTTTGGTTTGTCAGAAATCGAAGGTTGAGCATCAGAAACCTGCTGGTATGATGGTGCCTTTAGATGTGCCAGAGTGGAAATGGGATAGTATATCCATGGATTTTGTGACGAGCTTGCCGAATACTCCTAAAGGGAATGACGCTATTTGGGTGATTGTTGATAGATTGACGAAGTCGGCTCATTTTCTACCGATTAATATTACTTTTCCTGTTGCTCAGTTGGCAGAGATCTATGTCAAGGAGATTGTGAAGTTGCATGGTGTTCCTTCGAGCATCGTATCAGATAGAGACCCGAGGTTTACTTCTAGATTTTGGAAGAGTTTGCAAGAGGCGTTAGGTTCTCAGTTGAGGTTGAGTTCGGCTTATCATCCGCAAACAGATGGTCAGTCGGAAAGGACGATTCAGTCGTTGGAAGATTTGTTGAGAGTGTGTGTACTTGAGCAAGGAGGAACTTGGGATAGTCATCTTCCATTGATAGAGTTCACGTACAACAACAGTTACCATTCGAGTATTGGGATGGCACCCTTTGAAGCTTTGTATGGTCGGAGATGTAGAACTCCGTTGGTTTGAGTCAGGCGAGAATGTGATGTTAGGACCGGAAATTGTTCAGCAGACTACTGAGAAAGTGAGAATGATCCAAGAGAAGATGAAAGCGTCGCAGGTAAGGGTGAGCCTAGCACTTAATTATATCGAACTGTAATGCATCTAATCAGGATTAACAATCATAGGGCTGTTTTGAGAGAATTGAAATTAGGTTAAAAAGTGAGAATAATGATGAAGTAGGCCAAAAAGCTGTAGGATTGATGTTTAGATTGAGCACAGAACGTAGATTAACCATTATGATGATGATTCTGAGAGTTTAGATGTTTAAGATGATGAATTTGGGACTTTTTGGGCGAGTTTTCGTAGAACCCGTAGCAGTCTGTTCATCGCTCGCCTGAGGCGAGCTATGCAACTCGCCGTGGCGAGTAGACCTAGTTTACTCGCGAGGCGAGCAACTCAGCTCGCCATAGCGAGCGTTACCCTAGAGCTCGCGAGGCGAGCAATCCAACTCGCCATAGCGAGCAGGACCTTAGTATTCGCGAGGCGAGCTATCCCACTCGCCATAGCGAGTTAAGTCAGAACCCAGAACTGTGTACTGTTTGCGAACTGTTTCGCATAGGACCTCGAGAGATGACCTTTGGGTAGTTTCTGGGACTTTTAATAATGTTTATTATAAACTGTAACGATGAATACATGATGACTGAGATGATTTTGATGCTTTTCTTGCCGCTTATGTGTGTTATATGAAATATTAAAGTTGTAAATGTTTGACTTACTTAAGATGCTTGCTTTATGGATATTATTTGAATGATGTGATTACTGCCATGTTGCTGTTTACCTTTGTATAGTTGCTGCATGTGTCAGTCCTTGTTGTTTAAGATGTTCGCGACGTTTAAGATGTTAACTTGTTTAAGTTAAAAGTGTTGAGTCTCATGCATACTCATTCTATGATGGGGGCTTATGCCCTGGAGTTTTTACTCACCAGCGACGAGGGCTTATGCCCTGGAGCTTTGCTCACCAGCGGCGAAGGCTTATGCCTTGGAGTATATTTATGCTCATAGCGACGAGGGCTCATGCCCTGGATTGGTACCACATGCATATAAGACGTAGGGTTGCATAGTCAATTAATGATGTCGAGTCGAGTCGTCTAAGATGTTTACTAAGATGTTTATGATGATGATTATGATGATGCTAATTGATGTGTTGTTTATGATGATGTTCTAAATGCTAGATGTTTATCTGTGATGAGTTGAATTATGTTGGTTGTTTGAATTGTGATTATTTAATTACATGTTTAATATAATTATTTGTGAATCTCATCCCTTCTGCTGGAATTGCCGCCTCGTGGGCAAGTGCAGGTAACCAAGATTAGGTGCAGACGTGTGAGGATTTCTGCAGTCGAGTCTAGGTGCTCTGATACGTAACGGGATGGGGAAACTTTGCTTATATTTTCTCTGTTCCTTGCGTATTATGCTTTTGATTTGATTATGTTATTTTACATGCTTATGTTTAACTTGAAGACTTTGATAATAAGATGTTGATGAGGCCTGCGTGCCAAAGACCTTTGAGATGTTTATTTTATATGATTATTCCGCTGCGAGATTTTATGAAAATTTAATGATTATTTATTCATTAACATGAGATGTTTTAGAAATGTGATGCCCTGTTTATGTGCTTACTCTGATGCATGCTATTCTTTTTAAAGAAATTTTTATGTTGGGAAAACGGGGTGTTACACTAACAAGATTATTTGGTAATTTTTTCCTGAATGGGGAAGTGTTGTATAAAAGAAACTTTGATGCAGTGCTACTCAGGTGTGTAAATCGACGAGAAGCAGACTTATTGATGTACGAGATCCATGAAGGCTCGTGCGGAACTCATTCCAGTGGATATGCAATGGCTAAGAAAGCGTTGAGAGCAGGCTATTACTGGATCACTATGCATGCAGATTGTCATCTTTATGCCAAAAGGTGCCACAAGTGCCAGATTTATGCGGACAAGATTCATGTACCCCCGTCTATGCTCAATGTCATTTCTTCCCCTTGGCCTTTCTCTATGTGGGGCATTGACATGATCGGTCGAATTGAACCAAAAGCTTCTAATGGGCATCGTTTCATACTAGTGGCTATTGATTACTTCACTAAGTGGGTTGAAGCCACATCTTATGCTAATGTGACCAAGCAAGTGGTGGTCCGTTTTATCAAGAACAACATCATTTCTCGCTACGGTGTTCCTAACAAGATCATCACGGATAATGGTACAAATCTGAATAACAACTTGATGAAGGAGCTATGCAGCGAATTCAAGATTGAACGTCACAACTCTTCTCCTTATCGTCCTCAGATGAACAGTGCGGTTGAGGCTGTGAACAAGGACATTAAGAAGATCATTCAGAAGATGGTAGTCACTTACAAAGATTGGCATGAGATGTTGCCCTATGCTCTATATGGGTATCGCACCTCTGTGCGCACATCAATAGGGGCAACCCCTTTCTCTTTGGTATATGGCACAGAAGTTGTGCTCCCTGTGGAAGTTGAAATCCCGTCTTTGAGAGTCTTGATGGAAGCCGAATTATCAGAAGCAGAATGGTATCAGCAGCGGTATGACCAGTTGAATTTGATTGAAGAAAAACGCATGACTGCCCTGTGCCATGGACAGCTATACCAAACAAGGATGAAACAAGCGTTTGATAAAAAGGTTCGCCCTCGCGAGTTCCAAGAAGGAGATCTTGTGGTCAAGAGTATCAAATCCTTTCAACCAGATCCCAGGGGCAAGTGGGCACCTAATTACGAAGGTCCTTATGTGGTCAAGAGAGCTTTCTCCGGTGGTGCTTTGATTCTTACAACTATGGACGGTGATGAACTCCCTCGTCCTGTGAATTCTGATGCAGTCAAGAAATACTTTGTCTAAAAATATGTAAAAAGAACAGCTCGGCAGGTTGAAAACCCGAAAGGGCGGCTTGAACCAAAAATGAGCGTCTCGGTGGACTGAAAACCCAAAAGGGCGGTCCAGGCAAAAATTAGAGACAAATATATAAAAAAAGTTATCCTGATAGGTTGAAAACCCGTAAGGGCGATCTATGCAAAAGTTAAGGATTTATGGCAAAGTAACTGCATCAGAACAAGCACTACCCATTCAAAGCACTGTAGCTGTTAGAATTTCCCCAAAGCGAAGCATCTAGACGACAGAATTTGAAGTTGTTAGGGAATGTAGCAGTTATTCATGTTCAACGTACCTCACAATATAATTACCATTTTCCAAAACTTTGTAATCCGTGGAACCATGCCTTTGGCCGGTTACCACTCTTCTAAATCAATTTGAGCCTATGTTGTTTTTGGAATTCCTAGTTATTTCTATGTGTTGTTTTCTCTTCTATTGTTAATATTAATACTTGAAGCAAAAAAACTTTGAAAATACTTTGAAAAAACTCCTTTTACATTTTCTTAAGAAAAAAAAAACAAACAAAATGACAAGCATGTTATCTTAAAACTCTTTTATCACAGGAACGAGTGTCGGTTTGCGTCTCAAGAGCAGTTAGATTCAGCAGTACGAACCTAGTCATCGCTTCAAAAATATATATATACATGTTAAAAAAAAAAAAAAAAGAGCTCGCTAAGTCGAAAACCTAAAAAGGCGGCTTAGGCAAGAATGAGCATCCCGGTGGATTGAAAACCCGAAAGGGTGGTCCATGCAAAAGTTAGGGATTCAAAAGAAAGAAAGGAAAAGAGAAAAGCATGACTAGTGAAATGTACCCATGAGGGAGGGCTTAAGATTGGTTCGGAAATGGCGACTTCTGCCAGACTCTTGATTAACGGATTTTATTCCCACGAGGATGTTTACTTCATACTAGGCTTCACCCTGGCGATGACTTGATCTCTCTCCAGTGTTACTATCATCAAGGAAGTTTGCCGAGTGTTTGTGTTTGCGGCTTGGGTCCGACTCTCACCCTAACCGTCCAGTTTTGTCTCATCAAGTTGTCTACCGTCACCAATGCTACATACATACATACATACATACATACATACATTTATACCTACATGCATACACAGTCACATACATTCATATATTCATGCATTCACAAGCACACGCGTTCACTGTCATGCACATACATACATACAGAAGTCATCTACACGCAATTGCATCAACCACTCTGAGTCTTGATTCAACAAAATCTATAAAAAAAAATAAACAAAACAACAAAATATCATCCCCAGTGTATCTAACCCAAAGATATCACCGAGTATACATTTCAAGTGACAGGTTCTATGAACCGTCAGTCTACAAATACACATTTCATATTCCCCAGTATTTTCTCAAGTTTTACCTCTCCAACACTACATTTACTGCTTTTTATCCGTGTCTTGCTCTCCAACAATGACAGCAAACACAACACTACATTTACCGCTTTTACCCGTGTCTTGCTCTCCAACAATGACAGCAAACACAACCCTACATTTACTGCTTTTTATCCGTGTCTTGCTCTCCAACAATGACAGCAAACACAACCCTACATTTACTGCTTTTTATCTGTGTCTTGCTCTCCAACAATGACAGCAAACACAACCCTACATTTACTGCTTTTTACCCGTGTCTTGCTCTCCAACAATGACAGCAAACACAACACTACATTTACCGCTTTTACCCGTGTCTTGCTCTCCAACAATGACAGCAAACACAACCCTACATTTACCGCTTTTACCCGTGTCTTGCTCTCCAACAATGACAGCAAACACAACACTACATTTACCGCTTTTACCCGTGTCTTGCTCTCCAACAATGACAGCAAACACAACCCTACATTTACTGCTTTTGATCCGTGTCTTGCTCTCCAACAATGACAGCAAATACAACACTATATTTACCGCTTTTTACCTGTGTCTTGCTCTCCAACAATGACAGCAAACACCAACATTGCATTTACCTTTACCATTTTCAAGCTTTTGTTCCCCAGAGAACTTTTGTCCCCAACCAGGTCATCTTAACATCTTGCATTCACAACACTGCACTTAACATTGCATTCATAACATAGCATTCATAGCATTTTGCAGTTGATGCAGATCAAAAATGGTGTACTCTGATATTTAAGTCTCCTCGACCCATCAATTTGAAACTTTCGTTTTCAAACTTCTGTGGCGAAGAAACTTAAATAGGGGCATCTGTCATACCCCATTTTTTGACCGTTTGTTTTCTTTTTACCCGTCATTTAAGCTCGTCTTATCGAGTTGTTTTCTCCAATTTCTACATTTTATTTCACGGTATTTTATCGGTTTTTTCTCAACATTCTACATATATATATCTCAGCATTTTATCTGTACGCTTTGCAAACATTTTACTTGTCTTTTCTCAAACTTTTATCCGCTTAAATCTCATTTTTGTCTTGTCGTTTTACAACATTTCGCTGCTATTTTCTCATTTTTACTCGCTTTTATAGACTGAGAAGTCTCGTCATTTCAAACGAAATTCCGGCAGAGAGGTTACTTTGAAGTACCTCATTTGGGTTCCGAAGGGACAATTTTAAATTTTATCTTTTATTTTTTCCATTTTATTATTTTGTTATTAGTTTATTTTTCATTTGTATTTTTTTATTTTATTTCATTTTCATTTTAGCATTCATATGTCACGTGAGTGACATTGTTTTTTTCTTTATATAAATTTTATTTGTTATTTTATTATTATTTTTGTTAAGTCTTGGTCTTTTGTTTTGGTCCATGTAACTGTCCAGCCCAAGGGCATTTTTGTCTAGAATCTTTTCTCAGCCACAACCTAGCTGGTCACTATTTATAGGCTGTTTAATCATTGAATGTCTCAGACACACTGCCCAAGAAACACTGTAGCCGCAGCCACCAACTCAAAAAACCCTAATCCACAAATTTTTTCTCTTTTCACAGAATCAATACCAAAAAATGATGAACAAACTCAAGAACACTTATGAACAGTAAGAACATTTGAACCCTAACTTTTTTTCAGAAAACGAAATCCAACTAATAGCAACAACAATCCGTTTTCGCGCAAGAAACAACACGAATCCAACTCTGATTCCATCACCTATACCACAATAGGTCCCAAATCGCAAACAAATCCGAACAACAACAACTAAAACGAATCCGAACCAAACATCACAAAACAGAACCATACTTCAAAACGCAGCTACAGTACCAAGAATAACATTTTCGAACCAAAACAAGGGAGAGAAGAAGTAGGAAGAGCAGAAGTTTTCTGTATCGGAGCTTGCCACCTTTCTTTTTGTTGTTTTGTTCTCCGAATCAAAAAGGGTAACTGATTTTTTCATTCTTTTCGTTTTGTGCATAAAGTGTCGAATCATAGAAAGCTAGATCTAGCCTTTTTTGTAAGCCTTTTTCAAAAATCAGTGTGAGAATATGAAAGAGGAGAGGAAGACGGAGCTTTTGCTGTAAGAATTTTCAAAAAAAAAATGAAAGAAAAGCTCCGACGCGGCGGCGCTACGGCCGGCCACCGCGCCGGAGAAGCTCCGGCCGCCTCCCACTTCATCTTCTCCGGCCAGGCTTTTGAAGAGAGAGGGGAGAGCTTCTCTCTCTTCTTTTTTGAGTTTTTTACTTTAGAGAGAGAAAGAAAGGGAAATAATGAAAAAACCGGACTCCCATGTCCTTTTATAAGCGTACGACAACCGGCCGGTTCATACGGTTTCCATTCCTTTTCCTCTCTACCCTTTGATTTTGATCTTGTGGCTGTGTTTTATTCTTTTTTTAAATCCTGTGCATTTATTTATTGTGTAGCCATGTGACCTCAAGACTAGGCCGTTGGATCTTAGATCCAACGTCCCAGGATGCTCTTGGGAGGATTCATGTGTTTTTTAAGCTACAGTACTGCCTTGTGTTCTATATTTGTTGCACCTTTTGATTGATCTAGAGGCTATGATCAAAGTCTCTATGATTGAATTTGAGCATCATGATCAATCTTATGGCTCGGGTTCAATCTGAACATTTGAGCCACTTTTTTATTTTTAGCTCTTTTAAATACTTTCTTTATTTTCCACAACTTTGTTTTTATTTCTATATTTTCTCTAAAATCCACAAAAATTATTATTATTTGTTTATGTCCTTTATTTTGATATGTGTTTATGCTCTTGTTAACCATGACATTTTAGCTCATTTTTTATTATTGTATATTTCTCTGGCATATTTATTTTTGTTATGTTTGCATACATATTTATTTATTTTCTATCATTCATAGTTATTTATCGCTTTCATTTTAGTAGGTACTTAGGATTAAATGTAATTTAATTTCTTTTCGCATTTTTATTTTTCGCAAGACTTTAGCATGTATCTAGGGACCATGTAAATTATGCAAATAAAATATGCACCGACACACACACCGACACTATCACACACTTTATTTATTTATTTTACCACTTTATGTCGTTACCGCGATCAAGGACCAAAAAATGAATTAGGGACAAAATTAGGTTAATAATTGGACTTTAATTATTTTCTTAAAATCAAACTATTAGTAATTTTAGGTTCATTTCGAACTCGAGGATTTGCTTAGGATCCAACGTCCTTTGTAAACTTCTCGCTCTTTATTACCTCACGCCGTTACGTATAGTTTTTTTTAGTTTACGCTTAACTTAGAAAAAATCATTTTCTCAAAAAAAATCAAATAATCAAAACTCAAAAAATATTTTCTTAACAAACCTTGGAAACAAACCAAGTGATCTTTTTCTCTTTTATTTTCTTAATCAAACTTCAATCAACTTTAAATGTTCTAGACTTTATTTTCTTTAATTAAAATTGAATCAACCTCACACTATTTTTCTTCCTTATGCCTTGAGGCCTCTAATCTTCTTCTTAAAACCTTTTTTTCAAAATTGTTAAAATTAACCCAACTCACCAAAAGAAATTTTTGAGGTGAACTACATGATTTTGATCCCTTTTTCTTTAAGGGTATGTAGGCAAAGGATTTATCCTTCCAAATCAATAAAAACAAAAAAAAAACAAAACATACTTCTTCTCCCTCCATTCTTTTACTTAGACTTTAGGCAATATTTTTTACAAACAAATAAGCGAATAATTAGCACAAGATAATTTTAGGTAAGAGGCTCCTTCGGAGTACCGAAGTCGTTTAGGGTGCTTAACAACTTCCGTAACCGAAACCAACCCCCGGACCTTAATCTCTAAAAAAGGGTTTTTTACTCGTTTTTTCCCTTCCCGCAGATAAAAATTGAGAGTTCAAAGATTGACGGTTCAAAGCCAATTAATGGATTGACACCCGAAAATCACGAGCACACCGGCCTTGATAGGAATAAAATGCGCTGATTTCGTCAACCGATCAACAACCACCTAAATTGAATCAAAACCCTTAACAGTCTTCGGCAAAGCCCCAACAAAATCCATAGAGATACTATCCCACTTCCACTCCGGCACAAACAAAGGTTGCATCAAACCCGACGGTTTCTGATGTTCAATCTTCAACTTCTGACAAATCAAACAAGTATACACAAACTCGGCTATATCCTTCTTCATTCCTGGCCACTAAAACAATCTCTTCAAAACTTGATACATCTTCGCCGCTCCTGGGTGAATACTCAAACTACTCCGATGACCTTCGTCCAAAATACGCTTCTTAAGTTCAGGCACATCTGGCACACACACTCGATCACGAAACATCAAGACACCATTCTGATCCAATCTGAAATCCGTACCTTTACCTTAACGACGAGTCCATGCATTTGCATATATGAGACGGTGGAGCTTTATGCTCAAAGCGACGGTGGAGCATTTGCTCAAAGCGACGGTGAAGCATATTAATGCTACAATCATATGGTACCACATGCATGATGTTGAGACGTTAGGTGTTGCATTTAGTCGAGTCTATTGTGACATATATGAGATGATGTTCTGAGACGTTGATACTTGATGTGATGTTGTTATGATGTTGTTATGATGATGCTATGATGTGCTATAATGTATATGTGATGAACTGGATATATGATTTGTTAATCTTGACTTATGATTTATATATTAATATTATTGTTGTGAATCTCACCCCTTCTGCTGGAATTGCCGCCTTGTGGGCAAGTGCAGGTACCCAGTCTTAGATGCGTTGATGCGAGGATGTGTGAAGTAGGGTTGCTCTGATATGTAACGGGATGGGGTCTTTTATAGAGTCTATTCCTTATGTATCATGTTTGATTAAGTGTTGACTTTCAGTGATGTTGAAAATAATAATGTTTTGAGACGTTTAATGGCTTTTAAGCCAAGACTATTTATGAGATGAGACTATATGAATTCCGCTGCTTAATTGAATATTTTTGTAATTTGATAAATTATTATCGAAGTTGTTTTTAAGATGAAATGTGACACTCCTTATGATGATTACTCTGATGTATGATTTATTTAATGAAATTTTTAAGACGGGGAATTGGGGTGTTACAGTGGACTAGTACCAAGAGGAGGATTGAAGCTAGTGGTGATGTTATCACTTGGGTGAGATTCAAAAATGAGTTTTTGAAGAAGTACTTTTCGGAAGACTTGAGAAACAAGAAGGAAGCTGAGTTCTTGAACTTAAAGCAAGGAAGCATGTCTGTTGCTGAGTATGCGGCTAAGTATGAGGAGCTTTCGAGGTTTTGTCCTTACATCAATGCGGAAGATGCTATGGTGTCTAAGTGTGTGAAGTTTGAGAATGGTTTGAGGACAGAGATCTATCAGTACATCTGTTTCCATGAGATTAGAGATTTTGACACTTTGGTGCACAAGTGTCGTATATTTGATGATGCCGGAAAGGCTAAGATGAGTTACTACAAGGCTGTGAGTGACAAGGAAGGGAAAGGTCATGGAAATAGGAAACCGTATAACAAGGATAAAAGCAAGAAGAGAGATGTTGGTGGAGGCTCCAAGGTCAATGTGGCGGAAGTCAAGTGCTTCAAGTGTGGTATCTTGGGTCATTTTGCTAGTGATTGCAAGAAGGGGGAAAGTTGTTACAAGTGTGGTTAGAAGGTTCACAAGTCTTTTGAGTGCAAGAGGGAGATTACTTGTTACAATTGTGGTGAAGCGGGTCATTTGAGTACTACATGTACTAAGCCGAAGAAGGCGGCGGGTAAGGTGTTTGCTTCGAATGCGGAGGAAGTGGAGCAGCCGAATAATCTCATCCGAGGTATGTGTTTTATCAATAGTACTCCTTTGATTGCAATTATTGATACTGGTGCTACGCATTCTTTTATCTCGAGTTATTGTGTTGACCGTTTGGGTTTAGTTGTGACTCCGTTGTTGCGTGGAATGGTCATTGATACCCCGACCAATGGTTCAGTGACTACTTCCTTGGTGTGTGCTAAGTGTCCTGTTAATTTCAGTTGTGTTGACTTTGAGCTAGATTTGGTTTATTTGTCGTTAAAGCATATGGATATGATTTTTGGAATGGATTGGATGTTGACTTTTGGTGTTAACATCAATTGTTTAACCAAGAGTAACATTCTCTAAGCTGGTAGAAGATGTAAGTGGGAGGTTCTTGACCGCGGAGCAAGTGAAGAAGTCTCTTGATGGTGAAGCTAGTGTGTTTATGATGTTTGCTTCTTTGAAGGAAAGTAGTGAGAAAGGTGTTGGCGATTTGCCGGTAGTGCAAGAGTTTCCATAAGTGTTTCCGAACGACATTATCGACTTACCGCCAGAGAGGGAAGTTGAGTTTGCAATTGATTTGGTTCCATGAACAAGTCCTACTTCGATTGCGTTGTATCAGATGTCTGCATCGGAGTTGGGAGAATTGAAGAAGCAGTTGGAAGAGTTGCTTGAGAAGCAGTTCATTAGACCGACTGTTTCTCCGTGGGGTGCTCCTATTTTGTTGGTGAAAAAGAAGGATGGTAGCATGAGGTTATGTGTAGATTATCGTCAGTTGAACAAGGTGACTATCAAGAATCGGTATCCGCTTCCGAGGATTGATGATTTGATGGATCAGTTAGTTGGTGCAGAAGTGTTTAGCAAGATTGATTTGAGATCAGGATATCATCATATAAGAGTGAAGGCAGAAGATATATCTAAGACCGCGTTCAGGACGAGGAATGGGCATTATGAGTATTATGTGATGCCATTTGGTGTGACTAATGCGCCAGGTGTTTTCATGGAGTATATGAATCGGATTTTCCATCCTTATTTGGACCAGTTTGTGGTGGTGTTCATAGATGATATTTTGGTGTATTCGAAGTCAGAGGAAGAGCATGCCGAGCATTTGAGAATTGTTTTACAAGTCTTGAAGGAGAAGCAGTTGTTTGCTAAGTTGTCGAAGTGTGAGTTCTGGTTGCGAGAAGTGAGCTTTCTTGGTCATGTGATTTCGAGAGGTGGCATTGCGGTTGATCCGTCGAAGATTGACGCGGTGATGCAGTGGGAACTGCCGAAGTCTGTTTTTGAAGTTAGAAGTTTTCTTGGTTTGGCGGGTTACTATCGGAGGTTCATTGAGGGATTCTCTAAGTTGGCGTTGCCATTGACGCAGTTAACTCGGAAAGGGCAAGCCTATGTTTGGGATTTTAAGTGTGAAAATAGTTTCCTTGAGTTAAAGAAGAGGTTGACTTTAGCGCCCGTGTTGATTTTGCCGAACCCGAAGGAATCGTTTGTTGTGTATTGTGATGCTTCGAAGATGGGTCTTGGTGGTGTGTTGATGCAGAATCGTCAGGGTGTGGCTTATCCATCGAGGTAGTTGAAAGTACATGAGAAGAATTATCCAACTCAAGATTTGGAATTAGCGGTTGTTGTGTTTGTGTTGAAGATTTGGAGGCACTACTTGTATGGTTCTAGATTTGAGGTGTTCAGCGATCACAAGAGTTTGAAGTATTTGTTTAACCAGAAAGAGTTAAATATGAGGCAGAGACGGTGGTTGGAATTTCTTAAAGATTATGACTTTCAGTTGAGTTATCATCCGGGAAAGGCGAATGTGGTGGCAGATGCTTTGAGTAGGAAATCTTTGCATATGTCGGCTTTGATGGTTAAGGAATTAGAGATGATCAAGCAGTTTCGAGATTTGAGTTTGGTTTGTGAGTTAGCGCCCGGAAGTGAAAGGTTGGGAATGTTGAAGTTAACAAGTAACATCTTGGAAGAGATCAAGAGTGGTCAGAAAGAGGATTTGGAACTTGTAGATCGTGTGGTGTTGGTAAACCAAGGTAAAGGTGCGGATTTCAGATTGGATCAGAATGGTGTCTTGATGTTTCGTGATCGTGTGTGTGTGCTAGATGTGCCGGAACTTAAGAAGCGTATTTTGGACGAAGGTCAACGGAGTAGTTTGAGTATTCACCCAGGAGCGACGAAGATGTATTAGGATTTGAAGAGATTGTTTTGGTGGCCTGGAATGAAGACGGACATAGCCGAGTTTGTGTATGCTTGTTTCGTTTGTCAGAAGTCGAAGATTGGACATCAGAAAACGTCGGGTTTGATGCAACCGTTGTTTGTGCCTGAGTGGAAGTGGGATAGTATCTCTATGGATTTTGTTGGAGCTTTGCCGAAGACTGTGAAGGGTTTCGATTCGATTTGGGGGGTTCTTGATCGGTTGACGAAATCAGCGCATTTTATTCCTATCAAGACTGGTATGACTGTGGCGAAGTTAGCTGAGATCTACATTGAGCAGATTGTCAGGTTGCATGGTATTCCTTCTAGCATTGTGTCGGATCGGGATCCGAGGTTTACTTCTAAGTTTTGGGAAAGTTTGCAAGCTGCTTTGGGAACTAAGTTGAGGTTGAGTTCTGCTTATCATCCTCAGACTGATGGTCAAACGGAGAGGACTATTTAGAGTTTGGAAGACTTGTCGAGAGCTTGCGTTTTGGAACAAGGTGTTAATTAGGTCGAATGTTTACCATTGATTGAGTTTACTTACAACAATAGTTTTCATTCTAGTATCGGAATGACACCTTTTGAGGCTTTGTCTGGGCGGCGGTGTAGGACACCGTTGTGTTGGTTTGAGTCAAGTGAAAGTGCTTTGTTAAGACCGGATGTTGTGCAAGAGACGACTGAGAAAGTCAAGATGATTCAAGAGAAGATGAAAGCATCTCAGAGTAGGCAGAAGAGCTATCATGATAAGAGGAGGAAAGACATTGAGTTCCAAGTTGGTGATCATGTGTTCTTAAGGGTGAACCCCGTGACCGGTGTTGGTCGTGCTTTGAAGTGTCGGAAGTTGACACCGCGTTTTGTTGGACCGTTTGAGATTGTGAAGAGGATTGGAGCTGTAGCGCATCAGATTGCGTTACCGCTGTCGTTGTCGAATCTTCATGATGTGTTTCATGTGTCTCAGTTGCGGAAGTATGTGTATGACGAGTCTCATGTGATTCAAGTGGACGAGTTGGAGGTAAGGGATAATTTGACGGTTGAGACTTGGCCTGTTAGAATTGAAGACCGTGAGGTGAAGCGTTTGAGGGGCAAGGAGATCGTTTTGGTGAAAGTGATTTGGGTTGGACCAATTGGCAAGGAGATCATTTTGATGTTTTAATATCAAGTTTTGTGCATCATTGAGTATGTTTTCATGTATATGACCTGTAAACATTTTTTTGGGACGTGTTTTAGGTGTGGAAAGATCAAAATTGGAGTGTTTGGGAAAAAGGGTTTTGAAATTCGATTTTTTTTTAAGAACTGATGAGCGTTCACATAAGCGAGCCATCAGCGAGCTCCAAGCGAGCGTGCCCAGTTGATTCTAGACACAGTTCGCTTGAGCGAGCTGTAAGCATAGCTCTAAGCGAACGAGAATGTAGGTTCTGGACACAGTTCGCTTGAGCGAGCTGTAAGCGAGCTCCAAGCGAACGAGCCAGAATGCTACTGGGACCTGGTCGCTCAAGCGAACCAGACTTCACTTAAGCGAGCAACAATCTGTTCAGCAACTTTTGATTTTTCTCTTCGTGCACTTGGGGACCAATCCGAACTTTCTAAATTGTTTCTTTTGACTTGTTTGATCATTGCTTATGTATTTAATCCTATTGGAACATCATTTGAATCGAATTGGACTTAGTTGTATGAATCGGTTTTAATGTTTGGAAAATGTCCAAGAACGTCAATTTTTCCGAAACTTGTTTTTCTCAAGTGAATGATGTAGGATTAAGTATGTATGTTGTTTGTGTGATTGATTAAATGGTCTTGAATTATTTCATCGAGAGATAAATGTTTTTGCTTTGAAAATGAATTATATTCGGAAAAGTAACATTTTGAGATGAACCTTGTGATTTGTGAGAATTCATTGTAATTGGCCGGTGAAACGTCATGTACGTACACCTACATTCAGATGTGACTAGTGTACCTACATAGTTGAGGCAATTGAGTTGCTTGTTTTGTTTTGGTTCATTGATCCCAATTATTAAAGTTGTGAATTATATTATACGAACTTGGTTGAAAATATTCATTGAACTCATTTACTTTGAAAGTCTTTCATGAATAGTTTGGTATGATTATATATGTTTATGTGCATATATGTTGTTGGTGATTATATATGATTACGTGCATATATGTTGTTGGTGAGTATATATGTTTATGTGCATATATGTTGTTGGTGATAATATATGTTTATGTGCATATACGTTGTTGGTGAATTTTCGTACATGCTATTTGTGTTGAATTGTTGGTGTAAGCATGTATTGGAATATGTTGGTGTGGATTTGTGGAAGTCGTATGAAATATATTTTGTTGTTGTCGAGTCCTAAGTCCACACACAGTTGTTGTTGTATTCATCTCCATGTTTGGTGGCGAATACTTTTGTATTCAATTATGCGGGGTTTTTATGCGGGGTGATTATGATGTGTTTGTTGCATCAGGGGTGACGGCCTCGGAGATGAAATTGGTACCACACGTGTTTAGAGTCGGTCTAGGCACATTGCATGTTTTAGGATGTGTCATATTTGCTTATGTGATCGATGTGAATTACGTGTTGGTGTATTTGTGTTCTTGGTGATTGGTTGTAATTGGTGAACCTTATACTTGTGCAATTATTGTTGGGAATAATTTATGTCGACGCTCATTTATGAAATATGAATTGTTGACGCATGTTTAATCCTGTTTATCTTTTCGATTATGATTGATGTGAAGCTAACCCTCAGTGGTCTGTGGTGGACCGCCTACCTATTTGTATGAATGGGTAGACGACGTGCAGGATTAGTTGATAGCATTGCTTTGGTGAGTTGCTTGAGGATAGCGGGAGCTTCCTCCATTTATTGTCACTTTTTCGTGTCTTAGAGAGGCTCTGATCTAGGACGACATTTAGTTTATGTCTTGGATTTCTTTTATTTTGAGATGTACCTTTGTTGGGATTTATTTATGAGTTGGTTGCATTTCATGATATGATGACATGGCTATTATTGAAGTGTATGTGATATTCCGCTGTGATGTTTTATGTTGAGTAATTTCATGCATGTTTACTTGGTGAATTATTCGAAGACGTGACGTCTATTTCTTATTTATTTATTTATTTTATTGCGTGATTTATCGCTTAATTAGAAATAGGGCGTTACAAGTTGGTATCAGAGCCATGTTAGTCTTGTCCGGACCAAAACCCGGTGAATTACCTGTTGTATTCGAATGGTATATTGAGTTACCTTCGATACTTGTTGTGTTGTTCTTATTCTGTTGGTTGTTTTTCCCGTTGTATGCGACATGTACGGAAGTACTGTCGATACTTGCCTTGGTGTTCCATTCTTTTAGGCGTGTCTGAGCTAAGTGGGAGAGTAGCCGCATACTCTAGGTGTTGTAGAGGTATCTTTTGGATAGAAAAGCTCAGTTGGTTGTGGTTGTGGTTTCGGCTAAGTATGAGGAGCTTTCGAGGTTTTGTCCTTACATCAATGCGGAAGATGCTATGGTTTCTAAGTGTGTGAAGTTTCAGAATGGCTTGAGGTCGGAGATCTATCAGTACATCTGTTTCCATGAGATTAGAGATTTCGACACTTTGGTGCATAAGTGTCGTATGTTTGATGACGCCGGGAAGGCTAAGATGAGTTATTACAAAGCTGTGAATGACAAGAAAGGAAAAGGCCATGGATTTGGGAAACCGTTCAACAAGGATAAAGGCAAGAAGAAAGATGTTAGTGGAGGTTCCAAGGTGAATGTAGCGGAAGTTAAGTGCTACAAGTGTGGTATTTATGGTCATTTTGCCTATGATTGTAAGAAGGGAGATAGTTGTTACAAGTGTGGTCAGAATGGGTCACAAGGCTTTTGAATGCAAAAGGTACATTACTTGTTACAATTGTGGTGAAGCGCGTCATTTGAGTACTAAGTGTACCAAACCGAAGAAGGCGGCGGGTAAGGTGTTTGCTTAGAATGCGGAGGAGGTGGAGCAGCTGAATAATCTCATCTGAGGTATGCGTTTTATCAATAGTACTCCTTTGATTGCAATTATTGATACTGGTGCTACGCATTCTTTTATCGCGAGTAGTTGTGTTGAGCGTTTGAGCTTGGTTGTGACTCCGTTGTTGCATGCGATGGTCATCGATACCCCGGCCAATGGCTCGGTGACTACTTGGTGCGTGCTAAGTGTCCCGTTAGTTTTGGTTGTGTTGACTTTGAGTTGGATTTGGTTTGCTTACCGTTGAAGCATATGGACGTGATGTAGTTGGATTTTGGTGTTAACATCAATTGTTTAACCAAGAGTGTGACATTCTCTAAGCTAGTGGAAGATGTAGGTGGGAAGTTCTTGACCGCAGAGCAAGTGAAGAAGTCCTTAGATGGTGAAGCTAGTGTATTCATGATGTTTGCTTCTTTGAAGGAAAGTGGTGAGAAAGGTGTTGGCGATTTGCCGGTAGTGCAAGAATTTCCAGAAGTGTTTCCGGATGACATTATCGACTTACCGCCGGAGAGGAAAGTTGAGTTTGCAATTGATTTGGTGTCAGGAACAAGTCCTATTTCGATTGCGTCGTATCAGATGTCTGCACCAGAGTTGGGAGAGTTGAAGAAGCAGTTGGAAGAGTTGCTCGAGAAGCAATTCATTAGGCCGACTGTTTCTCCGTGGGGTGCTCCTGTGTTATTGGGGAAGAAGAAGGGTAGTATGAGGTTATGTGTGGATTATCGGCAGTTGAACAAGGTGACTATCAAGAATCGGTATCCGCTTCCGAGGATTGATGATTTGAAGGATCAGTTGGTTGGTGCGGAAGTGTTATGTAAGATTGACTTGAGATCAGGATATCATCAGATAAGAGTGAAGGCGGAAGATATATCTAAAACTGCGTTCAGGACGAGGTATGGTCACTGTGATGTCAATTGGTGTGACTAATGCGCCAGGTGTTTTCATGGAGTATATGAATAGAATTTTCCATCCTTATTTGGATCAGTTTGTGATGGTATTTATATATGATATTTTGGTGTATTTGAAGTCGGAGGAGGAGCATGTCGAGCATTTGAGAATTGTGTTGCAAGTCTTGAAGGAAAAGCACTTGTTCGCTAAGTTGTCGAAGTGTGAGTTTTGGTTGCGGGAAGTGAGTTTTCTTGGTCATGTGATTTTAAAAGGTGGCATTGCGGTAGATCCGTCGAAGGTTGATGCGGTGATGCAGTGGGAATCGTCGAAGTCTGTTTTTGAGGTTAGAAGTTTTCTTGGTTTGGCAGGTTACTATCAGAGGTTCATCGAGGGATTCTCTAAGTTAGCGTTGCCATTGACGCAGTTGACTCGGAAAGGGAGAACTTATGTTTGGGATTCTAAGTGTGATAATAGTTTTCTTGAGTTGAAGAAGAGGTTAACTTTAGCGCCTGTGTTGATTTTGCCGAATCCAAAGGAATCGTTTGTTGTGTATTGTGATGCTTCGAAGATGGGTCTTGGTGGTGTATTAATGCAGAATCGTCAGGTTGTGGCTTATGCATCGAGGCAGTTGAAAGTGCATGAGAAGAATTATCCGAGTCATGATTTGGAATTGGCGGTTGTTGTGCTTGTGTTGAAGATTTGGAGGCACTACTTGTATGGTTCTAAATTTGAGGTGTTCAGCGATCACAAGAGTTTGAAGTATTTGTTTGCCCAAAAGGAGTTGAATATGAGGCACAGACAGTGGTTGGAATTCCTTAAGGATTATGATTTTCAGTTGAGCTATCATCCAGGAAAGGCGAATGTGGTGGCATATGCCTTGAGTAGGAAGTCTTTGCATATGTCTGCTTTGATGGTTAAGGAATTGGAGTTAATCGATCAGTTTTGAGATTTGAGTTTGGTTTGTGAGTTGACGCCTGAAAGTGTGAAGTTGGGAATGTTAAAGTTGACAAGTAACATTTTGGAAGAGATCAAGGTTGGTCAGAAAGAGGATTTGGAACTTGTAGATCGTGTGGTATTTGTTAAGCAAGGTAAAGGTGTGGATTTCAGATTGGATGATCATGGTGTTTTGATGTTTCGTGATCGAGTATGTGTGTCGGATGTGCCTGAACTTAAGAAGCGTATTTTGGACGAAGGTCATCGGAGTAGTTTGAGTATTTATCCAGGAGCGACGAAGATGTATCAGGATTTGAAGAGATTGTTTTGGTGGCCTGGAATGAAGAAGGATATAGCTGAGTTTGTGTATGCTTGTTTGGTTTGTTAGAAGTCGAAGATTGAACATCAGAAACCGTCGGGTTTGATGCAACCGTTGTTTGTGCCAAAGTGGAAGTGGGATAGTATCTCTATGGACTTTGTTGGAGCTTTGCCGAAGACTGTGAAGGGTTTTGATTCGATTTGGGTGATTGTTGATCGGTTGACGAAGTCAGCGCATTTTATTCATATCAAGACCGGTATGTCTGTGGCGAGGTTGGTTGAGATCTACATTGAGCAGGTTGTCAGGTTGCATGGTATTCCTTCTAACATTGTGTCAGATCGGGATCCGAGGTTTACTTCTGAGTTTTGGGAGAGTTTGCAAGCTGCTTTGGGAACTAAGTTGAGGTTGAGTTCTGCTTATCATCCTCACACTAATGGTCAGACGGAGAGGACTATTCAGAGTTTGGAAGACTTGTTGAGAGCTTGTGTTTTGGAGCAAGGTATCAGTTGGGTCGAATGTGTTGGTTTGAGTCAGGTGAAAGTGCCTTGCTAGGACCAAATGTGGTGAAGGAGACGACTGAGAAAGTCAAGATGATTCAAGAGAAGATGAAGCGTCTCAAAGTAGGCAGAAGAGTTATCATGATAAGAGGAGGAAGGACATTGAGTTTCAAGTTGGTGATCATGTGTTCTTGAGAGTGAATCATGTAACTGGTGTTGGTCGTGCTTTGAAGTGTCGGAAGTTGACACCGCGTTTTGTTGGACCGTTTGAGATTGTGGAGAAGGTTGGAGATGTAGCGTATCGGATTGTGTTACCTCCGTCGTTGTCGAATCTTCATGATGTGTTTCATGAGTCTCATATGATTCAAGTGGACGAGTTGGAGGTAAGAGATAATTTGACGGTTGAGACTTGGCCAGTTAGAGTTGAAGATCGCGAGGTGAAGCGTTTGAGGGGCAAGGAGATCGTTTTGGTGAAAGTGATTTGGGTTGGACCAACTGGCGAGAGTGCTACTTGGGAATCGGACAGCAGGATGAAGGATTCGTATCCGGAGTTGTTTCCTTCAGGTAATTTTCAAGGACGAAAATTCTTTTAGGGGGGAGAGTTGTAACAGCCCGATTTTTTCGTTATTTTGTTTTTAATTATTTTATGTGTGTTTATTTATGCTTGTATGTGATTATTTATTCTTGGTTGTATTTTCTTGGGTTTAGTGATTAGAAGGGTATTTTGGTCTTTTGGCCAGCAAGGGTAAAATAGTAATTTTGGTCGTGTAACGCCCAAATTTCTTATTTATTATTTTATTAATTTATTGTATTTTTAGTGTGTTATTATTTGATTGATAATATATATATATATATATATATATATATATATTTTGATGAAATATATTATTATGTGCATTATTTGGTGTGTTAATATTCTAAGTGGGGAAGGAATATAATTATTAGAAATAATAAGATCAAGGGGAAGAATAATTTTGTGGTGATAAGAGTAAAAAGGTGTATTAGGTTAAGAGTCACTAAGGAGAGATTAGAAAATCAGAACACGTACAATTATTGGAGAAAAGAGGAGAACTCAGAGAGAACCTTAGGAAAGAAGAACGCTGTTGTTGATTTCAGAAGAACAATCTAAGGTAAGGGTGGGATCCATATTCTCTAATCTTAAGTATGTTTTTCTGAAATTGGGTTTGACAAAAGTTGTAGGTTGTGAGTTTTGGGGATTAGAGTTAATCTTATGTTATTATTCATAGCTTGGTTGTTTGAGAAATTAGGTCTTTGAAATAGATCATAGATTAACCTTAGTACAAACGTTTCAGTCGAATTTGGGTTAAATATGGTTAAAATTGGGGGTTTTTGGAGTGAAACTGGGCTGTTCCCGTAGAGTTGTCCACATTCCATCGTAGCACGATGCTGAAAATCATACTATGATGTTCCCAGTGGCAAAAAGTTGTTTTTCAGCACATTCCATTGTAGTACGATGCAGAGTGACAATATCCCCTGTTTCGCGTTCTTGCGTCTTTTTCACCCATTTCTGTTCTGAACTGGCTTTTGGTGTAAACATGAAAGTTGTAGATAATTTAGTTAGATTTCTAATGGCTTTGGTTTGGCTTAAAAATGATTTTTAGATCTTAAGATATGATAAAAATACTCTAAGGAGGTCTTAGTGAAATTTTATGAAAACTAACCCAAAACTTATAGATTGTCTCCGAATTTCAGAGCTTAAGTACTATGAGTTTAATTAAGGTGTTTATAAGTATTTAATCTATATTGTGATGAATCTAACTTGGTTTCATATGTAAGTAATTGATTAATGTATATGTTGCTATTGTTGTTGATAGGTTGGAATATATTATGTGATTATTGTATGTTGTATAATGTAATGTTGTTTATGCCATTTAAGTTGTTGGTTGTCTAAGTTGTTGGTTGTTAAGTTGTTGGTTGTCTAAGTTGTTGGTTGTTGAAGTTGTTGGTTGTCTAAGTTGTTGGTCGTTGAGTTCATGCATACAAAGTTGAGGGCTTATGCCCTAGAGCTTATGCTCATTAAAGTTGAGGGCTTATGCCCTGGAGCTTATGCTCATTAAAGTTGAGAGCTTATGCCCTGGAGCTTATGCTCAATTAAATTTGAGGGCTTATGCCCTAGAGCTTATGCTCAATTAAAGTTGAGGGCTTATGCCCTGATTGGTACCACATGTGTAACACCCCGTTTTCCCAACATAAAAATTTCTTTAAAAAGAATAGCATGCATCAGAGTAAGCACATAAACAGGGCATCACATTTCTAAAACATCTCATGTTAATGAATAAATAATCATTAAATTTTCATAAAATCTCGCAGCGGAATAATCATATAAATAAACGTCTTAAAGGTCTTTGGCACGCAGGCCTCATCAACATCTTATTATCAAAGTCTTCAAGTTAAACATAAGCATGTAAAATAACATAATCAAATCAAAAGCATAATACGCAAGGAACAGAGAATATATAAGCAAAGTTTCCCCATCCCGTTACGTATCAGAGCACCTAGACTCGACTGCAGGAATCCTCACACGTCTGCACCTAATCTTGGTTACCTGCACTTGCCCACGAGGCGGCAATTCCAGCAGAAGGGGTGAGATTCACAAATAATTATATTAAACATGTAATCAAATAATCACAATTCAAACAACCAACATAATTCAACTCATCACAGATAAACATCTAGCATTTAGAACATCATCATAAACAACACATCATTTAGCATCATCATAATTATCATCATATACATCTTATCAAACATCTTAGACGACTCGACTCGACATCACACTTGACTATGCAACCCTACGTCTTATATGCATGTGGTACCAATCCAGGGCATGAGCCCTCGTCGCTATTGAGCATAAATATACTCCAAGGCATAAGCCTTCGTCGCTGGTGAGCAAAGCTCCAGGGCATAAGCCCTCGTCGCTGGTGAGTAAAAACTCCAGGGCATAAGCCCCCATCATAGAATGAGTATGCATGAGACTCAACACTTTTAACTTAAACAAGTTAACATCTTAAACGTCGCGAACATCTTAAACAACAAGGACTGACACATGCAGCAACTATACAAAGGTAAACAGCAACATGGCAGTAATCACATCATTCAAATAATATCCATAAAGCAAGCATCTTAAGTAAGTCAAACATTTACAACTTTAATATTTCATATAACACACATAAGCGGCAAGAAAAGCATCAAAATCATCTCAGTCATCATGTATTCATCGTTACAGTTTATAATAAACATTATTAAAAGTCCCAGAAACTACCCAAAGGTCATCTCTCGAGGTCCTATGCGAAACAGTTCGCAAACAGTACACAGTTCTGGGTTCTGACTTAACTCGCTATGGCGAGTGGGATAGCTCGCCTCGCGAATACTAAGGTCCTGCTCGCTATGGCGAGTTGGATTGCTCGCCTCGCGAGCTCTAGGGTAACGCTCGCTATGGCGAGCTGAGTTGCTCGCCTCGCGAGTAAACTAGGTCTACTCGCCACGACGAGTTGCATAGCTCGCCTCAGGCGAGCGATGAACAGACTGCTACGGGTTCTACGAAAACTCGCCCAAAAAGTCCCAAATTCATCATCTTAAACATCTAAACTCTCAGAATCATCATCATAATGGTTAATCTACGTTCTGTGCTCAATCTAAACATCAATCCTACAGCTTTTTGGCCTACTTCATCATTATTCTCACTTTTTAACCTAATTTCAATTCTCTCAAAACAGCCCTATGATTGTTAATCCTGATTAGATGCATTACAGTTCGATATAATTAAGTGCTAGGCTCACCCTTACCTGGTTATAAGCAGAAATCGCAGCTTCTAAAACTCTTCCCCTTCACACAGCCGTTCCTCTCTTTTCCAAATTCTGATACGCGTACTACTGACTTCTCTCTTGACCTAATTTTCCCTTTATATACTCCCAACAAATCTTATCTTATTTACTCTTTCTCCCACATAACTCTCTAAAATCCAAAACTAACCCACAACTAAATATTTTATTTTATTTTCAAATCTTATTTTATTTAACAATAAAATAAGTCACCACGTCACATAAAAACATCTTAAATCTTCACTTAACATCACATAATATATATAAAAATATATGGCAATATCTCAAATAAATCGAATAATTAAATAATCAAAATGGGCGTTACAACTCTCCCCAACTTAAAAGATTTTCGTCCTCGAAAATTACCTCAAGCAAACAACTCAGGGTACGACTCTAGCATCTTACTCTCTAATTCCCACGTCAAACTCTCACCGGTCGCTCCCGACCAAACGACTCTAACAAGAGGTATCTCCTTGCCCCTCAGCGTCTTCGTCTTTCTGTCATCAATCCTCACTGGTAAGGTCTCAACCGTAAGGTTGTCCCTAACTTGCACATCATCACTCTGGATCACATGAGACGGATCCGGAACATACTTCCTCAGTTGCGACACATGGAACACGTCGTGCAAATTCGATAAATGTGGTGGCAATCCAATGCGATAGGCCACCGCCCCAATCCTCTCTGATATCTGATACGGACCAATAAACTTCGGGGTCAACTTCTTTGACTTCAACGCACGACCAACACCGGTCATAGGAGTCACTCTCAAGAACACATGATCTCCCTCTTGGAACTCAAGGTCCTTTCTTCGCTTGTCATGATAACTCTTTTGTCGACTCTGCGACGCTTTCATCTTCTCTTGGATCATTCTTACTTTCTCAGTAGTCTGTTGAACGATCTCCGGTCCTAACATCACATTCTCGCCTGACTCAAACCAACACAACGGAGTTCTACATCTCCGACCATACAAAGCTTCAAAGGGTGCCATCCCAATACTCGAATGGTAACTGTTGTTGTATGTGAACTCTATCAACGGAAGATGACTATCCCAAGTTCCTCCTTGCTCAAGTACACACACTCTCAACAAATCTTCCAACGACTGAATCGTCCTTTCCGACTGACCATCTGTCTGCGGATGATAAGCCGAACTCAACCTCAATTGAGAACCTAAAGCCTCTTGCAAACTCTTCCAAAATCTAGAAGTAAACCTCGGGTCTCTATCTGATACGATGCTCGAAGGAACACCATGCAACTTCACAATCTCCTTGACATAGATCTCTGCCAACTGAGCAACAGGAAAAGTAATATTAATCGGTAGAAAATGAGCCGACTTCGTCAATCTATCAACAATCACCCAAATAGCGTCATTCCCTTTAGGAGTATTCGGCAAGCTCGTCACAAAATCCATGGATATACTATCCCATTTCCACTCTGGCACATCTAAAGGCACCATCATACCAGCAGGTTTCTGATGCTCAACCTTCGATTTCTGACAAACCAAACAAGAATACACGAACTGTGCCACGTCACGCTTCAAACCAGACCACCAAAACAGCTTCTTTAAATCATGATACATCTTCGTAGCTCCCGGACGAATACTCAAGCTACTTCTATGGCTCTCTTCAAGGATCATCTTCTTCATTTCCTCATTATCAGGAATGCAAATCCTACCTCGAAATCTCAACACTCCTTGATCATCCACTTTAAAGTCACTATCCTCCGCCTGATTACTAGCAACCAACAAGTCCACAAACTTAACATCTTCTTTCTGCGCCTCTTTGATACTTTTCAAGAACTCATTATCAATCTTCAACATTCCTAGCTTTACACTCTGAGGTGTTCTCTCACAAACTAAGCTCAAATCTCTAAACTGTTCCAACAACTCGAATTCCTTCACCATCATGGCAGACATGTGCAAGGTCTTCCTACTCAAAGCATCTGCAACCACATTAGCTTTACCCGGATGATAATTCAAACCAAAGTCATAATCTTTTAACAATTCAAGCCATCTTCGCTGCCTCATATTCAATTCCTTCTGATCAAACAAGTACTTCAAACTCTTGTGATCACTAAACACTTCGAACCTCGAACCATACAAGTAATGTCTCCATATCTTCAATACAAAGACCACAGCTGCCAACTCTAAGTCATGCGTCAGATAATTCTTCTCATGAATCCTCAATTGCCTTGAAGCATAAGCTACCACTTTACCATTTTGCATAAGCACTCCACCTAAACCCAACTTGGACGCATCACAATATACCACAAAAGGTTCATCGGGCTTCGGCAAAATCAAAACTGGAGCCGTCGTCAAACGTTTCTTCAACTCATTAAAACTGTTCTCACAATGAACATCCCACACAAAAGATTTACCTTTACACGTCAACTGCGTTAACGGAAGAGCCAGCTTAGAAAATCCTTCTATAAATCTTCGATAATAACCAGCTAGACCCAGAAAGCTTCTAATCTCAGTAACAGACTTAGGAGTCTCCCATTGCGATACCGCTTCAACTTTAGACGGATCAACCGCAATGCCATCGCCAGAAATAACATGACCAAGAAAACTTACTTCCTTCAACCAGAACTCACACTTAGACAACTTAGCAAAAAGCTTCTTCTCTTTCAACACTTGCAAGACGATCTTCAAATGTTCGGCATGCTCTTCTTCAGTCTTAGAATAAACCAGAATGTCATCAATAAATACCACAACAAAACGATCCAAGTAAGCATGGAAGATTCTATTCATATACTCCATAAATACGCCAGGTGCGTTAGTAACACCGAAAGGCATCACCGTATACTCATAATGTCCATAGCGCGTCCTAAACGCTGTCTTCTGCATATCTTCATCCTTCACTTTAATCTGATGGTAACCCGATCTCAAATCTATCTTGCTAAATACACAAGCACCCACCAACTGATCCATCAAGTCGTCAATTCTCGGAAGTGGATACCTATTCTTTATCGTTACTTTATTCAACTGACGATAGTCGATGCACAACCTCATACTTCCATCTTTCTTCTTGACTAACAACACTGGAGCTCCCCACGGTGAAACACTTGGTCTCACGAACTTCTTATCGAGCAAATCCTCTAACTGTTTCTTCAGCTCCGCCAATTCAGAAGCTGACATACGATACGGCGTCATAGACACAGGCTTCGTTCCAGGGATGAGATCAATCGAAAATTCAACTTCTCTTTCTGGAGATACATCAGGAATCTCATCTGGGAAAACTTCAGGAAAATCGCATACCACTTGTAGCTTATCAATCACCGCTTGATTCTCAATAGATAAAGACGCCATCAAAGAAAACATCATAATCCCGTCGCGCTCCAACTGCTTCAACTGTTTAGTAGATAGGAACTCTGCGTCACTCTCTTCCTCGGGAGAAGAAAAATGCACCGTCTTGCTAAAACAATTAATCAGAACGTGGTTGCACTCTAACCAATTCATCCCCAAAATTACATCCATCCCAACCAACGGCAGACACACTAAATCAATCTCAAAATCACGACCGAACATAGACACAGGACATCTTAAACACACAAGGGAAGTAGTCACCGAACCCTTAGCTGGAGTTTCGACAACCATCTCCCCATTCATATCAGATACAACAAGATTCAACTTAGCAGCACAATCAAGATAAAAAAAACAATGTGTGGCACCAGTACCAATAATAGCAACTAAAGGTATATTATCAAAATAACAAGTACCTCTGATCAAGCGATCCTCGCTCTCCGTCTGCGTACCCGTCAAGGCAAAAACTCTCCCAGAAGTCTGAGCCTTCTTAGGCTTCGTGCATTGCGAACCAATGTGACCCTCATCGCCGCAGTTAAAACATACAACATCACCATGTTTGCAATCAGCAGTAGTGTGACCCTTCTTGCCACAACGGAAACACCTCTTCACCTCTCCAGGACAAGCATTACTCTTATGGCCTTTCACGCCACAAGTATAGCAGACAACCTCAGCAGGAGCATCTTTCTTAACAGGTCTCCTCTCATCATTAACTCGCTGTTTGCCCTTTTCTGCAGGGGCACTGTAGGGCTTGGGACGGCCTTGCTGCCCCTTTCCTTTCCTCTCATTAACCACCTTGTAATGAGCCTTAGTGTCCTCCTCATAAATCCTGCAGCTGCTTACTAACTCAGAAAAGTTTCTAATCTTCTGATACCCTATAGCCCTCTTGATATCAGCTCTCAATCCGTTCTCGAACTTAATACATTTAGAAAATTCGGCGGTCTCAGCAGAGTAGTGTGGATAAAACTTGGCCAGCTCCACAAATTTTGCAGCATACTCAGTTACAGACATGTTCCCTTGCTTTAGCTCTAGGAACTCAATCTCTTTCTTGCCCCGCACATCCTCAGGAAAATATCTGTTGAGGAACTCTCTCTTAAAAACTGCCCAGGTCACCTCAGCACCGTCCTGCTCCAGGGTGGGTAGAAGACTATGAAGGGGAGAAAAACACAAGAAGGGGGGTTGAATTGTGTTTTTTAAAAAAACGTTTTTCTCTTTTTTAAAACTCAGAATCAGAATGATCAGAAGCTAGATAAACAGCTTCTGAAGATACTGTTCAAGAGCGTATGCAGCGGAATGAAAAACAGAGAGAAAAGAGAAGAAGCAGGACACAAAAGATTTATACAGGTTCCTTCCACAATCCGGAAGTAGTCCTGTCCCCCTTGCACTTCCAAGGAGAGTTCACTAAATGTAATATCTGATTACAAATGCTCAAGCACACAAGCAAGAGACTTCAAATGCTCAAGAACACAATCAAGAGACTTCTAATGCTCAAGCACACAAGCAAGAGACTTCTATCAAACAAAATTACACAGAAAAATGTTTGAGATTGAACACTTGATATACAATCAGTGGTGTTCACAATACAAATCAGATACAGACTCTTAAGACTTAAGAATTTCAAAGATATAGACTTGAAAACTGAAATTCTAAGTGAACTTTGAATGCTTAGACAATTTGACAGAGTTTTGGCGCTTTTTTGAAATATTGTGGAGTCTTATTTGTTCTTCAAGTCTTCACTCCTTTATATAGAGGTGTGAAGTGAACGTTGTAAGTGCCAACACATTCAAAAAGAGTCGTTACTGAAGCTTGATCTTTCACCAATGATTCTTTGCCTGATTTAGTTGTTGTCCTATAAAGAATCAATTTCAAATCCATTCCAGTTGAGAAGGAACAAGGATGCAGGCTTGGTTGTACATAAGAGCTGTTATTCTTGTCTGTTTGCTGAGACAATTAACAGAGTAGTGGAGAAGGTGGTTGTACAGTTCGTACAAAGTACAATGTCAACGCTTCTTGTCTATTTGCAACAAAATGACTTCAAATCCTTTTGAAATGACCGTTGCTTAAATCCACTAATCTTCTGCCAATGCTCCATAATTTTCGCTCCAAAATACAACACTTGAATCTTGAAATCTGGTGAAATACTGTTGCTTCGAAGAATCAGCTTCTGAGGACCTTCAGCTTCTGATGACGTCATACTCTTCAGGAGCTCTTGTCTTCAGGAGCGCTAGTCTTCAGGAGCGCTAGTCTTCAGGAGCGCTAGACTTCAGGAGCGCTTTAAGTTTCAAATGGATACTTCCTTTGCTCTTTATTTGTTCGTTCAGAACCTTGATGTGATATATTACTTTGTTTATGGTCCTGTACACTTGAACAAATGTTAGCAAAACCAATTGTCAATTTTTAATACTTTGTTATCATCAAAACTCTTTAGGGTTTATTGTTAAACACATTTTGTTCCAACAATCTCCCCCTTTTTGATAATGACAAACCAGTATTTAAAAATTTGATCAATTGTTGTTAATCTAATTAACAAGTTGACTTATAGGGTATGAGGTTTGTAAGCTCCCCCTGAGTCTAATAGTACTTTAAGGTGAGGTTTGTAAGCTCCCCCTGAGTTCTATCTTTGTTAATTAAATTCATTTAACGCTTAGTAAAATAATCAAAGAGAATAGAAGTGATAGAGAGAGATAATGGTTCAGTTAAGTTATTTTGAAATAAAGTTACTCCCCCTAACAAAAAGTATTGAGAGATGATTAAATTTCAAAAACTTAATGGGGCTCAGGACCTTTAAATACTATCACACTTACTCCCCCTTTTGTCATTAACAAAAAGAAATCAACAAAAGAAAGAGAAAAACATAGTAAAAGGATCAGAGCATAATCAATATCACAAGTGAAATGCGTTAAAAAAAAAAAAAAAAAAAATCAGAAGCAATTAATAAGATCAGGAGCAAAGAAATATATAGAAGTGTTTGAATTCAGAAGCATACACAGTTAATAAAAGAACAAACTGAAAAACACAACAAACAACAAAGGGTGTGCAACTATGGGTTGGTTTGTTTGAGAGTGTTTTCAAGAATCTTCTTCAGGAGGTCATTGTTTTCCTCTTGCTTCTGCTTCATCTCAGCTATGCTTCTGGCCATATTTTCTTCTCTGATCCTGGCTTCTTCCAGTTTAGCATCAGTTTCAGCTTTATGTTCTAAAAACAGTAGCCTTTGCTCAAGGAGATCTTTTTCCAGCTTCTTATTCTTTTCCTTTAAGATCTTGTTCTCTTGAGCTAAAGCTAGATCAGGAGCTGATGCCTTTAGATTGACCTTTGTAAGGAAAGATAAGTCAAGGTCCTTGGGATGAATGTACTGAGGCAGAAAATCAGTTGGTTCTCTTCCTCTGATACTTAAAGACGATCTAGCCCAAGTTCCAGTTATCTTAACCTCTTCAAGATCTTCATTGATGCCGTTCAGCCAGTCCTGAAGCTTCTGCTTAGCTTGCTCTTGAGCTTCTACGCATGTTGAGGATAGAGCTTGCATGACATACTCAACTCTCTCCTTGAGCCTACTCCATTGTTTCTCATAGCTTTCTCTGTGATTCAAGTCACTTCTGGATGAAATGAGCTTGATCATTTTGTCAGCTATGTCCTCACACACTCCCTTTAATACATTAGAATCTAAGAATCTGGTGGGTGGTGAAGGTTGTTTTCTAGGCTTGGGAGGAGCACAGAGTTGAATTTGTAGGTTATTTATGGTTGAAGATTGAGAATTGTTTTCAGATTGTGATTGTGCCTGATCAGAAGCAGACTGGTCAACCTCCATAGGAAAAGATTGAGCAGTTTGTGCATCAGGATCAATGACAGAATCATCAATCTCCATAGCATTTTCAGTGTAAAGAATTTCAGAAGTATGGTCAGAAAAGGTTGGTTCAGGAACAGATTGTTCAGGAACAGATTGTTCAGGAACAGATTGTTCAGGAACAGCTTGTTCAGGAACAGATTGTTCAGGAACATACTGTTCAGAAACAGATGGGGACACAAGTGGTTCAGGTACTTGTTGATGGGGGCTTTCTGAAGCAACTTGTGAAGTTGTTACTTCAGAGGCTTTTTGTGGTGTTAGGTTAAAGTTTGGAAGTTCACCGGATAGATGACTGCTGAGATTATTTATAACAGAGTCATCTTCTGGTTTGTCAGGTAAAATCATGTTGACAGGTTTAATGGTTTGTGGTTGAAGTGGATGATTAGGGGGTAGTTTGCTGCATTGTAACTCTAGCAAACTACTGACCCTAGCTTGGATAGATGGTTCAGATGGTTTGAAAGGAGAAATAGGTTTGGAAGAATTTTTGTGGAGTTTGGAGGATGGTGATAGGCTTCTTCTGAGGATGCTAATAGGAATATCAGAAGATGAGGATGATGAGGTTTTGGATTGAGAAGGTGATGAGGGAGTGGAGTCAGATTCTATATGTATTAAGGGTTGTGAGGAGGATGTACCTGATATAAAATCTGATCCAGGAGTAGCTAGAATACTTGCAGCTTCAGTAGCAACTTCAGCTTGCAGTTCTAATGAGCTCATCAGAGCTTGCTCAGCAACCTTAGCAGCATCTTCCTTGAGCAAGACCTCAGTAGGTACTTCTATTTCCTTAGCCAGCTCCAAAGCCTTCTGAACAGCTTCAGATTCAGCCTTCTTCTTCTTTCTTACCTCCCTGGTAACCAGTTCGGTAGCCTCTTCTTCTTCTTGTGCCTCTGCAGCTGCACAATCTTCAGCAGTGTATACAGATTCCTTCAGTTTCCTTAGCCTCTGAGTCCTTTTCTTCTTTTGAGGAATCTGTTTCACTTTCGTTGTTGTAGATGCTGAAACCATTTGCTTGCCACTTCTTGTCTTCTGAGGAATAATAGCTCCTGGGTTCAGATCCTGAACCTCTTCCTGAATTGATGATCCTCCAGGAGCACCAGATGAAGACTTTTCAGGAGCCTTTTCCTTCTTCGCCTTCTTGGAAGGATTTTCACCTTCTAAGTACTCTTCTTGAGTAAGTACCTTTCTTTTAGATTTTCTTCCTTTAGCTACAGGAAGTTCTTGTCCATACATTTCTTCTGGAACTTCATCCAGACTGATCAGCTTTCCATGGGTCTCATAGTGATCAGCAATGAGAGCCATTTGAACAGCCAGGGTGTCTTTCTTGCAGATGGGAGGGAAGTCCTCCATCAGATTAGATATGACCCTTGATTCACAGATGTCTGTCTTCAGCTTGGTCACTTCAGGAATCAGTTTCATATGCTTCAAGGTGCTTGCATTTATCACCTTTCCTGTCTCAGTTTCCAGCTGTTCATCAGTGAAGTAATTTACTTCATTCAGAGCTTTAATAATGCCTCCTTGATGGAAGATTTCTGAGATCAGTCTTCCATAGGGAACCCAGACTCTGCACTTATTCTGGCTTTCCCTTAGCTCTTTTATCATATGCCTGAAGATGTACTTAGGCAGATTTATCTTTTCTCCAGTGATGAGATGATGAAGAAATACCTTGTGAGCCAAAGATGGTTGATCACCACCACCTCCTTTAGGCAACAGGTTTTCGTTGAGAATCTTCAGGAGCATCTTGTTGATCATGTTCAAGTCACAGTATTTACCAGCTGTTGTAGAATTGAAGAGAGTTTTATTCACCAAATCACTCCAGGAGCTTGACTGAGAGTTTGGTATATCTACACCGGAGTACTTTCCAGATGCTTCTGCTCCAATGACAAAAGCAATTATAGCTTCAGAAATGTAGACTGGAATACCCATCAGGCTTGACCTGATCTGAACTTCTTTAAAGGGTTCCAAACCCATTTCTTCTCTGGTTTTCCCTTCAAGAGAGGGATCAATCAAAACTTTTTCGTCTTCCTCCAGTTTTGATGCAGCTTTATCATAGACTGATGCTCTTACCCAGAAGTGTCTTACTAACGTCTTGTAGGTAGGACCGTTGAGCATATTGAAATAGTTCATCAGCCCTTGAACTTCATAAAACCTCTTGATGTCACAGCCATGATACGCAAGAGATTCAAAATCTACCGGATTCTCAGTTTGAATCTTGAGTTGCCATTCTTTTAGGCTCATAGTGACTCCTTTGATCTCGTAAGCAGCCCTTTCTTGCTGACCTTCAGCTTGCTGAACTGCAAGTTGAGCGTTGGATTCTTGAATAGAACTTGATGAAGCCATTGATGTTTGAAGAAGTTTGAGATTTAGGGTTCTTAGGGTTTTGAGAGAGAGAGAACTTTTCTTAGCAGATACGAAAACAAAAACAGAAAGTGTAGGATGTGAAGTGAGTAGTGTGTGTTTTTGATTAAGTGCTTTTTAGCGAAAAACGTTTGAATAACAGGGGACAAACAAACATAACATTAATGACAGTTGGGGGCGCGAGATAGTACTACGAAAAGTAAAATTAACATCATTGCCCTTTGAGTTATACGCCAATACATTTATGCCACGCTGTCAGATTTCAGACGAGCTGTATAAGTTAGTGGGACAGATGTCGCCAGGAGCAACTCCAGAACTTCCACTAACTTCTGCTATTCAGGAGCACAAAGATTCTCTTCTGAAGGTTGAGATTCTGATGACTCATCAGAAGCACATTTTCTTCAGGACCTCACTCAGGAGCTTCTGAAGGACAATGGCTTCTGAAGTGACTTCAGAACCTGAACTTCTTATTCAGGAGCAAGCAATTTTAATCAGACACGTAGTGCATGTTCAAATTTTTCTTAATAAAATCAAATCTTTCAACAGTTAAAGGCTTAGTAAATATATCAGCCCATTGATTTTCAGTATCAATGAATTGTATATCTAAAATTCCTTTTTGAACATAATCTCTGATAAAATGATGTTTGATCTCAATATGCTTGGCTCTTGAATGCAGAATTGGATTCTTTGACAAGCAAATAGCAGCAGTATTATCACAAAAGATAGGAATACTGTTAGCATGTATCTGATAATCTTCCAGCTGATGTTTCATCCAGAGTAGTTGTGTGCAACAACTTGCAGCTGAGATGTATTCTGCTTCTGCTGTAGACATAGCAATAGTTGCTTGTCTCTTGCTAGCCCAAGATATCAGATTATCACCCAGAAATTGACAATTGCCACTGGTTGACTTTCTTTCAATCCTGTCACCAGCATAATCAGCATCACAGAATCCAATTAGCTTATAATCTGGGGATTTTCTATAAAGGAGTCCCAGATTAGTTGTTCCTTTCAGATACCTGAAGATTCTCTTAACTGCAGTTAAATGAGATTCTCTAGGATCTGACTGAAACCTTGCACATAAGCATACACTGAATAGAATATCTGGCCTAGATGCAGTGAGGTATAACAGAGAACCAATCATACCTCTGTATAGCTTCTGATCCACTTTTGATCCTTCATCTTCTTTGCTTAAGGTGCATGTAGGATGCATAGGAGTGTTCATCAGTTTGCAATCTTCAAGCTTGAACTTCTTCAGAAGCTCTTTTGTATACTTCGTCTGATGAACATATACTCCATCTTTGCTTTGATTAATTTGAATGCCCAGGAAGAACTTCAGCTCTCCCATCATGCTCATTTCAAATTCATCCTGCATTAACTTAGAGAACTCCTTGCAAAGAGATGAATTAGTAGAACCAAATATTATATCATCAACATATATCTGCACAACAAGAATATCTTTCTCAAGAGTCCTTCTGAAGAGTGTTGTGTCAACCTGACCTCGTTTAAAATCGTTTTTAATCAAGAAATTACTTAGTCTGTCATACCAAGCTCTGGGAGCTTGTTTCAAGCCATATAGTGATTTCTTAAGTTTGTAAACATGGTCAGGATGCTTCAGATCCTCAAAGCCAGGAGGTTGTTTGACATACACTTCTTCTTCTATGACACCATTAAGAAATGCACTCTTGACATCCATTTGATATAATACTATTCCATGATTAATTGCATAAGATAAAAGTAACCTGATTGCTTCCAATCTTGCAACTGGAGCAAATGTTTCAGTGTAATCAATGCCTTCTTGTTGACTGTACCCCTGAGCAACAAGTCTGGCTTTGTTTCTGGTTACTTCACCTTTTTCATTCAGCTTGTTTCTGAATACCCATTTTGTTCCAATAATGTTCTTCTGAGGAGGTTTGGGTACCAGATCCCACACATCATTCCGTTGGAATTGATTCAGCTCTTCTTGCATAGCTATGATCCATCCATCATCTGAAAGTGCTTCTTCAACAGTTGTTGGTTCAATCATTGAAATTAGTCCAATCATAGATTCTTCTTGTCTGAAGTGTGATCTTGTTCTTCTGGGACTTTCTTTACTTCCAATGATTTGATCTTGAGGATGAGAAGACTTGTATTTGAAAGTATAGTTGGATGAATCTGCTTGCTGTGAGCCATTATGTGCTTCATCAGAAGCAACTTCATCAGGAGCAACTTCATCAGGAGCAACTTCATCAGGAGCAACTTCATCAGGAGCGACTTCATCAGGAGCAACTGATGTGGGTGCTGCTTCTGAACTATCTTCAGATTCAACTGACTGACCAGGTTCTGGAATGTCTTCAGGAACCTGTATCTCTGCAAAACTTTCACCTTGCTTTGAAGTTTTATCTTCAAGCTCTTTGTCATCAAATTTAACGTGTATAGATTCTTCAACACAGAGTGTCTCTGAATTATACACTCTGTATGCCTTTGACCTTTCAGAGTAACCTAAAAAGATTCCTCTTTGGGCCTTGGCATCAAATTTCTTTAGGTAGAGCTTGTTATTCAGAATGTAACATGTACATCCAAATTGATGAAAGTAAGAGATATTGGGTTTTCTTCCTTTAAACAATTCATATGCTGTTTTCTCCAAGATAGGTCTAATATAGATCCTATTCTGGACATAACACGCTGTATTCACAGCTTCTGCCCAAAAATGTTTTGCCAAATTGTTTTCATGAATCATGGTTCTGGCCATTTCTTGTAACGTTCTATTCTTTCTTTCTACAACTCCATTCTGTTGTGGAGTTCTAGGAGAAGAGAATTCATGGAGGATTCCATGTTTTTCACAAAAAGCTTCAAATGGCTCATTTTCAAATTCACCACCATGATCACTTCTGATTTTCAAAATTTTGGCTTCTTTTTCAGATTGAATAAGGGTGCAGAAGTTACTGAATACATCGTATGCATGATCTTTGCTTTTCAGAAATTTCACCCAAGTCCATCTGCTATAATCATCAACAATAACTAATCCATACTTGCTTCCATATAAGGATGCAGTGCTAACTGGTCCAAATAGGTCAATATGAAGCAGTTCTAAGGGTCTTGAGGTGGAAACATTGTCTTTTGCTTTGAAAGATGATTTAACAATTTTTCCTTTCTGGCATGCACCGCAGAGTGCATCTGAATGATAATCAATGTCAGGAAGGCCTTTGACAAGCTGTAACTTGCTAAGCTTAGAGATTAATCTCCAGTTAGCATGTCCCAGCCTTTTATGCCACATCCATTTCTTATCATTCATTGATAGAAGGCAGATTACCTTCTGATCAGCCAGTTGAGAAAAATTGATTTTGTAGACATTTTCCACTCTCTTTCCCTTGAACACAATGGACTTGTCATTCTTGTTAATTACTGTACAGTTGGCTTTTTCAAATAAAACATCATAACCATTGTCACAGAATTGACTGATGCTCAATAGGTTATGTTCAAGCCCATCTACCAACCATACATTATTAATAGAGGTAGAGGAGTTACCAATAGTCCCCGTACCAATAATCTTCCCAGACTGGTTGCCTCCAAACTTTACATTTCCTCCTTCTTTCATTGTGAGGGATAGGAACATTGACTTCTCTCCTGTCATATGCCTTGAGCAACCGCTGTCCAGGTACCATGATTTTTGTTTTGTTCTTGCTTTTAGACAGATCTGCAGTATTGACAATTTCAGATTTAGGTACCCATTGTTTTATGGGTCCTTTGGGGTTAGAGCTGGAGAATTTACTCACCATTTCCTGATCCTTTAGATCCTTCTTGGGTAGCTTCTGATTAATCATTACCTTAGGTTTTTCAACTTTTGGTTTTGATACCTCAGGAGCGCCAACTGCCTTGCCCTTCTGAACCTTAGACTTTAGGACATCAGATTCTGATTTTATCAGACTCTGAGGAACAGGTTCTGATCTCTTCAGAATCTTAATCTTTGTGGTCTTAGATTCAGAATTTATCATATCCTTAGGCTTGAAATTCTTTGGCTTTGATGTAATCTTAGCCTTAGAACTGGAGGCTTCAGGTTCTGATTGAGCAACAGTTCCCATTTTTGCACCTTCAGGAACAAAGAAGGTTTTCAATCCTTCCTTTATGCATTCACAATATGCTTTGAGATTGGTTTCACTAGACTTAGCTTCTGAAAATCCAATCCCTTTACCATTGTTTTTGTAAATGCTATAAATCATAGAAGCAATTCTGCTTCTGTCAATACCAGACATAATGAAATCTTCAAGAGCAATCTCATGGTTACTTAAAGATTTTCCATCACATTTTTCTTGCAGCTTCTGACACAAGAACTTAAGTTTGTCTTCATATGTCTTGCATATGAAGTCAAAACCTCTGAGTCCTTCTTCAGAAGCTTTTAGATCCAATAGAGTTGATTCTTGTTGCTTCATCAAAGCAACATATTTTTCTTTCAAAGCTTTCAACTCATTGGTTCTTAATTCAAAATGAGTGAGGAGTTCTTTAAGTGACTCTATCAGTTCTTCTCTAGGGATTTTGGAATATACCTCATTTTCATCTTCTGAATCTGATTCAGTTTCAGCTTCTGAAGTTGCTGTAGCTACTAACCCAACAGCTATCTTTGCACCTTCATCAGACTCTTCTTTGTCAGATTCAGATTCACTATCCAAGTTATCCCATGTAGCCATCAAACTCTGCTTTAACTGTTTCTTGAACCTGCTTGACTTGAATGTTGGTTTCTTTGACTTTTCCTTTGATTTTTCCTTCTGAAGATCAGGGCAATCAGCAATGAAATGACCAGGCTTCTTGCAGTTGAAGCATCCCTTTTGATCTTCCTTCTTTGAGCTTCTGAAACTACCTCTCCTGGACACAAACTTCTTGTTCTTCTTGGCTAGATACTGAAGTCTGTTTGAGAGCATAGCCATCATCTCAGTAACCTCTTCATCAGAATCTCCAGTTGGTGAATCTTCTTCATCAGACTCAGCCACTTTAAGAGCTTTGGATGACTTGCCTTTTGATGGAAGAGCTATTGATTTACTCTTTTTAGTAGACTCATGTTCATTTAGAGTTAACTCATGAACTTTGAGAGAACTAACAAGATCTTCAACACTTAAAGTGTTTAAATCTTTAGCTTCCTCAATGGCAGTCACCTTTGGTCTCCATCTGGCAGGAAGGCTTCTGAGAATCTTACTCACGTGATCAGAAGCAACATAGCTTTTCTTCAGTATTTGGAGTCCAGAGACTAGGGTTTGAAATCTTGAGTACATCTCCTCAATACTTTCATCATCCTTCATCTTGAACAGTTCATACTGATGAACAAGCATCAGTGCTTTGGCTTCTCTAACTTTCTTGCTTCCTTCATAGTTAGCACATAAAGATGCAAACATAGCTTTAGCAGTTGACTTATCACTCATCTTCATGTACTCTGCTCGTGGTATAGCAGAAACTAGAGAGCCTCTGATCTTGTGATGTTTCTTGTACATCTTCTTCTGAGCAGGAGTATGTATTTTTCTATCAACAGCAGCTCCTTCTTCATCAAGAATTAAGTCACCAACACCATCTTCCAGAATATCCCATAGTTCTTCATCTAAGCCCATGATATAACTGTAGAAGTTGGTTTTCCACCAAGAAAACTCTTCAGGATCTCCATTAAACTTTGGAACCTTCCCTGAGTCAGTTTTCTTTTCACTATAATCATATGCAACAGCATGATGATTACCACTAGAGCCAGCAGAACCAGAAATAGATGAATCAGCAGACATGTTTTTCTCAGATCTTGGACTGTTACACTGTTAGGTGTTTGACAACAGAACCAAGGCTCTAGATACCAATTGAAGGGGAGAAAAACACAAGAAGGGGGGTTGAATTGTGTTTTTTAAAAAAACGTTTTTCTCTTTTTTAAAACTCAGAATCAGAATGATCAGAAGCTAGATAAACAGCTTCTGAAGATACTGTTCAAGAGCGTATGCAGCGGAATGAAAAACAGAGAGAAAAGAGAAGAAGCAGGACACAAAAGATTTATACAGGTTCCTTCCACAATCCGGAAGTAGTCCTGTCCCCCTTGCACTTCCAAGGAGAGTTCACTAAATGTAATATCTGATTACAAATGCTCAAGCACACAAGCAAGAGACTTCAAATGCTCAAGAACACAATCAAGAGACTTCTAATGCTCAAGCACACAAGCAAGAGACTTCTATCAAACAAAATTACACAGAAAAATGTTTGAGATTGAACACTTGATATACAATCAGTGGTGTTCACAATACAAATCAGATACAGACTCTTAAGACTTAAGAATTTCAAAGATATAGACTTGAAAACTGAAATTCTAAGTGAACTTTGAATGCTTAGACAATTTGACAGAGTTTTGGCGCTTTTTTGAAATATTGTGGAGTCTTATTTGTTCTTCAAGTCTTCACTCCTTTATATAGAGGTGTGAAGTGAACGTTGTAAGTGCCAACACATTCAAAAAGAGTCGTTACTGAAGCTTGATCTTTCACCAATGATTCTTTGCCTGATTTAGTTGTTGTCCTATAAAGAATCAATTTCAAATCCATTCCAGTTGAGAAGGAACAAGGATGCAGGCTTGGTTGTACATAAGAGCTGTTATTCTTGTCTGTTTGCTGAGACAATTAACAGAGTAGTGGAGAAGGTGGTTGTACAGTTCGTACAAAGTACAATGTCAACGCTTCTTGTCTATTTGCAACAAAATGACTTCAAATCCTTTTGAAATGACCGTTGCTTAAATCCACTAATCTTCTGCCAATGCTCCATAATTTTCGCTCCAAAATACAACACTTGAATCTTGAAATCTGGTGAAATACTGTTGCTTCGAAGAATCAGCTTCTGAGGACCTTCAGCTTCTGATGACGTCATACTCTTCAGGAGCTCTTGTCTTCAGGAGCGCTAGTCTTCAGGAGCGCTAGTCTTCAGGAGCGCTAGACTTCAGGAGCGCTTTAAGTTTCAAATGGATACTTCCTTTGCTCTTTATTTGTTCGTTCAGAACCTTGATGTGATATATTACTTTGTTTATGGTCCTGTACACTTGAACAAATGTTAGCAAAACCAATTGTCAATTTTTAATACTTTGTTATCATCAAAACTCTTTAGGGTTTATTGTTAAACACATTTTGTTCCAACAGACTAATCCACCAATCGTCTGCCTCCTCAGCCAGCATGTGCGTACCGAAACGCACCTTCTGCACCTCCGTGCACTGCATAACTCTGAACACTCTCTCTATCTCTTTGAGCCACGCCTGGGCTCCATCCGGATCATATCTCCCCTTGAAAGTAGGAGGATGGTTTCTCAGGAAGGTCTCCAGCATACGGACCTCCGCACCAGCACCAGCATTCGCATTTGGTTGCTGTCCCACAGCTTGAGCAACAGCTTCCAAGGCAGCAGCAATCGCAGCATCATTTCTTCCAGCCATCTTAATCCTATGCAAAACAAACGTAAGTTAGAATAATACAATAATACTATTCTAACTCTAAGACAACGTCACTCGACTCTCTACTTGGCCGGACGGACCGACCTGCTCTGATACCAATTGTAACACCCCGTTTTCCCAACATAAAAATTTCTTTAAAAAGAATAGCATGCATCAGAGTAAGCACATAAACAGGGCATCACATTTCTAAAACATCTCATGTTAATGAATAAATAATCATTAAATTTTCATAAAATCTCGCAGCGGAATAATCATATAAATAAACGTCTTAAAGGTCTTTGGCACGCAGGCCTCATCAACATCTTATTATCAAAGTCTTCAAGTTAAACATAAGCATGTAAAATAACATAATCAAATCAGAAGCATAATACGCAAGGAACAGAGAATATATAAGCAAAGTTTCCCCATCCCGTTACGTATCAGAGCACCTAGACTCGACTGCAGGAATCCTCACACGTCTGCACCTAATCTTGGTTACCTGCACTTGCCCACGAGGCGGCAATTCCAGCAGAAGGGGTGAGATTCACAAATAATTATATTAAACATGTAATCAAATAATCACAATTCAAACAACCAACATAATTCAACTCATCACAGATAAACATCTAGCATTTAGAACATCATCATAAACAACACATCATTTAGCATCATCATAATTATCATCATATACATCTTATCAAACATCTTAGATGACTCGACTCGACATCACACTTGACTATGCAACCCTACGTCTTATATGCATGTGGTACCAATCCAGGGCATGAGCCCTCGTCGCTATTGAGCATAAATATACTCCAAGGCATAAGCCTTCGTCGCTGGTGAGCAAAGCTCCAGGGCATAAGCCCTCGTCGCTGGTGAGTAAAAACTCCAGGGCATAAGCCCCCATCATAGAATGAGTATGCATGAGACTCAACACTTTTAACTTAAACAAGTTAACATCTTAAACGTCGCGAACATCTTAAACAACAAGGACTGACACATGCAGCAACTATACAAAGGTAAACAGCAACATGGCAGTAATCACATCATTCAAATAATATCCATAAAGCAAGCATCTTAAGTAAGTCAAACATTTACAACTTTAATATTTCATATAACACACATAAGCGGCAAGAAAAGCATCAAAATCATCTCAGTCATCATGTATTCATCGTTACAGTTTATAATAAACATTATTAAAAGTCCCAGAAACTACCCAAAGGTCATCTCTCGAGGTCCTATGCGAAACAGTTCGCAAACAGTACACAGTTCTGGGTTCTGACTTAACTCGCTATGGCGAGTGGGATAGCTCGCCTCGCGAATACTAAGGTCCTGCTCGCTATGGCGAGTTGGATTGCTCGCCTCGCGAGCTCTAGGGTAACGCTCGCTATGGCGAGCTGAGTTGCTCGCCTCGCGAGTAAACTAGGTCTACTCGCCACGACGAGTTGCATAGCTCGCCTCAGGCGAGCGATGAACAGACTGCTACGGGTTCTACGAAAACTCGCCCAAAAAGTCCCAAATTCATCATCTTAAACATCTAAACTCTCAGAATCATCATCATAATGGTTAATCTACGTTCTGTGCTCAATCTAAACATCAATCCTACAGCTTTTTGGCCTACTTCATCATTATTCTCACTTTTTAACCTAATTTCAATTCTCTCAAAACAGCCCTATGATTGTTAATCCTGATTAGATGCATTACAGTTCGATATAATTAAGTGCTAGGCTCACCCTTACCTGGTTATAAGCAGAAATCGCAGCTTCTAAAACTCTTCCCCTTCACACAGCCGTTCCTCTCTTTTCCAAATTCTGATACGCGTACTACTGACTTCTCTCTTGACCTAATTTTCCCTTTATATACTCCCAACAAATCTTATCTTATTTACTCTTTCTCCCACATAACTCTCTAAAATCCAAAACTAACCCACAACTAAATATTTTATTTTATTTTCAAATCTTATTTTATTTAACAATAAAATAAGTCACCACGTCACATAAAAACATCTTAAATCTTCACTTAACATCACATAATATATATAAAAATATATGGCAATATCTCAAATAAATCGAATAATTAAATAATCAAAATGGGCGTTACAACATGCATAATGCATTTGTCAAGTTGCTAAGTTGATGTTGTTGCATAGTCAAGTCGGTGTTGTTCTGTCGTGTTAGTTGTTGTTGTCAAGTTGGTTATTATTAATGAGATACTAATGAAGAATTATGTGAAGTAATAATATTGTTAAACATTGTAGCTTATGTTGTTGAATTCCATTGATGAATTATATGCTTACTATTTTTGAATATGTATCTCACCCCTTCTGCTTGTAAATGTTGCTCTTCGTATGAGTAACTTGCAGGTAATCTAGAATAAGTAGTTGTTGATTGCTGTCGTGAGTGGCTATCTCTCGTTGTGTCTTTAGGTACTCTGATACATAACGGGATGGGAGTTTGCTATGTTTGATTGCATTTCTTGTTACGTATCTCTTTTATTAAACAATGATGAACTATTTTTATGAGGATTTAAGATAATGTTGATGTTGTGGCCTTTTAGTGCCAAGTACTATTTAAGATGTTGAAAATAATTCCGTTGCATTTTGTTGAAATTCTATTAAGGCAAATGTTTTAATAAATAGCATTTTTGTTCCATTTATATTTGTGGAAAATTTTATAAGTTGAATGTGACACTCTGTTTTTAAGTTGAAAAACTCTGATTAATCTATGTTATTTAAAAGTTGGGAAAACGGGGTGTTACAATTGGTATCAGAGCAGGTTGGTCCGTCCAGCCAAGTAGTTGAGTCGCGTTGTGTTGTGTGACGGCTGAATAGCATCATTGCGTTGTCCTAATTATTGTTTGTTGTGTAGAGAACTAAGATGGCTGGAAGAAATGATGCTACTATTGCTGCTGCACTTGAAGTTGTTGCTCAAGCTGTAGGACAACAGCCAAATGTTGGTGCTAGTAACGATGGAGTGAGAATGCTGGAAACCTTTCTAAGGAACCATCCACCAACATTCAAAGGAATGTATGATCCGGATGGAGCTCAGAAGTGGCTTAAAGAGGTTGAGAGGATCTTCAGGGTCATGCAGTGCAGTGAGGTACAGAAGGTGTGTTTTGGTACGCACATGTTGGCTGAAGATGCAGATGATTGGTGGGTGAGTCTTCTACCTATCCTAGAGCAAGATGGTGCTGTTGTAACCTGGGCTGTGTTCAGGAGAGAGTTTCTGGACAGGTATTTCTGGAGGATGTCCGAGGTAAGAAAGAAATTGAATTTCTGGAGTTGAAGCTAGGAGACATGTCTGTAACGGAGTATGCTGCAAAATTTGTGGAGCTTGCTAAATTCTATCCACATTATACCGCTGAGACTGCTGAGTTCTCAAAGTGCATAAAGTTTGAGAATGGTCTGCGTGTTGATATAAAGCGGGCCATTGGTTATCAAAAGATAAGGAATTTTTCCGAATTGGTAAGCAGTTGTAGGATTTATGAGGAGGATACGAAGGCTCATTATAAGGTTCAAAAGGAGATGAAGGGTAAGCAACAGGATCGTGGAAAACCTTACAGTGCTCCGGCTGATAAGAGTAAGCAGGAGGTGAATGACGAGAGGAGGCCCAGGGAGAGTGATGCTCCTGCTGAAGTTGTTTGCTATAACTGTGGTGAGAAAGGCCACAAGAGTAATGCTTGTACTGAGGATGTGAAACGGTGTTTCCGATGTGGTAAGAAGGGGTATACTATTATAGAATGCAAGCGTGGGGACATTGTGTGTTTCAACTGAAATGAAGAAGGTCATATTGGCTCGCAGTGCAAGAAGCCTAAGAAAACTCAGACATGAGTGAGGATTGTCTGATCAGAGGTACATTTTCGAGGACGAAAATATTCTAAGTGACAGCATAGTACGATGCATCATTCCATCATAGTACGATGCATTCCATCGTAGTACGATGCATAGTGACAGCATCCCCTGTTTCGCGTTCTTGCGTCTTTTTCACTCATTTCTGTTCCGAACTGGCTTTTGGTGTAAACATGAAAGTTGTAGATAATTTAGTTAGATTTCTAATGGCTTTGGTTTGGCTTAAAAATGATTTTTAGATCTTAAGATATGATGAAAATACTCTAAAGAGGTCTTAGTGAAATTTTATGAAAACTAACCCAAAACTTATAGATTGTCTCCGAATTTCAGAGCTTAAGTACTATGAGTTTAATTAAGGTGTTTATAAGTATTTAATCTATGTTGTGATGAATCTAACTTGGTTTTATATGTAAGTAATTGATTAATGTATATGTTGCTATTGTTGTTGATAGGTTGGAATATATTATGTGATTATTGTATGTTGTATAATGTCATGTTGCTTATGCCATTTAAGTTGTTGGTTGTCTAAGTTGTTGGTTGTTAAGTTGTTGGTTGTCTAAGTTGTTGGTTGTTGAAGTTGTTGGTTGTCTAAGTTATTGGTCGTTGAGTTCATGCATACAAAGTTGAGGGCTTATGCCCTAGGGCTTATGCTCATTAAAGTTGAGGGCTTATGCCCTGGAGCTTATGCTCATTAAAGTTGAGGGCTTATGCCCTGGAGCTTATGCTCATTAAAGTTGAGGGCTTATGCCTTGGAGCTTATGCTTAATTAAATTTGAGGGCTTATGCCCTGGAGCTTATGCTCAATTAAAGTTGAGGGCTTATGCCCTGATTGGTACAACATGCATAATGCATTTGTCAAGTTGCTAAGTTGATGTTGTTGCATAGTCAAGTCGGTGTCCTTCTGTCGTGTTAGTTGCTGTTGTCAAGTTGGTTATTATTAATGAGATACTAATGAAGAATTATGTGAAGTAATAATATTGTTAAACATTGTAGCTTATGTTGTTGAATTCCATTGATGAATTATATGCTTACTATTTTTGAATATGTATCTCACCCCTTCTGCTTGGAAATGTTGCTCTTCGTATGAGTAAGTTGCAGGTAATCGAGAATAAGTAGCTGTTGATTACTGTCGTGAGTGGCTATCTCTCGTTGTGTCTTTAGGTGCTCTGATACGTAACGGGATGGGAGTTTGCTATGTTTGATTGCATTTCTTGTTACGTATCTCTTTTATTAAACAATGATGAACTATTTTTATGAGGATTTAAGATAATGTTGATGTTGTGGCCTTTTAGTGTCAAGTACTATTTAAGATGTTGAAAATAATTCCGCTGCATTTTGTTGAAATTCTATTAAGGCAAATGTTTTAATAAATAGCATTTTTGTTCCATTTATATCTGTGGAAAATTTTGTAAGTTGAATGTGACACTCTGTTTTTAAGTTGAAAAACTCTGATTAATCTATGTTATTTAAAAGTTGGGAAAATGGGGTGTTACAGGTCGAGGATTAATTGTAGTGTTTTAAGTGAGGACCAATTGTTTAGTGACTTGTTAGTTTGTTGTAGTAATTAGAATTAGTGCCGGTAGTTACTAATTATTTTACCGTTAGTAAGTTAGAAACTAGTAAGTGGAATAATTAGAATTGAACCCATTTAACAATTTGCGGGTTAGGCCCAATGGAGTGTGACTATATAACTCAACCTTTTGAGAGAAACTAGGGTTAGAAACATTTTTCATTTCACACTAAGAGGCTAGAGAAAGAGAGAGGCTATAGAAAGGGTTTGGAGAGGAGAAACTTGAAGAGTGGAAGATTTTGGAGCAGCTTAGGCTTGGATTGTGGAAGATTAGAGGTAAGAGGGCTAGTCTTCAAACATAATCTCTTTTTCTACCCATTTCTCATAAGTGATTAAGTAAATAAGTGATTTTGTGATTAAGTGATTATTTGAATTTAAGTGAATGAATTCATGTTTAGATGTTGATGATATGATTGTACATGTGAATTGAATGATTAGTTGTTGTTGATAATGAATTCATATGCCAAAAATCATATATGTGGGTGTGTTGTGTTTTTGTGAAAAGAGAATGAATAATGAAGTTGTGGTTTATTGAATTTTGAATGAATTCGTGATTAATTGTTGTTGATGATGTTTTGAAACATGTTGTTCATGAATTGGTGTAATGATTATGCCTATTGGTGAATTAATGAAAGTTGTTGTTGTTGTTGAATATTTGTGAAAGTTTGGTGAATTTATTGAATTTTGACAAAATGATGTTTTAGTCTTGAGTTTTGAGCATCATTGAGTATGTGTTCATGTATATGACCTATAAACTTTATTTGGGACGTGTTTTGAGTGTGGAAAGATCAAAATTGGAGTGTTTGGGAAAAAGGGTTTTGAAATTCGAAGTTTTTTTCTGAACTGATGAGCGTTCGCTTAAGCGAGCTCCCAACGAACCTTAGGCGAGCGTGCCCAGGTCGCTTCTGGACACAGTTCGCTTGAGCGAGTTGTAAGCGAAGCTCTAAGCAAACGAGAATGTTGCTTCTGGACAGAGTTCTCTTGAGCAAGCTGTAAGCGAACCCCAAGCGAACGAGCCCAGAATGCTACTGAGACCTGGTTGCTTAAGCGAACCAGACTTCGCTTAAGCGAACAGCACCCTGTTCAGCCACACTTGATTTTTCGTTTCGTGTACTTGGGGGTCAATCCGAACTTTCTAAATAATTTCTTTTGACTTGTTTGATCATTAATTATGTATTTAATCCTATGGAAACATCATTTGTATGGAATTGGACTTAGTTTTATAAATCGGTCCTAATGTTGGAAAAATGTCCAAGAACATCAATTTTTCCGAAAATCTTATTTTCCCAAGTGAATGATGTAGGATTAAATATGTGTGTTATGATTAATAATATGATCTTGCATTATTTCATTGAGAACTAGATTGTTTTGCTTTGAAAATGGACTATATTTGGAAAAGTGACATTTTGAGATGAACGTTGTGATTTATGAGAATTCATTGTAATTGGCCGGTGAAACGCTCATGTAAGTACACCTACATTCATATGTGACTAGTGTACTCACTTAGTGGAAGCAAGTGAGTCGTTTGGCTTTGTTTTGGTTCATTGATCCCAATTATTAAAGTTGTGAATTATATTATACGAACTTAGTTGAAAATATTCATTGAACTCATTTACTTCGAAATTCTTTCATGAGTAGTTTGTTGGTGGTTATATATGTTTATGTGCATATATGTTGTTGGTGATTATATATGTTTATGTGCATATATGTTGTTGGTGGTGATATATGCTATGTGCATATATGTTGTTGGTGATTATATATGTTGTGTGCATATATGTTGTTGGTGAATTTCTCTTACATGCTATTGGTGGTGAATTGTTGGTGTAAGCATTTATTGGAATATGTTGGTGTGGACTTGAGGAAATCGTATGAAGTATGTTTTGTTGTTGTCGAGTTCTAGTTCACACACAGTTGTTGTTGGATTTCATCTCCATGTTGGTGTTGAATACTTATGTATTCATTATGCGGGTTGTTATGCGGGTTGTTATGATGTGTTTGTTGCATCAGGGGCGATGGCCTCGGAGATGAAATTGGTACCACACAAACCTATAGTTGGTCTAGACACATTGCATGTTCTAGGAAGAGTCATGTTTTGCTTACGTGTTTGAGGTGAATACGTGTTGGTGTAATTGTGTGCTTTGTGATGGATTGCAATTGGTGAACCTTATGCTTGTGCATTTATTGATGAAAATAATTTATGTTCATGCTTATTTTATGAAAGAGTAATTATTAATGCATGCGTAATCCTGTTTATCCTATTGATTATGATTGATGTGAAACTAACCCCCAATGGTTTGTGTTGGACCGCCTACCTATTTGTATGCATGGTAGACGGCGTGCATGATTAGTTGATTGCATTGCTTTGGTGAGTGCTCGAGGATAGCGGGAGCTTCCTCCATTTAGTTTCGCTCGTTGTGTCTTAGAGGCTCTAATCTAGGACGGCGTTTACCTTTTATGTCTTGGATCTTCTTTTATTTTGAGATGTATTTATGTTGAGATTTATTTGGGAGTTGGTTGCATTTTCATGATTGAGGACATGGCTATCGTTGAGATGTATTTTGATTTTCCGTTGTGACCTTTTATGTTGAGATATGTTCATGCATGATTACTTGGTGATTTATTCGTAGGCGTGACGACTATTTCTTATTTATTTATTGAAATTGCATGATTTATCGCTTAAATAGAAATAGGGCGTTACAGAATCCACCAAAAGCGTTTTCCCTTGACAAATCCGATTTTGTCATTTTTTAATACCCTGCTAATAGACCGCACATCATTCCATTCTACAGTACATGATTGTGTCCAAATTCGAAAATTGTGACATACCATCGCCAGGTGCGAATGTCGACATGTACTCTGAATTTTGCACGACATCCACATCTTGTTTCATTTATTGCCCGCCGTTTTTGTTTTTCGGTTGTTAATCCCCGGTCCCGTCTATATCCTTCGCGTGAACACACATAGGTTTGCTGCAAAATGTCTCCAGTACGATCCCTGATCATCAGACTCTTACGAATACATAATCATGTTCTTCGCCCAAACTAGTAGTAGAATTGGTAGGCAGCATCTAAGTCACCAAAGTTGTACCTCTCAACTTCTTCAAAGGAAATGTTGTTCATATCAATCTTCAAAATGTCAGAGAGACAATCTATGTTTATTGGTTCCACATCACTGATTATTTCAAATTCATTATGTCTATTTTACAGTTGTCTACTCTGTGTCAACCGCACATTTTACTGCTTCCGTCTCTAATTTTCTTGCATTTAAAACCATCCAAAATGTTTTCTTGCATTACAAGTCCTTAAAAAGGGTTTCTAAAACCATTACATATTTTCCGGCATTCCATTCCAATTTTTTGCATAAAATCATACAAAAGGGTATTTTGGTCATTTCCTACAAAGGAACCCATTTTAGTCCCTACAATTTGTCTCTGAGTCTTTTCAACTTGTCTGCATGGATCATCAATCAAATTTTGTCCAAAAATCATATTAGTTTTGCATCTGAGTCAGTCTGAGTCGTTTTAGTCCCTAGGGGCATTTTGGTCTTTTCACATCAAACAATTTTTGTGACAGAGAGGTATTTTGAAATACTTCATTTTGGTAGTTTGTCCGTTTTAGTCCGTTTTGTCATTTTTAACTGTTTCACTTTACGTTTGTTCCAAATTACATTTTTTTTGCCATTTTTTATTCTATTTTTACCTTTTTTGCAAATAAGTCCAAATTTCTTTTTAAGTTGCAAGTGAGTCCAATTTTATTTTCAAAACAGTCCAATTCTTTTCAAAAACAGTCCCAATTTTCAAAATAGTCCAATTCTTGTTTAATTGCAAAACAGTCCCATTTTCTTTCAAATTTGCAGATTAGTCCAAGGCGCCACGCAGGCCAGTCCATGTCCAGGTGTCAGGTTCCCATTGGTTCAAAGGCACACATGGCAGCCTATAAAAGGCCACGCACTGTACCAGTCAAAAGGTCCATAGAATCTGAGCCACATCACCAACAGAATCCATTTTCTCTCTCTTGGCAGTTACAGATTAAAATCCACAAAAATTCACAAAAACTCAAGAACTCTCATGAACCCTAGCTCAGATTCAACACCAATTCAGAACAATTTCGCCAAAAAACTTCGAATTCACCATTGAATTGGACTCACAGAAGCAAAACAGAAGCAAAATTCACACGGTACAACACAATTCCAAGCAGTTCTCAGAAATTCGTGTGAATCTTCATCACTGAACTGCTGTGCCTGCAATCCAAACGCGAGCACGCCACCGGAGGTAGCGCGCTACAAGCGAGATCGCGGACATTGAATCAGAGAAGAAGAGGAAGAAGTGAAGGATTTCACAGGATCCAAACCAGAAGAAGAAAGAAAGAGACAAAACCGGTTTACCTGCAAAGATTCGAAGCCAAGAATCAAAGAAACGGTCCAAACCTCCGAACAAAACTCAGGTAACGCCTAAAATTCATCTCCTCTCACTGAAAATCATCACAGAATCCAGAACGATGTGAATCCGCAGCAAGTTCGAACCGTTCGATCCAAAACCCTAGCCCTAACACAAAAATTATTTGGAAAAATCAAAGAAACACTTCGAAATCCACAACGAGTGTGAATCGAAGTGAATCCTTGCGATTTTACAATGATTTCACCCCAAAAACATGAAGAATCCGAACGGTTCGAACCTACAGTAACAAAAGCTCAAGATTCACATTGTTTCCACGGTAAAAAACGTTTTCCTATGATTGACTCATGCTTAGATTGATAATACGAACTGATTAAGCCATGCATAAGCAATTTCTGGGTAGATTTGAGAAGCTAGGGTTAGGGTTTGTGAAGAGAACGGCCGGAGAAGAGAGAGGGAGGAGGGAAGAAATGAGTGAATCCGGATCCTGTACCTTTTATATAAGCCCGTGGATCGGGTCGGTTCTGACCCGGTCCACTTCTCCTGCATTATAGGCCATTGGATCTTGTTTTTGGGGCGTCCGGATCAATCTAACGCCTCTGAGGCATCAAGACTGATCCAGATCCACTTGTGGCTCGGGTTTGGGCCCTTAACCGTGGGCTTTGGGTTCTTTTTCTTTTTTTCTTAATCTTCTTGTTATGTACGCCTTTATATTTGCTATCTGAACCTCCCTGAGTACTTTGTTTTCCTTGTAAAATTCTAGGAATTTTTCTATGTGATTCTTGATATGCTTTTTACCATTTTGTGGCATTTTTTACATTCCTCATATTGATAAAAATGTACGCTAAATTTTCTTGGGGAATTGCATCTTTTAAGCATTTCTTTTGTGAATTTCTTGCATGATTTTTGACCATTAATTCTTGTCAAATGATAGTGGTATTTGTTAGGTGTTTTGTGATATTTTTTTGCTATGAGTCCATGAGTATTACCAGTGTTTTGTGAATCATGATATTAATTTCTTGTGTGGCAAGTAACATGAATTCTTTTAAAGTGCAAAATGTGTATAAATGTGCGATAATGTTAAGCTTGAATGCATGGCTTGTAATTCTCTTATGATTCTTGAAATAATTCCCTTGAGAAGGGCTGTTTTGATGAGGATTATAGGTCATGGGTTTAGCTTGAGTTTTGGGGCTAGATTTTGTGTGTTATTTTCATCACCTTTTTGGCATTTGTTTTTACTATTTGTTCAATACTTTTTACTATTGTCCCTTATCATTTTTACTATACATTGCTTATTCATTACCATTATCTCTTACCTTGTTTACTAACTATCTCATTTCATGTCTCATGCATACTAAAGGCATTACACCTCTTTTTAGTTTAGGTTCCTTTCATTTCCTATGTTAATTTCCATGTATTATTTTTAGGTAGATTTACTTTCTTTTAAATTCTTGCAAGACCATAGAATGTAAATTAGGGCCAAATGTAAAGGACAATGGACACTATGATGATGTACACCGACACGCACACACGTTGTATGATTTACCGCTAGATGTATGCTTAGGAAGCGTGATACTTAAAAAATATTATGCTTTTCCAAAAACGAAACAAATAACACCTCATTTGAAAACCATTTTCGCAATAATCTTGGAGTCAAAACTCCATAACCTTCGTCCTTCATTTTCTTAATCAAAAATGTAAATGAATCCTAAATTCCAACTTTAACTCTTTTTCTCTAAACAATTGAAACAACCTCACTTTTCTCCAATCTCATGCCTTTAAGGCCTCTTATCTTTTCTTCAAAATCATTTTCAAAATTAAAAACAAACTAACCCACAAAAAACTTTTCTGGAAGAGAACTACATGGAGTTTGATCCCTTAAAAGGGTATGTAGGCAAGAGACCAAAATCTCTCCAAGTCCAATAAAAAATAAATCCAAACACTTCTTTCCCCCATTCTTAAAAACAACCTTTTCAAAAATAGCATTTAAAATAAAGCGTAAAAGATAAATCTAGAAAAACGGCTCCTATAGAGTACTATAGTCGTTGCGGGTGCCTAACACCTTCCCGTAGCGAAAATTGCCCCGAACTTAGAATTTCTAAGTGTTTTCTCAATTTTTACCCTTCCCCAAAAAAAAATAGAGACATCAATGATTGAAAGGTTCAAGCCTAATTAATGACTTGACACCCGAATCAGTAAGAAGATACAATTACAAGCCAATGTTGAACTAACTATTGTGTAAATTATACCCTGCCGACTTCAATTGTTCAATTCAACGACTACATATTATCAATGCTAATTAGTGACCAGATTCAAACCAAAATTCATTGAGACCACCTTGTAAATCTCTGTTATATATATCAAAGATGGCTGGCAACAACCTCTGTAAATTAAAACTAATGTCATTTAAATAGAACACATATTTTGTTTAGTGAATCGACAATGTTACGACGTTTATTATTCGATTAATACATAACCCTAGTCCTAAATATGCATGATATAACAAATAGAATTAAAAACCTTTATAGGTAAATGTTACCGACCTCGGGTAGCAAAGATACGAACGACACTAAGGTTACAAATTACGATCCACAAAATAGAAATATTGTTGCTACAAATGTTTGTTAAGAAACGATGATTGCATGTGGAGAAGTAGAGAATTAAAAAGGGGTTTAATTTTTTGGAGTCAAAATTGAATTACAGTTTTCTATGTAGAATTCATGCGAATATAAACTGTAGGACCAAAAGTATAATAAATGGAAGTATTATTATATTATTATAATCGGGATGACTTGTAATAGCAGGTAAAAGTTAGTCATCGACACTAGATAACTTACTAAGGCCATCCACCTTATTATGATAATATCATATTCATTCCATCAATTTTTTAATATATGCCCCACCCATTTTTTTCAATTATTATCTTTTTGTTTTATTCTCTTGCTTTTCTCCACGTGTACAGAACACTGTTCACATTGCCACTTTCACTTTATACACATTTTCTTCTTTCATGTTCTGATTTCTTCCATTTTTGAACCAGATTTTTTATATTATTTTTATGATGGAACTCTCCTGCCACTGTCGTTTTCTCCTTCTCCTTCATAGGTGAGTCTCCCATTGCTTTATTTTGTTCAGATTCTACAAAACTAAACATCCGCAATTTTTGTTAAAAATTCTTAACTTTATTCCTCTTGTTAAATCCAAACATAAACCATTTTGGGATTAGACTGTTGTGTTTGCCCCCTATTATGGGCATTTACACAGATGTGTATAGTTTATCAGTCTAATCAGTCGATTAATTATACCACTTAGAAGCAATTTTTTTCGGTTACACAGATAAAAAGAGAAGAAAAGAAACAAACAAACAGAAAAAGAAACAACACAAAAAAACTACTCTCTATACAGGAAAATTCCAGCTACCTCCATCCTAATGAAGAATGTTGTTCCTCTCTTATGTACTATCTTTTGTAGTTATTTTTATAATCATGGACAAGAAACTTATGATTGATTTTTATGTGTCACTCTTGGTGTTATTTCAGGTAGTAAGTTTTTTTGTTCAATGGCATCTTTTTTTGCTCAAATACATTGATATAAATATCTACACAGAATTTATACCCATATCAACTCTTAGAAAAATCGAGGTTCTTTATTTCTGTCACAAATTAAATGCCTTCAGTGCTCTTATATATCTATATGAACAGAACAAAGGAGAAGCATCTAAGTTGCATTTAGCATCTGGGCTGAAGCTGCATAGTGAGCATTCTTGCTATTCTATTTTTCCTCCCTAATCCAAAAGTCAGAACTAAGTTCAACTTTATCAAATATGTTTGTGTGGCTATAATGTTGTGTTTTTAATTGCTGATTTGGGTATTTTTGCTGTTGTTGGATTGTTGTGAATTATTCTTTGCACCGTTGATCACCCTCCCGCGTGCTCGCTGCGAGTTTCACTACCTTATGGCAGATTCTTTTCACGTTTGATTTAGGACAGCCGTGGTGTTAGTATTGCAGCTGCGGTTGTAATGCAAAATTGGTAAAATTAAGCTGTGACGGTATGTTTTAGGTGTAGAGTTGGGTTACATTGTTCTTTTGAATGTATGCCTAAAGATTATTTCAAATAGAAAGGTTAGGGTTACTCTTTCCTCTTAAAGCATGGCTGATTTAAACTTGTTGTCTGCTATTGTTCTTAAATTGTTTTTATCTACGTACTACCAACCAAAGTTCAACTTCTAATTAGTTAAATTTCAAAACACTTAATTCCTTTTGACATGTCATCTTGTAATGTGTGACAGACAACAAAAATATCATTGACAATATCGTGTATGTTTGCTATCATAGTGGTGAATCAAAATCACAACGACCCAATGAGATTTTCTAAAAGTTACAAAGTATACTGCAAATTGAAGTTTTTCGAAAATCACAGTAATTTATCATGATTCTGACATACCCATCACAATACTAAACATTCACATCACCCAGTGGCGGTTCCAAGGCCCGGCGACCCCGGGCCAATTTTTTTGTGTAAATTTTTATGAATTTTTTATATAAACCCCTATAAATTAGACAATGTCTTTAGATTTTTTGATTATTTGCTTGCAATTTTCTATGTAAACTCCTATAAAATGTGTTGCAAATTTTTTTGCCCGGGCTTTACAATAATTCTGGCTCCGCCACTGACATCACCTGTTTAAGGAAAAATGGAATAATGAAATCTTGTGGGTATAGTGAACTGTCATATTGCAACATTAAAAAAGGATGCACTTTATACCTGAGTAGTTAGATTAACATAAAAGCTACAAAAATACAATCTTTTTCAATTTCCATCTATAGTATTATCCGTACAGCTACTAAAAATGGTCCAGTACAAACAATTTTCTATTCTGCAATCCAAAAAGAAAAGTAAACTCACATAATTCTTTTTTAATAAAACTTAAACCAAACAAATCGAATTGAAGAAACATATAAAAATAACAAGAAAATCAAATTGAAAAACTCCATAGTGACACCTCATCATCTTGAAAGTCTCCATGATCAATATGTTCAAACTCATGCCCCAAGCTATGTGTAGGGGACATTAGCGCCATATTCCTCAACGACTCTGGAATGTTCAACACTTCCTCTTCTTCTTCTTCCTCTTCCAAACTAAACCTAAGCTGCTCCTCGGTGGCAGCTGCAGCTACTGCGGTTTCAGTGTCATTAGTCGTTAAAGTCTTGTCTGGTCTGAAAGCCTCGGCAGCTTCTGCAGCAGCCTTTTGTATATCCCTTGTCTCTGTAGTGGCAGGAATAGGAAGCCGCGAGGCAGAGTCGGCAAAGTTGAGGCAGGCGTTGCGGCCTCTCAATGCCAATGCTGCGACATCATGGGCTCGTGCTGCCATCTCGGCCGTTGGAAAAGTCCCTAGCCAAATCTTAGTTTTCTTGTTAGGCTCCCTCATTTCACAGACCCATTTATCTAAGTTCCTCCTCCTCACACCCCTATACACCGGGTGGCGTGTCTCCTTGAACTTCTTCCTCCCTGCACGCTTCTTTGGGGTAGTTGCAGCTAACCGGACCTCGTCGTTGGTAACTGACATCCCATGAGAGACCTCTAAATTTGGAAGTGATATTGTGTGTGATGAAGAGGAAGGTTTTGAGGAAGAGGGCTGTGAAGAGGAAGGGTTCTTAGATGGAAACATTGTATATATTGCAGAGAGTGGAAAAAGCTTGGAATTGAAGTGAAGATTGAGGTGTTGTATATATAGGGAAACATGTTTGAAGGAATGAGGTAACCGTGAGAGTATTTGTGAGTGTGTGTGTGTGAGTGAGTTTGGATATTTTATACGTGTAATGAGACAGCTTCTTTGCCTAGTAAGAGGCTTTGTGATTGGTTATGTTTGGAAAAGTGAAAGGTAAAGGGATTATGAAAGAGACATATAGAGAAAAAGTGTGGGTATTTGTAGAGAGAAACCCCACTAGGCTGAAAAAAGTGTAATGATGTTATCAAAATATCTTCTTAAGATACTAAATGATGTTTTTTTTTCCTCAGACAGAAACGACCAAATAAGGTAATTAAAGCATCCATATAAATATGCTGTTTTTAGCTCTTTTCTTCGTAGTCAAAAAAGCTCTTTACTTCTTTTATAAGTATTTTTTTGGTTTTTTATAAATCGAGTAAAGTTGTGTATAATACACTAAAATGATTGTACAGTTTTTAGATCATGCGTTTGCGGAATCTTTAATACATCAAATCGTTTTCTTTTTTTTTAGATTGATGGCATTGAAAATAGTCATATTTAAAATGTGTCGAACATTTAATATGTATAACATTCAAAGTTTAAATTTGAATATTGATTTGTCACGTTGTTCGCGTTTAACCGTTGACATTAAAGTCAATATTTACTTTTTAAACAAGTCAAAATTAAACATGTTTTTTTTAATTACAAACGAAATATATATGGATCATACAAAGATTCTCTCTAATACAAGAAATAGACGGAGAAAACTAAAAGAAGGCAACATCTATTCATTATTGATAATTTAATGATAGTTGTTGTACTATATAAAAAAGTAATTAAGGTATTTAATGTACTATTTTATAAATCCTTATGGAAACTTGTTTGAAATTGGCTTGAATTTTATTCAGTTTTTTATCCTTCCATTATTTCGGATAACTTTATCCAATTTAGTAATTTATTAGTAATAAAGGAAATTCTCTTTCACAACTTTTGAAGAAAATCAAGTTAATTTCTTTTTGATGGGCAAAGACTAATTTTGCTAATTTTAATTATCAATATCATAGCTTGCGGCTCAACCCTCTTATGTGTTTGGGTATGGACTAAGCTTAAGCTTTTGTTTGTTAACATCTTTAAGATACGGTTGTAAATTATACTTTCTTGTGGCTTTCTCCTCAGTTACATCTTATGTTGATAAGATTGTCTTTTGTTTTTTATTAACATTATCAATGTATTATAAAATACAAAAAAATTAAACTAAATATATATACACACACATAAAGGCACGTTTATATTACGTGAGCTTAACTCAGTTAGTAGAGATAGTGTATAATATACGTAATGTTTGGAGTTCAAAATAAATTTATTATTTCAACGACTTTTCTTAATAGTATTTTTTTTGTAAAATAATTTTATGAAAATAGAAGGAAGGGTTATGGATGAAAACTTTCGAACTATTGTCAACTCAAAAAGTACTATGGAATTGTGTGGTTACTAGGAAGAGTAGCTAACTCACTTCAATTATTACTATATACAGCTGAGTTGACTCGTTAGTTTCCCTTTTCTCAAGCTTGATACGCGTGTAGGGAAAGCGATGTTTGAATTATGCACAGGTTTCTCTTGCAGCCACATGTTTGTAGAACTCATTTCTACTGTGAAACTAAAACTGGCCACGCAAATATACACTTGGCTTAATTTCATAGAACGTGGGACAGCAATTGGACTAGCTCCTTACCCCACCTATTTATTTTTGCCATATTAAGAATGAAAAGACATATACTCAAGCATATACATGATTACACCCATACCATAAGTGTTTATATTAAAAAGTGCATTGAATTAAAAGAATCTTAATTTGATGGAGTAGACTTGGAATTATACGCTTTGTATGAATACCATGAAAGACACCTTAGTAATCACTAACTACTTGATCCTTAAAAACAAAAATAACTAAGATTATGTACGATGGCAAAATACATTAAACAATCTTTAACATTCACTTTTTTAATTTTCAACACTCCACATTATTTTCTCTCTCTTAATTCAACACTCATTCAATTTTTACCTCTCCAATGGTTTTTTCATTCAACACTCTACCTCACCACCTTTTATTTCTTATTCATATTTAATTTTATATTTTTGTTTTTATAATTACATAAAATTACAATTATCGATTATAATTAAATTAAAAAACACTTAACAAATATTGTTTTTTGTAAAAACAAAATTTATTTAAATAATTTATTTTGATTTTCTTAACTTAAAATGCAATACAACAAACTAAGCACGCAGCACACAAATAACTTAAAATGCAAAACAACAAGAAAAGCTAAAATAAGATTAAGAGAGCAAAAAATTTGGTTTTTTTTTCTGTGTCCAAATCAAATGATCCAAGTCTCTATTTATAGAAAAAAAAAATCATGAATTTTGGTAAAAAAAAATTATTTGTATTGAAATAATTGAGTCCAAATTATTAAGAAGATAAAAATTCAAGCTGCCAATCAAAACATGCCAAGTGTCACAGCTTTTTCCATGTGGGCCAGGCTTTCAACATGTTGAACCTCTTCATCTTCTCTTTCCTCCAACTCACTTTCAATACCCCCACTCTAATGGTTTCAATATATTGAAACCCACTTTCAATAGGCCATTGGAGATGTTCTAACTACTTGGACTGTCAATCTACTACAGAAGGGCTCATTCGCTCTCCAAAAGAGTTTAGGCGTCCTCTCGAAGGGCATGTAAATCCTAGACGCGTCCCTCTTAAGACGCCTTCCGTAGCCTTTTAGAAGCATGCGACAAGACTTAAGGCCCGACTTGCTTAGGGCTTAAGTCACAGGAAAACAGGTTTATAAAGAGCTATAAATATCACTCTTGAGATCATTTTTAAGGATTCACATAAATTGTCTCAACTCTAGTTTCTAATATTATATTCATTGCAAGTATATTACTATATTTTACTTTTTGTCAAAACATGCTATATTTCACTATGTATCTTTTAAATATGTGATCATGAGTTAAATATTCAACTTTTGTATATGAAAAAAAATCGTTTGAAAAAAATCTATTTGTGTGCTTCTTTCTCTGATAAAGATTAATCACTACTAAACATATTGATTAACACTTTGTACATGTAACATATGGTAACTATAACAAAATTATCCAATGGATAGTAGACAAATAAAGAAGTTACGGAAAAATAGTTAGAGAAGATAAATTGTCTTTAATCTGTAAAAGGGTACAAACATATTTTTATATGCTGTTTTATATTATTTAAATGTAATTTTTTGCATAAATTAATTTTTATATGCTGTTTTATATTCTTTCACGTAAGTTAATACAATTATAATTAAATAAATAATTCAAATAGATATATTATTTTGATTTCTTTATGTTAATTTAAATAAGTAATAGCTTTATTTATGCGAAATTTTATAATTAATAAATTAAACAAAATTATTTAATTTAAATTAAAATTCAATAAATTTAGTGATGGCTTTGTTTTGGACAAGAGCTTTAGTGTTGTTACATATGTGAGAAATCACAAACACTCGCAGAACGTTGTTTAGTGTAGACCAGCCTTTCTTCGTACATCTACTCGAAAAGGAAAAGTTACATGGAATTCACATGTTTTTTTAATGGGTTTCTCTAACATGTGTAATATTGTACATGTCAAGGTAATTAAAAGTAGTAATTTTTTATTGAAAACTAACAATTATTGATTAAAAGTTACATACCTCTATTTCACAATTATTGTCTCTTTACCATTTTTTCTTTTTCTCAAAATAATTGTCACTTTACAATACCAATACAACATTTATTATTTTTTTCCACTATTATACCCTTATTTAATGAATTTCATCCAACTTAACTAGTCCACTAACTATAATTAATAAAAGTGTTTTGGTAATGAAGGCGTTTTTTATATTGTGAAACGTATACTTAAATTGGCGTTCCTAGATTTCCAAAGGCAATGAAGGCGAATGTTCCTGAAGATCTTCTCATCTATGAATCTTCAGTTCTCATAGCACACTCTCCCTCTCGGTAGTTCTACAAATGGGCAGCCCTACCAGCGTCTACCTTACCAAGGGTCGAGGAGAATGGTTTTACTAGGTTTGGTTCACTCCCAAAAGTCGCTTGTTTCCTTAATTAATAACTAGGTACATCATAGGTTCAACAGATTTTACTCAATATTAGAAATGTCACCTCCTAAATACTTACTACTAAGGTCAACTCTCTTTCGGTATTTTTCGCTAATTACTAAATAATTATTTCCTAGATAGGCATATATAAATATCAAGATATAAACATCAATATTAAGGCCTGTTACAACCTAAGTACCTAAACTAAGGTTACACTCCTTTGAAATAAACTAAACCTAATAAAACTTAATAGCGAACATAAAATAACTAAATAAACGACATTAAATTAAACAATTATCCAAAAAACAAATAGGGGTTCATCTTAGAACCATAGCCTATAAATGTCTAGTTACACATGGTAACTAAAGACAAAATATAAAAATATAAAAATATACCCTAGAAAGATAATAAGAAGATAGAACTCCTTCTGAAGCTCATAGAATCGCCTTCCTCTTGAACTTCTCCAGTTATGAACGAGATATTATGAATGAGGAAGGCGGTATTTATAGGGAAAGTTTTCACATGACTTGGGCTGAGTCAAAAAAGTCACAAAAAGTGACTTTTTTCGCAAGTCACTAGGCGCCCCAGCCATGCGCCAGGCGTATGTGCCTTGCATTTTGGGGCACTTGGCGCCCCCTAGCATGCGCCTGGGCGCTTTTGTTCTTCTTCTGGGCACATGTGCGCCTGGGCGCTCCAGTCCAAATTCTATGCTGAAATGCCTTTTCCTTCGCCTTTTGAGGTGTTTGCTTGAATGTAAGATGTCTTGGAACTTGAGGACAAAATTTCTCCCTCTGTAAAGTCTTCTGAAACCTCCTGATTCTTCATTCTTCATCTTCCCAAGGACCACACAAATCTTCGGATGTCTTCCTTTGTCTGATTTGCATGATTTCGTCGTGAATTACATCAAGAACACTCTAAAATTTATATGTTTTGGGAAGAATAGAATTACTGACTCAAAATATAGAAAACAATACAAATGTCCCAAAATTATAGGCAATTGATCTAATACTCCTCTGTTTTGCTGGTAAAACCTACTGAAAATGATTGAAAAACATGTTAAAAATAATGTAAGATGTCCTGTCATTAAGGTCCCTTAATATGAGGCCTTGAATTAGTAAATTTGAGTTACTCTTTACCTCAACCCAGATGTTATTAGCTGGTGGTGGTGGTGTGGTGTTAATTTTTTATTATGTGGTTTTTGTTGAAGTTGAAATGATGAATTTTTGAAAGGAAAAAAAAGAATTTTTTTTATGAACATGATGAAGATGAAGATGAAGATGAAGATGGAGGAGGAGGATGAAGAAAAGTAAAATAAATTAGGTTTTAGTGATACATTGTTAGATCTCATAGACCTCATTTATCCAACGGTCTCTTTTTTAAGGAGGTAAATTAACAAAATATGATTATATTGATCGATTGAAACATATATAATGGACCAAACTGAAAATTTTAATAGTTATAAGGCCAAATCGAAAAAAGAATTAAGTTAAGGGATCAGGTGTTCATTAAGCCTAAAATGTATGAATGAAGGGTTTGGAATCGAATCCCGACCAATGTGAACTAAGTTTACAAAGAATTTATCCAATTTTATTATTATTATTATTATTATTATTATTATTATTATTATTATTATTATTATTATTATTATTATTATTATTAGGTATTGTTAATGAGGGTACTTGAGAGTTGAGACACTCTTTAAACATTCTAAATAAAAAAATTATTCTTTAAATATGTCAAAAATGTTAATTTCCAATACAATGACTTCAAAAAAATTCATAAAAACTTACTATTAAAGGCTCTTAAAAAGTGCCTCGTGGCACTCGTCACTTTTTTTTTTTAGTGACAAATCGGGACATTCATCACTCTCAACATAATCATCATCATCATCATCCACTCAAGTTTTAAGGGGAACTTGATCGCTATTTTTATCGCTCTAACATGTGTAATTATGAACAATGTTTGTTTATAAAATTTTGATTAAAATTAGGGTCTTGTTAACAAGTGCTTAAGGGCACTTGTTAAGGATACAAAAATGGAAATAATTGATAAATTTGAAGTATAAAAAGTTACTTTTTAAAGTTTTAATGCATTGAATGCACAATTTCCAAGATAAATTTTCTTCTTTAGTCTTCTTAACAAGTACCCTAAGGGCACTTGTTAACATTTCCCTTGAAATTATAGGCATAAATATGTATCGGTATGACCCTTAAAAGTCAAATCCAATTATTGATTATGAGAGCACAATGACAAGATCCAATAGAAACAATACAAGAAGGTCAAGTAAGATCCATTGAGGAGACCACCTCGATATGACATGTGGCACAATACAATAGTCAACATCCTCCAATTGTAAAAAAACAACACCTCAAATTGATATGCAATACATGTTAACAACCTCAACGAGACACTAGGTGTTGGACTATATGACGAACAAGAAGGTGCGCTAGAGGGGGTGAAAAGAGTTTGTTATAGTGTGAATATAAAACATATTACTCATGGGCTTCGTGCACAACAATGATAACAATTCTAAAACAATGAGTAATAACTAAGATTCAATGTTGAATTGAGATGTTTAAATATTGAATCTTATTAAGCACATCAAATATCAATAATCAAGCATGTAAATTTCAAAACTCGACAAACTCAACCAAACCTAATTGCAATAAACCACACTAGCACTAATGAACAAAATGTATATGAACTAATGATTTGAAACTCAATTGAAGCTAGATTGTGATAAAATTGAATTTGAAAAGAATCTTAATTCAAGTAATTAAGATTAGGTCAAGTGTTATAAAAGAAATCACAATCAAATCAAAATTCATATACGATTAATAATGCGAAAATCGAAAAGGATAGGGAAGAGAAGAACACCAAGATTTATAGTGGTTCCCCCTTTCGTGGTCGCTTCGGGATACCTCCGCTCTTCTTGATAGAAAACACATATATCAAGGACTTCCACTATTGTTGAAAAATGTTTATAAATCGTTATTGAGATTAACCTCGTAACTATCCAAACTAAATTTAAGGAGAGAATATTGCAACCAATAACGAGCTCAACATTGGATCAACCATGATAAATAGGGAGCCTCTCCCCTATGTATGATTATTCCACTTTATCACACTTATACTAACCAAGTTTGTTCACTACCTGCTAGCGCCTTGTCTGACTTGAGTGTTAGAGTATCTTTTGTAAGAACCTTGTCCCCTCCTACCTGATTTGGAGAAGAATCATCAGAAGCAACATATGACCAGTCACGAAGTATCCAATGACTAGTGAAACTATGATAATCTTCTTCAACGATATTAATAATATAGAAAATATAATATGAATTTTAATATTTTTCAATGCCACCGACACTATACTATTTTTATAGGAAAATTTGTTTAAATGTATAATTAAAAGAATAAATAATCATCCGAAAATCCTCTATCACCTTTATGTATTGTCTTAGATAACTGTTGCTTTATGTTCATTAAAATTCAACAACTTTTATGTCAAAAAATAATCAACGATTTTGTTTTTTTTTGAAGGAACGATTTTGTTAATTTCAAAGTAATTATATTTTTCCTTATAATATCTTTAGATTATAGTGCCCTTCATAGAATGGTGCCTACGGTTTATTACTTCATCCGCTCCTTTTAATTTGTAATTTAAATATATTTATACATTGTGGTCGTTAGTCCTGCTTTTATTACGCTAATGTGTGTAAATTATAAAACAATGTCTTTTATTTTGATTAAAATTATTTTGATTTTCATTAAAATTATAACAATATATGTTTGTGACTTTTAGATTGTAATACATCATGTTATTTTTTTTCAATGACAACATCAATATATCAAATATAACTTAATTTTTTATTTTATTTTTAATGACATCGACAATTTAACATTTTTATAGTCAAATTTGTTTAAGGTATACTTGGGAAGATGTAGAAAAGAAGGTCTTGTCCTCAGTTTAACAAGAAAATGCTCTACCAGGGTTCCGCCCTCTGCCACCATTAGATCTCTCTCTCTCTCTCTCTCTCTCTCTCTCTCCCTTTCCCTCTCTCTCACTCTCACTCTCTCTCTCTCTCTCTCTCTCTCTCGTTTCTTTCTCCTTTCCATTCCTGCAGCTAGGCGTTAGGGTTTGATCCAATTGGGGAATCATAGCCGCGTTGATGCTTCGACCATTGCAGTGGTTGAAATACGATTTTCCCATCAATTTGAACATTGCAACGGTGCCATTTTGATGTAGTATTTTTGCATCAAACAATAGTAAGTATTTATATCGTCTCCTCAGGGGCTAGTGCGATATCACGGACCGTTCGACACCAAATATCATTTTAAGTTGAAAGATTGGTTTGTTTGTTTGTAACTACGAAAACTATTTTGCAAAAATAAAAGTTGAGATTAATAAGGCGTGAAACTTGTTAGGATTAGAGTTCCTTAATCAAGCATCACATATAACTTAATGATCGTATACGGATTCTAGCTTTTCTTTGATATTATCACGTATCCCTCGGCAATATCATTCATGTCCAAATAATATTGTGAAATCAATTGTATCGTTCAATCATCAATGTCTCAAACTATTGAACGATCCAAGAGTCGATCTTATCATTTAATCGACGATTTCTCAATCTATTAAATGATAAGAAAGCTTTAAGTTTAGATACAAGAAGTGATTATCTAAACATTAATTCCATGTCGAAAATTCATGTTTAGATAGATGATTATCCTAAACCTAGATTCAAAAGTATTTTTCAATCACTATTAAATCAAACATAAACAATAAAGTGCAAAAATAATCTCAATATCAAATCAAATGCTAGATTCATATATTAAAGATCAAAAGATTACATGTTTAGCAAGATCAACTACCTCTAATCCCAACAATGGAGATTTAGTTCATCATTGTCATGAGAACATTACAAAAGTGGAAGGAAAGTTGAGAATCCATGCAAGGAACTTGATTTCTCCAAGAATCTTGATGATACCACACTCAATCACTATTGCCCAATGTAAACAGTGTATTTTCGCCCTATTCTCTCTCTAAAATGTTATAAGATAATGTCTCAATTGAGGGAAATGAGATTTTATACATATGCTGAAAAAATATAATTTCGCCTGGCGGATTTTGTCTCACCATGGCGACTTGAGCTTTCTTTGCCAGTGGGTTTCTGCCACGTCATAAGGATTAGATGAAACCACATTATTCCGCCTGGCAGGAATATTTCTCGCCATGGCGAATTGCTCTTGTCCTGTTTTCAACTTTCTGGAACTGCTCGCCATTGCTTCGCCAGGCGAGATAGTTCGCCATGGCCATCTCTAGGGCGAAGGAACCTGGAACTTTATGGAGTTGCTCGCCATGGCGAGATGGTCTTTGCTCATTTTTGTTGTTTTTGGCTCTTGCTTGATGTTTTGGCACTCAATTCCTGCACAAATGGGTAGAGTAAGATGACTAAAGCGTAATAGGTCAAAATTCACTTTTCTCTCGGCTTTTCCCTAGATAACTTGTAAAACAAATAACAAACGTGCCACAAATAAACATTTAAAATACCACTTCCTGGCACTTATCAAACTCTCTCCAACTTAGCTTTTTGTTTGTCCTCAAACAAAAGATTGAACACAACACAAGTTTAGGACAAGATGCAAGTACAAAAAGGTTTTGAAAACTTTTGCAGATGAATGATTCAAAATGAATGTGTGGGCAAGTCTAAAGTTTCCAACTAATCTGAAAATCCACTGCAAATGTGAAATGAGTCCTAAGCACAAAGTACATGTCAAATAGTTCAAGTCAATAACATACTTATTTCCGAACCACACATAACACACTTCTTTGTAAGTAACTAAACAAGTGAAATCAGTTGAATGAGGGTTATGAACACAAATCCGGCAATGAAGTTAACATCCACATCAAGTTATGTGTCCATCCAATTCTCATTTCAAAAGGCATAAAAACATGGATCAAAAGGTCTTTGAGGGTTGTAACTTAGCTCGGCTACAAAAGAAAGGACATTTGTGGGTCAATTGAATTCAAAAGGCCAAGTATAAGGGAACATCCCTTCTATTTACATTCAAAAGACAAATTTACAAGAATTGCCTAAACAAACCCTTGGTGTTTAAACATGATACACCTTGATCTTGAGAACTTATTCTATTTTTGGATTTTTTTTTCTTTCTTTATCATGTACACATTTTTCTTTTTCTTTTTGCATTTACAAACAATGTTGTCTTGATAAAAAACTTCTAATTACACCAATTTACTTGACAAATGATTTACATCTACCTTTTCTCCCCAACTTGAATAAAAACATACCCTATTTGAATGTTCCCTTAATCTATGGCAAAAGGGACAAAAACAATGAAGGTTTAGGGTTCAACAATTAAAAACATATCAAGGTCCGATAATGCAACAAAAATGAACTGGATTTTGAAAAACTTTAAGGCAAATTCTTCAAGCATTCTGCTTATATATTGACAGTTCATTATTGAGGACCTTGATTCATTTGGCTCAAGTGGGTTAGCAAATACTCGCTCTTCTCACAAGGTAGGCTATTTGTGGTCAAGTATGTTTCTATCATTAAACAAAAAAAATGTACCTCGATCCTTTCCATGCCTTTACACAATTCAAAACAACTGTCAGGGTTAACATAAAATGACAGAGTTAAACAATGAATGCCGGTCTCCTTGCATATAGTATAAACATTGAGGTTTCCTCACTTTTTGGCTAGTACAAAGTGGTTCACAATTAATTATGTTATTGCGGAGAACTAAATAAAATGAAATTTGTGCAAAGTACCTGTTTCACATTCAAGTAAAAATCTAGAAAAACCGGAAACTTGTACCTTGGCTATGCGCTTTATCACAACTATCTATCATTACTATTCATCTGAGATTTTGCTCTCTTTGGCTATCTTTCAAGCACTTTGAAATTTGAATCTCGAGCATTTTTTCATTTTCTTTCAAACAAGCAATAGTAATAAACCAAAACAAACTTCAACAATTTTCAAAATAATTCAAAATGAAGTACTTGGTAGAATTTAAACAACACAATACATTATTAAACAATACGAACACATCGTAATTAAAACACATTGTCTCAAACAAGGTCACATTACAACATCCCACAATACAAACAGAATAATAGTTCAAAACGTAACACTAAAGTCACACATAGCAAATTAAACACAATACAGAAGCAAATAGTTCAAAGAGTAATTAAAGTAAAGCATTAAAAGATGAGTCTAGAAATAAAGAATTGACTGAAAACATCTTAAAATATCACTCATTTGAGGTGTGCTTTCAAGTCTTTTCTTTACTCCTCTTCAGTCCTGCTCCTCATAACTCGGAGTGCCCTCACTGGAATTCACACTTGCCACTTCGTCCGGATCATGTAAGTTTGCACCACTTTGATCATCATCAACTGATTCATCAACCTGCATAAACGAAGACCCACCCCCTCCATAAATAAATGGCCTGTCCCCAGGCCAAGCACAATAAGTTTCGTAAGCTTCCGGTGTTGGGACTTGATAGGCTGCTTCTTGTGGATAGCCGAAGTGCAGCTGCATCCGGTACAAGGAATCATGCAATGAAGTTACGACCCTCTTGTTAGCATCCAAGTAATCCCAAGTGTAGGTGAAGCACTGTTGCTGGTAGGGGTCCATGTGCAAAAAATCACTATCAGTGGTTGGAGCTTGAGGTTGGTGAGATGAGGAAGCTCCTGAGCCTTTCTTACCCTTTTTCTCTTTGTCATTGTGCCTTGCAATGATCGCATCAGTGATCGGGTTCTGCAACTCTTCATGAACTTGGCTAGGAATTTTGATTCGGAGGCTAATGATTAACCCCATAATCAATCCGGGAAAGGCGAGAGGGACCCTATCTTTGTTGCTTAAAGCAACATCCTTAAGTTCACTAACAATGATCCTAGCGATGTCAACTGGTTGATCGGCGAGGATGTAGTAAATGAGGGGTGGGATATCTATGGTACAAGTAGAGAGGTGACTCTTGGGTTGGATGTTGAACAAGATCAGTTTGCAGACGGTTTGAGCAATGGAGGTCATGTTACATTTCTTTACGGTATCACGCCCGGTCACACTCTTCTCATACCCCGTTCCCGGTTTCAAGATGGTTTCTTGGATTACCTTGTGGTCCCAGTTTCCTTTGTTTTGCTGAATGTGGAAGGGACATAAATCATCAGGGTGCTTGAGTTTGTATGGGTTCCCGAGGTAGTCATTGATGCCTTGGCGATCAAAGTTGATCACCCTGCCCCGTATCATGGTTTTGAAGCTGAACTCCTCTCCTTCTAAAGGCATGGCGTTCGCATAGAACTCACACACAATCTCAGTGTTGATGTGGGGGTGAGGGGCAACCAATATCTCCCATTTTCTCCTTTGAATGATTGCAACAAGAACATGATACTTCCCTTCAGTTGAAATTTGGAACTGTTTGTCATGCCAAATCTTCCGGCTGCATAGTTCCTGATACCTATCCTGGTGCTCCGCACTGAAGAATATGTGCTTATCATAAGGTCGAGCGGCTGGCGTGACTTCAGTTTATTTCCTCTTTCCTCTTGTAGAGGTTGATCCCTTAGGTGGATTCTTAGGTGCCATGCCTGAAAAAACACAACCAGGAATTCCATACAATTCACAAGAAAAATGATTAGAAAGGAATAAATTCAAAGCAGATTAAAATGGAAATTTTTTTCTGGTTCCTGCGAATTTCGCCAGGCGAAATTGAGTGTCGCCATGGCGAATTGACATTCAAGTTTCTGGGTTTCTGAAGAACACTTCGCCATGGCGAGCCAATGGCGAACAAATCCAGAATTCAAAAATCAAACCCTTTTTTTAAAAAAATTCATCAGTTTTCATCCTTTGTAGGATCATTTGTCCCTATATCGCTCAAATTCGTACTTATAACTGCACAAAGATGAACTAAATCACTGGATGAAGAATCTTTTTAATTTTGTCCCACAATAACTCTTTTATTGAAAACTTTACACAAGGGTGACAAAATTTGTGGATTTACTCATGAAAGGAACAACGAACCAGCCCTGATTTTGTTTCATCTCAGCAGTCTAGGATTGAAATGAGGGAGAACAACATATTTACAATGTCCACTACCCTAGGTTTGCTCATGCAATATTCATAAATTAAATTAAAAAAAATTAAGATGAATGCAAACCTGGTTGAAGTTAAATGCAAGTGCAGAATTGAAATTGAAGATGAAAGTTGACTTGATTTGGATTAAGGTTGAAGTTGTGTGGAAATTTCTTTGGAATTTAGGGTTTGGAAGAGAGAAATGATGTTGTAAGGAGAGAGAGGAAGGTGAAACTGGTTTTGGGAGATAATGAGTGGGTAGTGAGTGGTTGGTAGAAGTTAATGAGGAGTTAGTGGCATTGGAAACTGTAACTGCAGTTTACATGATTTCGCCAGGCGGGGGTTGTGTTTGCCATGGCGAAGGAAATGGTAGTCAACGCAGGTCAAATGACCTGTAATTCTTGCCAGGCGAAATTTTGGTTTGCTAGGCGAAATTATGTGAGTTCAGGATTTTTTGTTTAGCTTCTATTTTTTGGAATTTTTTTTGTAGGTTATGTGACTTCTAATCCTAAAAATGCAGAAAAATAATAAATTTACTTACAAAATTGGGGTGCCTCCCAACAAGCGCTGGTTTATCGTCGTTAGCTCGACGCCTTTTGTATTTGAGTTCATGGATTGTCGAGTGAAATTGTCGACTTGAGCCGATCAAATTCACCACCAAAATAGGGCTTGAGTCTCTGCCCATTCACTGTCCAACTAGCTTTAGTAGCTGGATCTTCAAGCTCCACTGCACCATATGGTTTAACCTCTTTAACCATGAAAGGTCCGGACCATTTTGATTTCAATTTTCCTGGAAAGAGTCTTAATCTTGAATTAAAGAGCAGCACCATCTGTCCAGGCCTGAATTGTCTTTGAATGATCTTCTTATCATGGTACTTCTTGACCTTTTCTTTGTACAACTTTGAGGACTCTTAAGCTTGGTTCCTAATCTCCTCAAGTTGATGCATTTGAATCTTTCGTCGTTCAATGGCTTTCTCTTGATCAAAGTTCAGAAATTTGAGTGCCCAAAAAGCTTTGTGTTCGAGCTCTACCGGTAAATGACATGACCTCCCGTAAACCATTTGAAATGGTGTGAGACCTATAGGAGACTTGTATGTTGTCCTATAGGCCCACAAAGATTCATAAAGCTTCACTGACCAATCCTTCCGAGATGTTGAGACTGTTTTCTCCAGAATTCTTTTCACTTCTCGGTTTGAGACCTCGGCTTGACCGTTGGTTTGAGGATGGTACGGTGATGCTACCTTGTGTTTCACACCGTAATGATCGAATGCCTTAGCAAGCTGTGTGTTGCAGAAGTGCGAGCCTCCATCACTTATCAAAACTCTTGGTGTTCCGAATTGGGTGAAGATATTCTTTTTGAGGAACTTTACCACCGTCTTGCTGTCGGCTTTTGGCGACGCGACGACTTCCACCCACTTTGAGACATAGTCTATGTAACGCCCTAGTTGTTATTTTATTATTTTTGGTTGATTTTAAGTATTTTATATGATTTTATATGATTTATGTGATTTATGTGGTGTGTTGTATTTTAATTATATGGTTATTTTTATTATTTAATAGAAATAAGTAAGAAAATAGAATTTATGGAGTTCTTGGGGGTTACATTTTAATTGATAAGAATTAAAGGGAGTTAAGTGAAATGAAGGGAGTTAAGGAAATAGGGAGAGTTGGGAAAAAGGTAAGTCAGAGCTTTGTTTCACGTATCAGTAAGAAAAGTAGAGAAAAGAAGAGTTTTGGGAGAAAAGGGAGAGAAGCCAAGAACAAGGGTGGAGAGCCAATTTTTGTAGAATTTGATTCATCTGTAATTCAGGTAAGGGTGAGGTTAACCTTCAACTAATAATATATGTTTAATTTCTGAAAATTGGATTAAAAGGTTATGTTTTTGAGTTAGGGTTAGAAGTTAAGATATTTTGCAAAAATGTTGACGATTCTGTTGTTAATTGCATGTTTCTGTGTTGTTTTGAGTACTATGTTGCATATAGAACCTGTAAACATTGTAGAAAATCGTTTTGGGTGATTGGGGGATCAAAATTGGGATTTTGGATGAAAGAAGGTTTGAGAGTTCGTGAGTTTTTGGAACTGCCAGATGATGCTTCGCTTAAGCGAGCATCCCGTCGCTTAAGCGAGTGACCTTGTGTGCTGCCCAGAATTTTGAAATGCCAGTTCGCTCAAGCGAGCGCCAAGCGAACTAATCCCAGACTTACGACATTGTACTTCGCTCAAGCGAGCCCCGAGCGAACTACAAGCGAACTTTTCCAAACTTACGGCATTTGAGTTCGCTCAAGTGAACAGAGCTTCGCTCAAGCGAACTGGGTCCTGTGGGACCATTTTTCTGAATTTTGCTTCGTGCATTAGGACTTTAATCTAAGCCTCCTAAAATGTTTTACTGGTTTATTTAACCTTGTTTATGAAGATAAATGTTGTGATTGAATGTAGAATCATATGAATGAATGCATTTACATATATAAATGTTATGTTGAACGTGGAATAATTGTCGTGTCACTTTAAACAAAGTTGGGGAGTGTGTCATAAATAAATTAGGCACAGTTGTAGTTGTTGTTGTTGTTGTCGTTGTCGTTGCTGTTGTTGTTGGGTTGTATGTTGATATACACCGTGAGTCTTTAATACTCATTCATTGTTGAGGGCTCATGCCCTGGAATGTTAATCATTCACCTGTTGAGGGCTTATGCCCTGGAATGCTAGTCATTCACTTGTTGAGGGCTTATGCCCTGGGATGCTTTAACCATCCAAACTGTTGAGGGCTCATGCCCTGCAATGCCTTGTCATTCAAACGCGTTAAAATGGTACCACATGAATATTGCATTAGTTGTCGTCGTCGGTGCATTGTCGGAGTCGTTGTTGGTGAGTCGTCGGAGTTGTAGTGGTTGTTGGTTGGGCTGATGGTGTTGTAGTCGATGATGTTGTTGAATTTTAAATATGAATTGATGTAGATTGTTGTTGCAATTGTTGATGCCATGTGATATAAATATGTGCTAATGATGCTATTTGTTGAGTTGTTGTTGTTTTAATTCAAATTGATGAATTATATATATATATATATATTATTGTTGTTTGTGAATCTCACCCCTTCTGCTTGAAAAGGTTGCTCTTCGTATGGGTAACTTGCAGGTAACGAAGGCTAGGTTGGTGTATGGCTCAAGTGTCTTAGGGCTCTGATACGTAATGGGATGGGAATCGTTGTTGTGTTATTTCATTCCTTTATGTATCACTTGTTTTAAATAAGTTGTTGGAGAATTTATGATGTTTGAATAATGATTTACTGTTGAGGCCTTTGCGCCAAGATTTGTTGAAGTTGATGATATTAATTTCAAAAGAGTTTTCCGATGCAGTTTACGAGATTAAATGTTGTTGAAATTAAATAGTTTTATTTTCTATTTAAGAATTTTTGAAAAAGCAGTGTAATACTCCGTTGTTGATATACTCTGATTAATTTATTCGAATATTGCATTGTTGGGAGAACGGGGTGTTACAGTCTACGGCTACCAAGATGTATTCATTTGAGTACGATGATGGGAAGGGGCCAACAAAATCAATACCCCAACAATCAAACACTTCCACTTCAAGAATACTCTATAGAGGCATTTCATTCCGCTTTGACATTGATCCGGTTCTTTGGCATTCGTCACAAAACTTGCAATGGGTGTAAGCATCTTTGAAAAGTGTCGGCCAATAGAAACCGGATTGGAGTACTTTTGCGGCGGTTCTTGTAACGCCCTATTTTATTTATTTAATTATTTGATTGAGTTTAGAGTCTTTTTGAATAATTTATTTGATTTATGGTGATGTGTTGTTATTTTTGTGTTATATGTTGGTGTTTTAGTAGCATATTATATTATAATATATATGTTATTTGGTGTAGAGATATTATGTTGTTTGGTGTAGAAATATATATATATATATATATATATATATATATATATATATATATATATATATATATATATATATATATATTAAAATAGAATATTGAGACTTTGGGGCAGATTTGGAAATAAGAGAAAATAAGTAGGTTAAAGATTTATATAAAAAGGGAGAGTTAGAATTAGAAAATAAGGATTACGTGCAAACTGCTTTTGGGAGAAAAAAAAGGAGAAACATAGGGAAAGAGGAGAAACGAAGAGAAGAGAAGAGTCAGAGAAGGAGAAGTCTGTAGAACCTTGCTGTCAATTAATCTAAGGTAAGGGTGAGACTAACCTTCTTTAATCATAAGTATATGGTTCTGAAATAGGGTTTAACATGTTTGTTGTTGTTTTATTTTGATGATTAGAGAAGTTAGGGTTTTGAATTGCAATTTAATTGATGAAATTCGTGCTCTAGTTGTAGTGATATGTTTGGGTATGTTAATTTGTTGATAAATGAATTGTTGATGATGAAATTGCATGCTCTTGGTATATGTATTTGGATACTTGATGAATTATGCTCAATTGATGATTTATGTTATATTGTTGTTGATTTGTGGTTGGATTCATGATTATGAGTTGTGGTTGTTGATGATTGTTGTTGTTAATGTCATATTATGAATTGGGTATGAATTATGTTAAGTTGTTGTTGTTGATTGTGATGATTTTGAATGAATGTGAAGTTTGAATAATATAAGTTGCTTTTTCTGATTTTTTTTATCTCTGCCCCGAATTTTGATATGAAAACTGGTATTGATCGGTGCGGAATTGGTCTTATGTGTAAACACGAAAGTTGTAGGTATGAATGTTAGCTTTCTAATGCCGTTGGTCTGACGTCAAAAAGATTTATAGAACTTGAGTTATGGTCAAATTACTGCACGTTCGTCACAGTGAATATTTATGGACTTTCTGCACAACTTTTTTGAATTTGAAACGAAAACTGGTATTGATCGGTACAGAATTGGCCTTGGGTGTAAACATGAAAGTTTTAGATAATTTTGTTAGCTTTCCAGTGGCTTTGGTTTGATGTGAAAATGACTTTTAGTTTTTGAGTTATGATGAAAATACTCCAAGGAGATCTTAGCAAAATTCTATGGTAACAACATTCTCTGTTTCATGTTTTTGCGTCTTTTTCACACGTTTCTGTTTTAAATTGGTCTTTGGTATAAACATGAAAGTTGTTGATAATTGTGATATCTTTCCAGTAGCCTTGGTTTGACATGAAAATATGTTATGTATAATTTATTATGTTTTTACAAAGATGCATGATGAATTGTTGATGTTTGAATATGATGTTATATGATGAATTGTTGATGTTTAAATACGATGTTATATGATGAATTGTTGAAGTTTGAATACGATGTTATATGATGAATTGTTGATGTTTAAATACGATGTTATATGACGTTGTTTATGATTGATGAATATGAAATTATGATGTGAAGTCGCTGTCGTTGTCGTTACCACCGTTGTCGTCAATGTCTTCAAAGTTGTAAGTAGTTTGTCAATGTCGTTTAAGTTGTAAAGTTGTAAGATGTTGTCCAAAGTATTGGAGTCATATAAGATGTCGATGTTGTTCAAGTTGTAAGTTGTTGAGTCCATGCATACTCATTCTGTTGGGGGCTTGATGCCCTGTGAGCTTTTGCTCTTTACGTTGAGGGCTTGATGCCCTGTGAGCTTTTGCTCTTTATGTTAAGGGCTTGATGCCCTGTGAGTGTATTTACACTGGGGAAAATGGTGATGTATCATTGTAAGAACGACGAAAAATAAACCTCAAGCTGTCTGTTATGTAGGAATTGCCGCTTGGAAGAAAGACGAAAGATAAACCTCAAGCTGTCCGTTATGTACGACTTGCCACTTGGAAGACAGAAAAAAAAACCTCAAGCTGTCCGTTATGTAGGACTTGCCACTTGGAAGACAGAAAAATAAACCTCAAGCTGTCCGTTATGTAGGACTTGCCACTTGGAAGACAGAAAAATAAACCTCAAGCTGTCCGTTATGTAGGACTTGCCACTTGGAAGACAGAAAAATAAATCTCAAGCTGTCCGTTATGTAGGACTTGCCACTTGGAAGAAAGACAGATAAACCTCAAGCTGTCCGTTATGTAGGACTTGCCACTTGAAAGAAAGACGAAAATAAACCTCAAGCTGTCCGTTATGTAGGACTTGCCACTTGAAAGAAAGACGAAAATAAACCTCAAGCTTTCCGTTATGTAGGACTTGCCACTTGGAAGAAAGACGAAAATAAATCTCAAGTTGTCCGTTATGTAGGACTTGCCACTTGGAAGAAAGACAAAAATAAACCTCAAGCTGTCCGTTATGTAGGACTTGCCACTTGGAAGAAAGACAAAAATAAACCTCAAGCTGTCCGTTATGTAGGACTTGCCACTTGGAAGAAAGACAAATAAACCTCAAGCTGTCCGTTATGTAGGACTGGCCACTTGGAAGAATTGATGAGATATGACCAAACCAGAACCTGGGCGACTGATGCAAGCATGTGTGAATTGATATGTGTGAATGTATGAAAGTATTGATGTGTGGATGCATGAATGTATGAATGTGACCTGAACGACCATGTAGACTGCATATGACAGGTGACTCGACGGAACAAGACAAGACATGTAAGATTGGAGGTGGATTGACAGCGCAGTACAAACACTCGGCAAACTTCCTTGGAGTTGATATTATCGTGAACAAATTGGGCCATTGGCGGTATGAAACCTGGCACACGGTGGCAGCCGATGCCCCTTGGGAAACCAGCTCATTGACGAATGAAGGTCTGGGAGAAGTCGCCATTTGTATAGATTGCCCTTGTGGGTTTTTCAATCTATCAGGATAATTATTTTTGTTCATGTCTCTGATTTTGCCTGGACCGCCCTTTCGGGTTTTCAGTCCACCGAGACGCTCATTTTTGCCTAAGTCGCCTTTTCAGGTTCGCGACTCATTGAGCTTTTTGTTTTTTTTTTTTTGTATATCTTGACAAAGTATTTCTTGACTGCACCGGCACGCGGGTTTGTCGACATTTGTGGTCACATGGGTTATTGCACATGGGTCCTCATAACTAGGCATCCACTTGCCCCTAGAGTCTGGTTGGAAAGACAATGTCTTTTTTAGCACAAGGTCTCTTGAAATCCGCAGGGACGGACCCTTCTTGTTGAAAGTTTGTTTCAACCTCTCTTGATATAGTTGTACAAGGCCGTCATGCATTTAAATTCGGTCAAGCTTGGATTTCAGTAGAACTCCTGTTGACAGGGACTTCGACGATCTCCATATTGGAGGGAAGGAGGGGGGGTTGCCCCTGTTGAAGTGTGCACTTGAAATGTGATGATAGCATCTCGTGCCAGCCTTTGTAAGTGAATGCCCCTTTCTGGACACTCTTCTTGATATTTTTGTTTTTAACTTTGACGGTTAAGATGCCCCAGTAGGCGAGAAAATCCCCATCGGGAACTTCTTCATCTTCCTCTTCTTCGGACACAGGGAACTCAAGGTTGGGAGAGAGTACATGGTTAAAGTGTTCAACGGGTTTATTAATGCATGATTTGATTTTTGATCCTGACAAGTAAATATAAGTTATGATTATGCAGTTATTTCAGAGTGATTAAAGAATTTTTTTGGTTTTTTGTATTACCATTTTTCCGGAATAAGCACAAAAGAGACAGTCGGGATAGAAACGACCTTTTATTAATGATGGAAAATACTTGAGGCAAAAAGCCCTACATAAGTTCACTTTCGTCTCGGGCGGGACGAAAGGATTTTTGAAAAGTAGAAAACAAACAAAACAAACATTATTCGAACAACTGAGTAGTAGAAAGAACATCAAAAGCGACCCAAGTGCAGCTAAACAATCCATGTGTCAACTTTGGGTACCATGATCCGGTAGTGAGTTAATTTGCGTGTCCGAATTCAACCTTCGAAAAGCAAGTTATTGGCGTCAATCAGCTTTTGGACTTCAATCTTCAAAGAGCGACAGTGCTCGACGTCATGGCCGGGTGCCCCTTGATGGAAGGCACAAGAGAGGTCAGGTTGATACCAAGCTGGCAACTCGTTAGGCACCCGAGGAGGCGCTTTAGTTTGGAGAAGGTTCTTCTGGAGCAGAATGGGGAGTAGCTCCGCATATGTCATAGGGATTGGGTCAAACTGCATCCTTGAAGCCTGTTGTCGAGGCTGCTCTTGATGTTGGCGTTCGGGCCTTTACTGCAGCTGATTCTGTGAAGCTACGAGTGAAACCACCCGGGTACTCACTCTCTCGACCTAGAGCGTTGTTATCTCTTCATGAATGCTCTTGGATATCTTTGTTCAAACTGATACGTTCTCTTTTATTGTTTGCACGAGTGTTGTAGGTGCGAGTTTGATTTTGGAAGAGGACAGTCAGACCACTTTACTAATGGATTGACCCCTGTATGGAAGAGACACGGTGTGAGACACGGACTACAGACTAGAAACTATAGATGCAGAATGATGCATGATATGTTTATGCAAAAATAGACACATTTTTTATTTATCGAAGGACTTGCGAAAGTAGTTCTGTAAACATCATATTTGAAAATTTTATTGAAGTACTGCAAGATAATTCCCTTTTTAACAAACTAAGCCAAGGGATAGACCCCAAAGTATAAAGGAAAACTAGAAAGCAAGCAACAGTTCCAGAAATCTCTCAAACTTTTTAGGCCGGTGGATCATCAGAGTCGGAATGTGCGCCAGAAAAGAAGTCCATACGCTTCTTCTTGTTAGCATATCGGTCGAGCAACCTGTCTTTCACCAAGAGAAGTTCATCCCTCTCGATCATTTGACGTCTTTGCTTGAGGATTTCACTATCCTTCTGTTCCAACTGTCCACTCATGGTTTCCATCTGGAGCATAGTTTCATCGTATCTCCTCTTCCAAGTGGCACTTTCATGGGTCAATTCAGTTATTCGCTTCTGGTACTCCTTCTCGGTATCAAAGGTCATAAGTATAGGTGGTGTTGGAGTAATGGCAGATAGAAACCTCGGTAGCTTGTAAGGCATCCCAAATTGCGTAGCTCTATCGATGACCCATTGAGTATAGGATTCGTGGACGGTACCTGTCTTTCTTCCCAATTGGCCCTTATCCCTCCTACGAATAGTATTCCAAGCTCGTACGACTTGCTCTCTCATACCCCGGATGTCATTTTGGTTGTGATAATACACGTTCTCTAGATGAATATTGCGAGGTTTTTCTTCCATGGGGTACTTGAACTGACGTCTAGCAAGAACAAGGTTATAGCTGATTCCTCCACGTATACCGAGAAGAGGTACATTATTGAATTCTCCGCAATTGTCAATGATAGTTCCCCTGTCATAGGCCGGATTGTACCACACTACATCAGCTAGGGTAAGGGACATAAGCCTTTGGGACCAAAGGAGGTTTTCTGGATTGGTTGTGAAGCGAGGGGATTGGGGCAGATGGGAGGTAATCCACCTATACAGCAAGGGTGCACAGCAAAGGATGGTTCCACGACCCGCCAGGGTGCGTTCATGGATGGAATGGTATGTGTCGGCTAACAAGGTAGGGACAGGGTTCTTTGAGAGGAAGATATGGATGGCATTAATGTCAACAAAATTGTTAAGGTTTGGGAAAAACACAAGGCCATAGATGAGTAGGGCGAGAATAGCATCAAAGGCATGATGGTTGGAGGTTTCGTCAAAAAAAGCGGCTTTTTGGTACAGGAAGTTGGTTGAAAAGCACAAAAGTTTCCCTTTAGGTTGGAGGTGGGCTCTTACCTCGGCGGTCGTAAGGTGGAGAGCTGTAGCAATGGCAGAGTGCTTAGGAGTTTTTCCGAGACCACTGAAGGGTACCTTGTCAAGTACTAATAGATCGGTCCAATGAGAGTATTCTTCAAGGGTAGGGACCAACTGGTAATCCGGGAACCCAAAACAGTGATAGGCCGGGTCATAGAACTGGACAAAAGTTTGGAGGAGTCCTTCATCAACATCCGTCTTGACGATACCGAGCAAGTTTCCATAGTTTCTGTGAAAGCGTTCTGAACAGGCCACCTTTCTTCCTAGCTTCCTTAAACTCAGGAGATCCGGCTTTATGAAACTATACTGCCTAGTGTACCTCGTTGGAAGAGTCATGTCCTGTGATGTTTACAACAAAACTTTGTATAAGTCCCTCGATATTTTAATGAATGAAAAGGTATTTATGAATGAATGCATGCATGGTTATGCTAAAAAACATGGTTTAGGCTTTTGGGCCCATAACGTTGGAGCAAAGGGTGAGTACGCCATGTGGTAAGGACTATGGTTTCATTTGTACCTGTATCACGGGTTCTACCAAGTTCCCAAAGTTTTCAACCACTTCCGAACATTTATCGGGTGACGGGAGTACTCCCATTCCAACAATATCCGTAGGATAGTCTCGTTTGGGTGTAGTATCGCGTATCAACCAATTCAAGAGTACTCTCGATTAGCCACCGCACTACGTCCTAAAAGGTCAAGATGGGTTAAGGGTAACTAAGGTTCTCAACTTCGACGGTCCCTTGAAAATAATGTGTCAAACATGAGTACTCACGTTGACGAATATACTTCCAAGATCCCTCCGTTGAGTGGGGTTATCACATGTGCCAAAACCGAAGAGTACTCTTGGCCTGGGACTATGATACCGCCGTCCTATCTTATATTTCTCTCAAGCCCGGGTGTAGGACTTATTACCTCACCACTCACGAAGAAAGGAGAAAGAAAAAGGAGAACATATATACAAGCATTTCCATCTTTTATTTTTGTTTTTGTTAAGCAAATTATAGCACAAGAATTAAGATAGAGTCGAGTTAGGCTTAACCCTCGAATTTGTCCCCAGTGAAGTCGCCATTTCTGTCGCGCCATTTTTCGAAGATCAAGGCTATTTGATTAGCTTTTGACTCACTAAATATTTTACGACTTTGATTGAAAAAGGGGTTGGTTATATTTAGGGAAGGTATTAACACCCTAAATATTCGTAGTACTCTACGAGAACCTTTCGACTTTATTTAATTTATGTGCTATAAACTTGCTTGTTTTGAAAAAAGGAATTTGAAATGATTAAAGAAAGAAAGTGTAACGCCCTCTTTATTTATTTAATTGTTTTATTAGAGAATATAGTATATTATTATATATTATATGATTTTTGGTGATTATGTGACGTATTTATGATGTTGTGACGTGATGATTATTTTATTGTTTAATAAAATAAGATATGTGGTGTTTATATATGTTTATATGAAAAATAGAGATTTGTTAGTAAAATATATATTTTGAGAGGTGGGGTTATATTTATAAATAGAAAGAGTTGTGAGGGTTGAGTTGGAATAAGATAAGTTGGGAGGAGGTATATAAGGAAATTAGGTCAAGGAAATAGTCAGTACGCGTTACAGACAATTGGTGAAAAAGGGAGAAAAGAGGCTAGAGGGAGAGAGCTGCGATTTCTGCAATATTTCCAGGTAAGGGTGAGCCTAACTTCAGTAATATTAACTGTAAATCATCTGTTTATGATTAGCTAAGGGATTGGGAAGAATTGGAGAGAGTTTCATGAATTAGGGTTTGATGAATTTGATGAGTTTGATGTGAGATTGTTGTAAATTGCTGTCGAAACGTGTTACAGAACCTAGGTTAATCACTAGAACAACATCGTTGATGAATTAGAGGCTTAACATGAGAGAATTGAGACGATTTGGTGTGAATTGGAGCAAACCCGTAGCGGTTCTGACATCGCTCGCCTGTGGCGAGTGATCCACTCGCCGTGGCGAGTAACCCTTTATCGCTCGCGAGGCGAGCAGCATAGCTCGCCGTAGCGAGTAAACCCATATCGTTCGCGAGGCGAGCAGTACAGCTCTCCGTGGCGAGCATGACCCTTAAACTTGAGTTTTTGCCAAACTTTAGATGGTTTTAAGTGCCTTATTAATTATAAGAAAGACCTGTGAAGTTATTAGGATCAAATTGGACTTAGGGAACTTTAAAACGAAGTTTTTAGGTGAAAAATGTCAAAAAGGCCGAGAGCACCCAGTTTGCTCGCTGTGACTCGCCCCCAACTAGCCTTTGGCGAGTAGCTTTTAAGAGAGCTCGCCTTTAGCGAGCAAATCACTCGCCGTGGCGAGTTAGTGCGTTTCTGGGCTGATGTTTCTTTTGCGATCTGTTTCGCATGGGACTTTGAGAGTACACCTTTGGGTAGTGTTAGAGATGTTTTATGACCTGAGATAGAGTCTGTAATGATGATTAAAGATGTTTCCCTTATGTTGATGCTAATATGATGTATTATTCATGTTTAAATGATTTATAAACATGATGCTAAGTGACTTTATAATGATGTTTATGTGCTGTTGTATATGTGTTTAATGAGAGGAACTTCTGCCATGTAATTGTCATGATTGCAAATGTGTCAGTCTTAAATTGTTAACGATGTTTGAGAAGTTGTGCTAACTTATTTAAGATGTAAAGAGTCAAGTCCATGCATTTGCATATTATGAGACGGTGGAGCTTTTGCTCAAAGCGACGGTGGAGCATTTGCTCAAAGCGACGGTGAAGCATATTAATGCTTATATATGGTACCACATGCATGATGTCAAGATGTTAGAGTTGCATTTAGTTGAGTCAAATTGTTGACATATTATGAGACGATGTTTTAAGACGATGATGTGCTATTTGAGATGTTCGTGACGATGATGTTATCCTTGTATTTTAATATGTGAAGTATGTGATGAGTTTATGTTGTTAATCATAAATGTTGAATTATATGTTAATATTCTGTTGTGAATCTCACCCCTTCTGTTGGAATTGCCGCCTTGTGGGCAAGTGCAGGTAACCAAGCTTAGGTGCGCCGATGTGAGGAGTCTTGTGTGATGTTGTAGGAATGCTCTGATATGTAACGGGATGGGGTCTAGTTATGAGTCTATTCCTGTATGTATCATGTGAAACTATTTTGTGACTTTTAAGTTTGACGATGAATAATTTGGGACGTTTATGAGGCCTAGTGCCAAGACCTTTTTGAAGGATTTGAATTATAATTTCCGCTGCTATAATTGAACTTTTTGCGAAGGATAAACTAATATTTATTTGTTTAAAGGTTTTATTTGAGAATGTGACACTCCTCTGTGATGAACTTTGATGTATGCTTTTATTTAATGAAATTTTTAAGTCGGGAAATTGGGGTGTTACAATTGGTATCAGAGCAAGTCGGTCCGTCCGGCCAAATAGAGAGTCGAGTGACGTTGTCTTAGAGTTAGAATACTATAATTGTATTATTCTAACTTATGTTTGCTTCGTAGAGAACTAAGATGGCTGGAAGAAACGATGCTGCAATTGCTGCTGCTTTGGAAGTTGTTGCCCAAGCTGTGGGACAGCAGCCGAATACGAATGCTGGTGCAAATGCTGAGGTCCGTATGCTAGAGACCTTCTTGAGGAACCATCCTCCTACCTTCAAGGGGAGATATGATCCAGATGGAGCCCAGACATGGCTCAAGGAGATTGAGAGGGTGTTCAGAGTTATGCAGTGCACGGAGGTGCAGAAGGTGCATTTTGGTACGCACATGCTTGCTGAGGAGGCTGATGATTGGTGGGTTAGTCTTCTACCCATTCTGGAACAAGACGGAGCTGAGGTTACATGGGCTATATTCAAGAGGGAATTCCTTGATAGATACTTTCCAGAAGATGTCCGTGGGAAGAAAGAGATTGAGTTTCTGGAGCTTAAGCAAGGGAACATGTCGGTGACTGAATATGCGGCAAAGTTTGTGGAGTTGGCTAAATTTTATCCACACTATACCCCCGAGACTGCTGAATTTTCAAAGTGCATCAAGTTTGAGAATGGTTTGCGTGCTGATATTAAGCGAGCCATTGGTTACCAAAAGATCCGTAACTTTTCTGAGCTGGTGAGTAGCTGTAGAATCTATGAGGAGGATACCAAGGCTCACTACAAGGTAGTGAATGATAGGAAAGCTAAGGGCCAGCAGAGTCGTCCTAAACCTTATGATGCCCCAAGAGATAAGGGAAAGCAAAGAGTTAATGATGAGAGGAGACCTCAGAAGAAGAATGTTCCTGCTGAGATCACTTGTTTTACTTGTGGGGAGAAAGGCCACAAGAGTAATGTGTGTACTGCTGATGTGAAGAGATGTTATCGTTGTGGTCAGAAAGGGCATACTACTAATGACTGCAAGTTTGATGATGTCGTGTGCTTTAACTGTAATGAGCAAGGACATATTGGTTCGCAGTGCAAGCAACCAAAGAAGACTAAGACTACTGGAAGGGTATTCGCGTTGACTGGCACACAGACTGAGAATGATGATTGTTTGATCAGAGGTACTTGTTATATTAATGGTCAATCTTTAGTCGCTATTATTGATACTGGTGCTACGCATTGTTTTATTGCTCTTGATTGTGCTGCTAAGTTAAATCTTGTTGTATCTGATATGAACGGGGAGATGGTTGTCGAAACTCCAACTAAGGGTTCGGTGACTACTTCCCTTGTGTGTTTGAGATGTCCTGTGTCTATGATTGGTCGTGAATTTGAGATTGATCTAGTTTGTTTACCGCTGGTTGGCATGGACGTGATTTTGGGGATGAATTGGTTAGAATACAACCACGTGCTTATTAATTGTTTTAGCAAGACGATACATTTTTCTTCTGCTGAAGAGGAAAGTGGTGCAGATTTCTTATCTACTAAGCAGCTGAAGCAACTGGAACGTGATGGCATATTGATGTTTTCGTTAATGGCTTCCTTATCTATTGAGAATCAGGCGGTGATCGATAAGCTACAAGTGGTATGCGACTTTCCTGAAGTTTTCCCAGATGAAATTCCTGACGTGCCTCCAGAGAGGGAAGTTGAGTTTTCTATTGATCTTGTTCCTGGAACGAAGCCGGTGTCGATGGCACCTTATCGTATGTCGGCTTCCGAATTAGCTGAATTGAAGAAACAGTTGGAAGATTTGCTCGAGAAGAAATTTGTTAGACCAAGTGTTTCACCTTGGGGAGCGCCAGTTTTGCTAGTAAAGAAGAAAGATGGTAGTATGAGGCTATGTATTGATTATCGACGGTTGAACAAGGTAACTATCAAGAATAGGTATCCACTTCCGAGGATTGATGATTTGATGGATCAGTTAGTGGGTGCACGTGTTTTCAGCAAGATTGATTTGAGGTCAGGTTATCACCAGATTAAAGTAAAAGATGAAGATATGCAGAAGACAGCTTTCAGAACGCGTTATGGTCACTATGAGTACAAGGTTATGCCTTTTGGAGTTACCAATGCCCCTGGAGTGTTTATGGAGTATATGAATCGCATCTTCCATGCATTTTTGGATCGGTTTGTGGTTGTGTTTATTGACGATATTTTGATTTACTCCAAGACTGAAGAAGAACATGCTGATCATTTGAAGATTGTCTTGCAAGTGTTGAGGGAGAAGAAACTTTATGCCAAATTGTCTAAGTGTGAATTCTGGTTGAAGGAAGTAAGTTTTCTTGGCCATGTTATTTCTGGTGATGGTATTGCAGTTGACCCATCTAAAATTGAAGTCATATCACAATGGGAGACTCCTAAATCGGTTACAGAAATGAGAAGCTTTCTGGGATTCGCAGGTTATTATCGAAGATTTATAGAAGGATTTTCTAAGTTGGCTCTTCCGTTAACGCAGTTGACGTGTAAGGGTAAGTCTTTTGTGTGGGATGTCCATTGTGAGAATAGTTTTAACGAGTTGAAGAAGCGTTTGACGACTGCTCCAGTCTTGATTTTGCCAAAGTCCGATGAACCTTTTGTAGTGTATTGTGATGCGTCCAAGTTGGGTTTAGGAGGTGTGCTTATGCAAGATGGTAAAGTGGTAGCTTATGCTTCAAGACAGTTGAGAATTCATGAGAAGAATTACCCGACGCATGATTTGGAATTGGCGGCTGTGGTCTTTGTATTGAAAATGTGGAGACATTACTTGTATGGTTCGAGGTTTGAAGTGTTCAGTGATCACAAGAGTTTGAAGTATTTGTTTGATCAGAAGGAATTGAATATGAGACAGCGAAGGTGGCTTGAGCTATTGAAAGATTATGACTTTGGTTTGAATTATCATCCAGGCAAAGCTAATGTGGTTGCGGATGCCGTAAGTAGGAAGACTATGCATATGTCCGCTTTGATGGTGAAAGAATTCGAGTTGTTAGAACAGTTTAGAGATTTGAGCTTAGTCTGTGAAAGGACACCTCAGAGTGTAAAGCTGGGAATGTTGAGAATTGATAGTGATTTCTTGAAGAGTATTATAGAGGCACAGAGGGAAGATGTTAAGTTTGTAGACTTGTTGGTTGCTAGTAATCAGACTGAAGAGAGTGACTTTAAGGTCGATGATCAAGGAGTGTTAAGATTCCCAGGTAGAATTTGCATTCCTGACAATGAAGAGATTAAGAAGATGATTCTTGAAGAGAGCCATAGAAGTAGCTTGAGTATTCATTCGGGAGCCACGAAGATGTACCATGATCTAAAGAAGATTTTCTGGTGGTCTGGTTTGAAACGAGATGTGGCATAGTTTGTGTATTCCTGTTTAATCTGTCAGAAGTCGAAGATTGAGCATCAGAAACCGGCAGGTATGATGGTATCTTTAGATGTGCCAGAGTGGAAATGGGATAGTATATCCATGGACTTTGTGACGAGCTTGCCGAATACACCTAGAGGAAACGACGCAATTTGGGTGATTGTTGATAGATTGACGAAGTCGGCTCATTTTATCCCGATTAATATTACTTTTCCTGTAGCTCAGTTGGCAGAGATTTATATCCGAGACATAGTGAAGCTGCATGGTGTTCCTTCGAGCATTGTATCAGATAGGGATCCGAGATTTACTTCTAGATTTTGGAAGAGTTTGCAAGAGGCTTTAGGTTCTCAGTTGAGGTTGAGTTCGGCTTATCATCCGCAGACAGATGGTCAGTCGGAGAGGACGATTCAGTCGTTGGAAGATTTGTTGAGAGTTTGTGTACTTGAGCAAGGAGGGACTTGGGATAGTCATCTTCCGTTGATAGAGTTCACGTACAACAACAGTTACCATTCGAGTATTGGAATGGCACCTTTTGAGGCTTTGTATGGTCGAAGATGTAGAACTCTGTTGTGTTGGTTTGAGTCAGGTGAAAACGTGGTGTTAGGACCGGAGATTGTTCAACAGACTACCGAAAAGGTAAGAATGATCCAAGAAAAGATGAAAGCGTCGCAGAGTCGACAAAAGAGTTATCATGACAAGCATAGGAAAGATCTTGAGTTTCAAGAAGGAGACCACGTGTTTTTGAGGGTTACTCCTATGACCGGTGTAGGTCGTGCTTTGAAGTCAAAGAAGTTGACTCCGAGATTTATTGGTCCGTATCAGATATCAGAGAGGATTGGAACAGTGGCATATCGTGTTGGATTACCACCACATTTATCGAATTTGCATGATGTTTTTCATGTGTCGCAACTGAGGAAGTATGTTCCGGATCCATCTCATGTGATCCAAAGTGATGATGTGCAAGTTAGAGACAACCTTACGGTTGAGACTTTACCAGTAAGGATTGATGATCGGAAAGTGAAGACGTTGAGAGGCAAGGAGATACCTCTCGTTAGAGTCGTTTGGGACGGAGCAACGGGTTAAAGCTTAACTTGGGAGCTAGAGGGTAAGATGCTGGAATCCTATCCAGAGTTGTTTAATCGAGGTAAATTTTCGAGGACGAAAATCCTTTAAGTGGGGGAGAGTTGTAACGCCCTCTTTATTTATTTAATTATTTTATTAGAGAATATAGTATATTATTATATATTATATGATTTTTGGTGATTATGTGACGTATTTATGATGTTGTGACGTGATGATTATTTTATTGTTTAATAAAATAAGATATGTGGTGTTTATATATGTTTATATGAAAAATAGAGATTTGTTAGTAAAATATATATATTTTGAGAGGTGGGGTTATATTTATAAATAGAAAGAGTTGTGAGGGTTGAGTTGGAATAAGATAAGTTGGGAGGAGGTATATAAGGAAATTAGGTCAAGGAAATAGTCAGTACGCGTTACAGACAATTGGTGAAAAAGGGAGAAAGGAGGCTAGAGGGAGAGAGCTGCGATTTCTGCAATATTTCCAGGTAAGGGTGAGCCTAACTTCAGTAATATTAACTGTAAATCATCTGTTTATGATTAGCTAAGGGATTGGGAAGAATTGGAGAGAGTTTCATGAATTAGGGTTTGATGAATTTGATGAGTTTGATGTGAGATTGTTGTGAATTGTTGTAGAAACGTGTTACAAAACCTAGGTTAATCACTAGAACAACATTGTTGATGAATTAGAGGCTTAACATGAGAGAATTGAGACGATTTGGTGTGAATTGGAGCAAACCCGTAGTGGTTCTGACATCGCTCGCCTGTGGCGAGTGATCCACTCGCCGTGGCGAGTAACCCTTTATCGCTCGCGAGGCGAGCAGCATAGCTCGCCGTAGCGAGTAAACCCATATCGTTCGCGAGGCGAGCAGTACAGCTCGTCGTGGCGAGCATGACCCTTAAACTTGAGTTTTTGCCAATCTTTAGATGGTTTTAAGTGCCTTATTAATTATAAGAAAGACCTGTGAAGTTATTAGGATCAAATTGGACTTAGGGAACTTTAAAACGAAGTTTTTAGGCGAAAAATGTCAAAAAGGCCGAGAGCACCTAGTTTGCTCGCCTGTGACTCGCCCCCAACTAGCCTTTGGCGAGTAGCTTTTAAGAGAGCTCGCCTTTAGCGAGCAAATCACTCGCCGTGGCGAGTTAGTGCGTTTCTGGGCTGATGTTTCTTTTGTGATCTGTTTCGCATGGGACTTTGAGAGTACACCTTTGGGTAGTGTTAGAGATGTTTTATGACCTGAGATAGAGTCTGTAATGATGATTAAAGATGTTTCCCTTATGTTGATGCTAATATGATGTATTGTTCATGTTTAAATGATTTATAAACATGATGTTAAGTGACTTTATAATGATGTTTATGTGATGTTGTATATGTGTTTAATGAGAGGAACTTCTGCCATGTAATTGTCATGATTGCAAATGTGTTAGTCTTAAATTGTTAACGATGTTTGAGAAGTTGTGCTAACTTATTTAAGATGTAAATAGTCAAGTCCATGCATTTGCATATTATGAGACGGTGGAGCTTTTGCTCAAAGCGACGGTGGAGCATTTGTTCAAAGCGACGGTGAAGCATATTAATGCTTATATATGGTACCACATGCATGATGTCAAGATGTTAGAGTTGCATTTAGTTGAGTCAAATTGTTGACATATTATGAGACGATGTTTTAAGACGATGATGTGCTATTTGAGATGTTCGTGACGATGATGTTATCCTTGTATTTTAATATGTGAAGTATGTGATGAGTTTATGTTCTTAATCATAAATGTTGAATTATATGTTAATATTCTGTTGTGAATCTCACCCCTTCTGTTGGAATTGCCGCCTTGTAGGCAAGTGCAGGTAACCAAGCTTAGGTGCGCCGATGTGAGGAGTCTTGTGTGATGTTGTAGGAATGCTCTGATATGTAACGGGATGGGGTCTAGTTATGAGTCTATTCCTTTATGTATCATGTGAAACTATTTTGTGACTTTTAAGTTTGACGATGAATAATTTGGGACGTTTATGAGGCGTAGTGCCAAGACCTTTTTGAAGGATTTGAATTATAATTTCCGCTGCTATAATTGAACTTTTTGCGAAGGATAAACTAATATTTATTTGTTTAAAGGTTTTATTTGAGAATGTGACACTCCTCTGTGATGAACTCTGATGTATGCTTTTATTTAATGAAAATTTTAAGTCGGGAAATTGGGGTGTTACAGAAAGACCTAATTATCTACATTTTATTGATTCGAAAGGACAAGTGTCCTTTGCCTACGTACCCGTGAGGGATCAAAACCTCGTAGTTCGGGGTAAAAATTACCGTTTGATTGGTTGTGTGTTTTTTATTAGTTTTTTGAAAAAAAAAGGTTTTAAAAGAAAAAGCCAAAGTGGCAAAAGTAAGAATTTGTTTGTGTTTTTTAATACTAAGAAAATAGACTTATGATAGAATTAAGTTTGACTTGAAATTTGATTAAGAAAGAAACTAAAAAAATGAACGATCACTCGATTGAAAGTCGAGGTTTATTATGAAAATATTTTTTTGTGGTTTTTGGTTATTTGAATGTTTTTTTTGTTTTTTTGGTTAATAATTAAATTAAATCTAAAGCTAACGGAGCGAGAAAATAAAGCGTAAGTTACTCATGGTAGCGTTGGACCCCCACGAGAAACTTTTACCTAAACTACGAAAAAATAAAAGGCATGCACACACTCACGCACACATATATCCTACGCTATTACAAAAAACCTATTAATACATTCTATGGTCTGCGGGAAAGATAAATGACAAGAATGAAAAATAAATCATTTACATTAGGCCTAGTTTAAAAAGATGCAAAATAAAAATAAAAATAGGAACGGGGGTGCAGGCAGCAAGCAGGGGGTGCAAAAACTAGAAATAATGAGGTTGGGCTTTTAAGGGGACCGAACCGGTCAGGTTTTAAGTGAACCGGACCGGTTCAGTGTGTGTATAAATGGGGGAAGGGGACCGGTTTATTTCATTTCTCACTTCCCCTTCTCTCTCTACTTCTCTCCTAGAGAGAGAAGCTCTCTTCTCTCTCCTGTTTCCCTTCTTCTTCTCCGGTGGCGTGCAAGGTGTCCGGCACGGTGGCCGGCGAGCCCTAGCGGCTGCGCCGCCGCGCCGGAAGGGAAAGGTTGTTTTTCTTGTTTTTTCGACCTTTCTACTCGGTTTCCCCTCCTCTGTTCATTTCTAAACCTAGATTTTCAAAATAAACCCCTTAAATTCCTAGATCTACAAAACGACAATAAGAGGAAAAGGTATACCTTAGTCCGGGTCCGAGTCCAGTTCTGAGGAGTGGGTTTGAGGCCGGTTCTGTGTCCTTCCGTGTGTGTGTGTGTTACGCCTGTTGTTGGTGCGGCTGTGTGTGTATGTGTTGCGGGTGTGTTGTGTTTGGCCGGTGTGTGCGCAGCTGTGTGGTTACAGGTATGTGTACGGCCGTGAGACTTGCGGATTGTGTAAGGTTCTGTGTGTTTTTGTTGTGTTTGTGTTGTGTGTGTGAATGCAGTGGTTCGGCTGTGACACCGTGTGTGTGGCCGTGGCTGTTGGTTTTTGGTTGCTGGTTGTTTTTTGGTGTTAGGTTTTTGAGTTGTTTATTTGCAGGTTCGATTGCCGGTTATGATGTCAATTTTTGGTCCCCTTTTCTGTGTGCTGCAGATCACTACTTATAGCCTTAGGATTGGACTAGGGTTTGTTGGAAACTAGCCACAAAACCGTGGCTTGGGGAGGAGAAAAAGCAGTGTTGTTGCTGGATTGGAAGGAATGATTTTTCCGGACTGTTTATGGACTGAATTTGGACTGAATTTGAACAAAAGTAAAATAATAATAATAATAATAATAATAAATAAATGGAATAAAAAGAAATGATAAAGACTATAGAATATTACAAATGAATAAAATTTAAGGTAAAAAAACAAAGGAAAAACAAAAGGATTAAAAATCAGAATTAAAAACTTAAAAGATGGAATTTAAAATTAAAAATAAACAAAGAGAGAAGAGGGCCCGAATCGCAAAAGAATGAGGTATTTTAAAATACCTCTCTGCCGAAATTTCGTTCGAAAACTCGGAGATTATTCAGGACCATCGGACACGTGTCAGTGATGTCTTAGGTCAAAAATTGGGGTATGACACTAATGTCTATCAGACTCTCAACTCCCGAGACTCTGAAGAAATTCAGCCTCTAAAGGTTGTAACAGCCCGATTTTCGTTATTTAGTTTTTAATTAATTTACATGCATTTATGTATGCTTATATGTGATTATTTTCCCTTTGATGTATTTTCTTGAGTTTAGTGAATATGAGGGTATTTTGGTCTTTTGGCGAGTAAGGGTAAAATAGTAATTTTGGTCGAGAAGTAATCGTAGCGTTTTTAGTGAGAACCGATTGTTTAGTGATTTATTAAGTTAGTTGTAGTAATAACCCCCCCCCCCCCCCCCCCCCCCCCCCCTTCTTGTGTTTTTCCCACCTTTAGATTTGTCTTAATATGAGCTTGCAAACCTCTCTGTGATCAAAGATTCTAATATCTTGTCAATGTTCTGTGATGTATTGATTATTTGGTATGATGCACTTAAGAGTGACTAAGAATGAATTTAATTAATTGGAAATACGACATAGGGGGAGCTTGCAAACCTTACCTTAAGGGACCATCGTAGACATAGTGGGAGCTTGCAAACCTCAGAACCTGAGACTATCAGACTCAGGGGAGCTTGCAAACCTCGGACTTTGAAGTCTAACTGTTAATTAAATTAACAACAATTGTTAAAAATACTTGTGTTTGTCATATGTTCAAGTATTGAAGAACAATTGGAATACTAACATATGTTCAAGTGTGCAGGATCTACTTATCATGAAGAAGGAACATATGAAGAGCATCATAAAGGGATGGGGAAGCTTAGAAGACTATGATGGAAGATCTACTAGAAGGTCAAATTTAAGTCAATGTTCTTAGAAGAAGGATGCCTTAAAGAAATTGGGGAGTGATCTTCATAGATTCTTTGAAGGACATCAGACCCAGAATTTGTCTAGCTTCATGGATCTAAGGGACCCATAATCCACGTAAGTTTTGTCTTATTATGTGAGTTTTCTCTATCATAGTATTTGATAGTGTAGTTCTTTTGTCTTCTTCTATCTACGTGTACAACCAGACAAAGTACATCAGGAACGAGAGACCAACTGATAATTCTTCTTTCAGCAAAGGAAATTCAAAAGACCTTCTAACGGAACTATCCATATCAGGAAAAGGGCCAACATTCTTGATCAAAGCTTCTCAACAACTCTCTTTGCGCTGTCACTTTTCTCCAACGTCTCTCAAATCACAACCTATAAAAGGAGTTGAATACTTGAAGAAGAAGTAACAAGACTCTGCTATTTTTCTGTGCCAAAACTCTATCAAAACAAATAGGGAAAAAACACATAGGATTTATTTTCAAGTTTATATATATCTTAGATATCATAAGAAGGGAGTATGTTCATTTGTTCAGTTTACACTAACTTTGTTATTAGAACTAGTGTAAGAACAAATTAACTTGTTTGCGGTTGGGGAAAACATTTTAGAAAGTCTCTCGTGTGCATGCTTGAGCATATAAGTCTCTTGGTGAAACCTTGAGAACCTAGGAAGTCTCAGTCAGTTAGGATTGGGCAGGGTAAAGTCTTAAGCTGTTGTTCTTAAGCAAGGGAAGCCTCTTGCAGGTGTGCTTGAGCAAAGAAGTCTTTAGGTAGAGTCCTAGAGCATAGAAGTCTCTTTCAGTTATGCTTCAGCATTAACAAGTCTCTTGGTGTGTCCTTGAACAAATTGTAATCAGAATGATTATAGTGAAATCCCTTGGAAGTGCAAAGGGACTGACCCTAAAAACAAAAATCAATCTTCACCTCATCTGGAAGAGTGTCAAGCCAACCCACTATGGAATGACCCAACGCAGCCAACTTGTCTGCGCCAATTATTCCAATGGAGAAGATTCATTGAGCCGGTGGTTGAGTGTCACCCCGTGCACGGGATTTTGATGTCTGCTTTGATAAGACATGTTGTACCTTAAGTCTCTGTTTCTGATTTCGTGTAAGCACAGGCATGAAACCATCAGCTGCTTCAACTGCTGACCTTGCATCATATTCACAGACTCTTTCCCACAAATCTAAACCATGCTGGATATTCTTGCTAGGATGAACCTCTTGTCTTTGCAAAGTAACCACATTCTGTTCCTTTGATGCTTCGGTAACCATAGGCATTTTCAATGCTTGTGAACCAGGAAGAACATCATCTATACCATCCAGAGACCCATCAGAATTCTCAAGTGTAGTATCAATGAGAGAAATATCGTGATGGTCTTGGAAGTCAACAAACACCTCATGCATGTCCTCATGCTCAACAGGGGATGGACTTGCAACACTCTCACGAGCACCCTTGGGACTCTCCACCAGCTCCCGTGGGATCACATGATCTGTGGCTTCCTGAATAGTTATATCACTTGTCTTCTCCAAATTCTCTGTGTCATGCGTGCTCATGGTTGTGTCTGCCACATGTTGTGCATCTGAATTATCTACCTCTACGGGCTCTTGTTGGACGTCCTCTTCTGTGAGTGTAATGTCTTGCTGAACGGGGACATGCGCAGGGACAGACCTGGCTGTATGGTGTGGTGTTGGGGGTGTAGGCACCCGTGCTGGCGGTGGAGGCACCTCTGATGTTGGTTCTGGAGGTGGAGGCACCTCTGTTGTCATTGCTGGTGTCACATCTTGTTGAGGGGAAGCGAATGCAAGAGAAGACCCTATGTCGGAAGGGTTTTCAGAAGTAGGAATCCATGTATGTTTCTTTGTTGGTGCTGGTTTTTTCCCCTGTGCAACTGCTTGTTTGTGAGCATTATTATCGTGACGGGGGTAAAGCCATCTACAAACTGTGATGTCATGGCCAATGTTTTGGCAGTGTGAACAAAAGTTAGGGAGCCACTCATAGGCCACCTCTACACATTAAAAGAGTATCCTTCCCTTTCGACCGTAATTTCATAAAACATCTTGCGAGAAAAATCCATATCGACTAAGATGCGAGCATAGTGTCCATAAAGTCTCTTGGACGTTGCATTATCAAAAATGAGCGGTGTGCCCGCGGCACTAGCAATTTATCTTAATGTCCTATCCATCCAGTACTCTTGTGGCAATTCCATCAAACGAATCCACACTTGAGCATGAGTATTCCTTTGCTTATTCATGTTAAAATCTTTGGTCCATTCGAATAATCTTAGAACCCCCGGCTTGAGATTTACGGTTCCTGAGGCCCACACCATGCGCAAATCAGTCGTCTTCCACTGCTTTTGTAATTTGAGGTGAATATCTTTGGTTGTGTAGGGTTTGTCTCCCTTGCTTAGTACCAATCGACCCCGTAGGTTATGCTTGCAAATCTCCAGGCCTTTTTCATAAATTTGCTGCGAAATCGTGATGCTCACAGACTCCCCTCGAATCAAAGGTTGAGGCATCAAAGGTTGAGGCAAGTTATCATTAACGAAAGTCGTCGGTGCGGCTGTTAGTGCTTGCGCGAATGAAATACGTTGCACAGGTTTGGACGGTGTAGGAGCCACCATTGCTGATGAGATTGGTGGAGCTGATGGGGCGGACAGCTCAGCCTGCCAGTCAAATGGCATGGCTGCAGCCGTGAGAAGAACAGAAGAAAACCGCAGGTCCGAGCAGACTCAAGCAATTCCACAAACAGTTGGTGGGCGTAAGGGAATATGCTTGTTCTGATGTGTCTTCTTCCTTCTAGTTGTAGCTCTTTAATCCCTCATCTCTTTCTAGTAATTAACTAATTATATTGCCAATTGTTTAGGAAAAGTGGCTAATCGCTGCTGCAATCACTAACCAGCTACCATTGTTGTTCCTCAACACATGTTAATATTACTATATATTCCAAAATAGGTGATAGTGAGAGGGCACTGAAGGCTGCAAATGAAAGAGGAAAAGTTGTGACAATAGTACCACCTGGAACTCCACCAGCTATCCTTTTCGTACTCACTTCAGATGGAGCAGTGTTAGAGAAATTGAAACCCCAACTGGTTAAATGTAAAGAATAAAAACATATGAAAATAGTGAAATCTTCTCTAGAAGGAACACACTATGAAACTGCCCATATTTGGCAAAATGAGAGGTATACCAACTTTCCATATAATTCATTTTCCCATTTAATCACTATTAAAAAAATAGATTAAATACAAATTAAAGGCAAAAGGACACAATCTTTTTAATATATATATATATATATATATATATATATATATATATGCCTAGCTTCAATCTTATGTACCTCTGCTTTTGTTGTCAAACTAGTTGAAAAAATTGTGTTACATTTGTAATACAATCGTAGCACTACAAAAGTGAACAAAAGTTGCCTCAATACACTCTCAACTCACTTCTTAGAGTGGTATTCTTCAGTGCTTTAGTAGATTAAAAAAGAAGATCACAAGAGAAAATGAGTTACGAGATATCTAACCTACAAGTTTTGATTGTGGACCATGATGATGTGTCTTTGGCATCACTGGCTAATATACTCATGGCAAGGCAATACAAAGGTATGTATCTCTTGTTTATTTAACCATCACATAATTGAATTACTTTATTTCGATTGGGATTTCATAGATTTTGAATCTTTTCAAATATGTAAAAAGTTTACTATTGTGTATTGATCGATCCCTGTGTATGCATTAAAAATCTCTAGAGTTATTCAATACGTAAAAAGCTCAAGTTATTCAATATGCATGTTGTTGAGTAACCGCTTTTATAATATATAATTTTGTTTCCTTTCCATTGTGTTATTTTAAATTTTTTTACATCAATCCTCTGATTCGAACGAAAAGGGGCCATAATCAATGCAGAATCTAGTCGAGAGGTAGGTAATTAAAATATGATAAGAAATTGTTTGAGCCAAGATTCAAAATCTAGTTTTCTCAGTTTTAAATTATATTATATGATCTTAATATTGTATAAATATTATTTCTTTTTTTATTTAATATACAAATACTTAGTTTATGAAGGAATGACGACTTTTTCCCTTAAAAAACAAAGAATGATTTTATGTGCGATCCTTTTTTTTTCTTAAGGAAAATGTGTGATCCTCCTTTTTTTTTAATGATTGGTTTACGTGGTTTTGGTATGTTCTTTTAAAGATTTTTTTTGTGTTGATATTATGTTCTTTTAAAAATTAAATATCAAGTAGAAAAAATACTTGTTTGATGGACTTTCATAAAATTAAGTCGTGTATATTTTACTGAGTAGTCTTTTTCATTTTCACTTATTTAGCTGCTTCTTCGAGTCTTTGAATTGTGTCAATTTGTGTATTTTGTCTTTTTTCCCTCTTTTCGAGAATCCTACAGTGTAAACTACGTTATATCAGATAAAGTTAGATTTTTTTTTTCTTTCAATTAAACTGAGAAGGCTAAGGTTTTTTTTTTTAAAGATTATTTAGGTAAAATGTTAGGCCACAAAACATTAAAAAAAATTAAAGCCTAACAAACCAGACTTATTAATTAAATATAAATAATATTTTTATTACTATCATTATTATAATATAAAATATTTATTTTAAATTAAATTATAAATTTCTTGACTTGTTCAGTAATTTAAGTTTACTATAAAATAAAATTTAAAATATGATATCCTATATATTTATATTCTCTAAAACAATTTGTTAAATATAAAAAACAAAGTTTAATATCATTGGTATGTTAGTTTTTTTTTTTTTTGGGGGGGGGGGGGGGGGGGGGGGGATTAATCTGTTAGGTTGTTAAGATATTTAAGCATAAATTATATCTCTAAATGAAATACATTAATATGAGTAGACTTTTAAGCTGACTGGCAAACTCATATCTTCAATTTTTTGGTAGACCATGCTTAAGAATTGTGAAGCCTAAATCGGCTCAACTTATTCTCAAACAAGAGTATTGGATTAATTGACTCAAATTAACCTGATAAGGAAGAAATATAACTCCTATAGTATGTTGTCATAAAATATTAATGCACACACAGTAGTAAAACTTAAATTATTTCATTCAGTAATTTAAGTTGAAATATTCAATATTTTAATGGTGGTTAACATTCATTTGTACATTACAAAATTTTAATTAGCCAATTTCTTTTACTTGGTTTTGAATTTAAGTTCGAACTTCCAAAGATGCTCACCATGCTTTGGCCACTCTTCGAGACTCTCAAAGCTTTGTTTGATCTTATACTGCGAGTTTCATATATTTGGAATGAATGGATTTGAATTCCAAAAGCAAATTAAAGATGAATTTCAACTTCCTGTTATAGGTATGTATCATTTTTCCTCCTAAATAAAAATAGTATAATTTTTAGACATTATATCAACCTTGCAAAAAAAAAAAAAAAACTATAGTTTTTAAGGTTAATAGGTCTTTACTCCCCTGTAATATAGGTAATTTCTAGTTTTCCTCCCTGTAATTTTTTTTTTATTTACCCCTGTAAAAAAAAATTGTTTTGATTTACCCCCTAATAGGCCAAACAAAAACGAAAATTTCTTGAAAAATAAAATAAAATTGGTTTTTGTTTGGCCTACTAGGGGGGTAAATCAAAACAAATTTTTTGTACAGGGGGTAAATCAAAAAAAATATTTACAAGGGGGAAAACCGGAAATAACCTATATTTCAGGGGTAAAGACCTATTAAACCTAGTTTTTATTTTATGTTGTGAATACTCTATATTAATATTATGAACTTGTTTCACTGTAGTATAAGTCATGATATGTATAAATATTTGATATTTTACCTTTTGTTTCAAATAGTGATGTCTAAAGACAATAGACCGGACACAATCTCCATGTCTTTAGAACATGGAGCAGCACACTATGTAGTTAAACCATTTTGTCCTGAAGACTTTAGAGACATTTGAAAGTATGCATTGGAAGCAAAGAAAAATAAACTATTTATTGATAGTTTATTTGCAGTAAGTGAAGAAGAAGAGACATCGACTAATCAACTACATACAAAAAAGAAATGTAGTAAAAAAAATAGTTTTGGTGATTACCAAAATGAAAGGGAGTTTGGAGTTGTTAAGAAACCAAAGCTCGTTTGGACTAATTATCTTCAGAGTCGATTTTTGTATGCTATTAGACAGATTTGATTGGGAGGTAAGAAATCTTTGAAAATTCTTTGTATCTTAAATCAACGTATAATAATTCAGAAAAAGAATATGATAGACCGAAGGTTGAAAGAAACATAAATAAAATATTTCAAAATTTGAACTCTTGGATAGGGGAAATTATTTTTAATTAAAGTGGAATTAACGGTACTTTTACATCCGTCATATATAAAATTTGAACTTCATTTTTTAAGGTTACAAAATTAATCTTTTACCACTAATCAGACACCTTATAAATTAGTCTTTTAAACACTAATCAGACACCTTATAAATTAGTCTTTTAAGGTTTAGGGAAATATATTAATCACAATTTAAACATGACACACTCCATTTTGGAAATGTTTCACATCACACTTATGTTTCTAATCCAACCCCGTGAACAAAAATACCATTCAAGATTTTAGAGATAAGAGTATTTTTCATGTGAGTGGTTTTTGTATGCTAAGTTAATTATCTCAAGTTACATGTCACTAATAACAATTTGCATTTTATTCAAAATTGAATATTAATACACGCTTTGCATATGTTTCATACTTTGTATACATTTATTGCATCACAAAGAAAACAGAAAGATTGAAACCTCTAATTGTAATAACTTGCACTGCAAGTAACTAGCTCAAGTTAGTTACAAGAGTTATGATCCTATGTTTTAGGTACATGTTAATAAGCATAAAGATCTAGTAGCTTATAAATACTTGTTGTACAAGCTTATTCTTTCAATGAAAATCATACTTTACTATTCAATTCCTAAACTCGTAATATGGTATCAGTTCCATTCTTCTCTCTTAGAGAGAAAGTTAGTTACGATTCAGTTACACTTTCCGCCATTGATGCTTGAACTTCAAGCTTCGTTTTTCTTCAATTTTCCTTCGTTTTTCATCATTTTTCTTCGCGCTTTACTCTGATTCTCTCGTTTCTTCATCATGCCTCCTCGTGTTGCTCTTGTTGCTCAGAATCAACAAGCTAATCAAGATTCAGCATACTTTGTTCATCCTAGTCAAGGTCCAAATTCTGTTCTCGTAACTCTCCCTCTCAACGGCTCCAATTATCTTGCATAGAGTCGCTTTATGAGGCGTACTTTGGGAGCGAAGAACAATTTTCCCTTCATTGATGGATCTTTACCTGTTCCAGTTTTGCTTGATTTGAATCGTAGTTCATGGGAACGGTGCAACCACCTCCTTCACTCTTGGATTATCAACTCTGTTTCTGAACCAATTGCACAGACTTTGGTTTTTCATGAATACGTCTTTGATGTATGGGAGGACTTGAAGGAACGGTTTTCCAACGCAGATCGTATCAGAATTGCAGCTATTCGTTCCTCAATTCATTCTCTTATATAAGGTTCTAAGAGCGTTCTTGAGTATTTCACCGAATTGAAGTCTCTTTGGGAAGAATTGAATTCCCACCGACCTAACCCACTGTGTTCTTGCATCCCTCAGTGTAGATGCGAAGCTGTGAAGCTATGCGTGCTGCTAGGAATCAGCGTGTTGAGGATTAGGTCATTCAATTTCTTCAAGGTTTAAATGATTCCTTTTCTATTGTTAAGAGCCAAGTACTCCTTATGGATCCTCTTCCTCCTTTGAACAAGGTATATTCTTTGGTTGTGCAAGAAGAAAGCAACAATTTTATACTTTCTCCTTCTCCACCTGTTCAGGATGATTCCAGTGTGCTTATTAATGCTTCTGACTCACGAAAATCCATTGGTCATAGCAAAAATTCTTCTTCCAACAAGCAATCTTCTAGATTCTGCACATTTTGCAACAGAAAAAATTACACCGTTGAGTTTTGTTATCAAAAGCATGGGCATCCCAGTTTTAACAAGCAAAGTTCATCTGTAAATGCTTCCCTTGGTGAGGGTTCCGAGGTTGCTTATGGTGGAATTGCAGTGGTGCCTCCATCCGGTTCGAATCAAGAGCAGTTATCTCAGCTTGTTTCCTTGCTTCAACAGTCCAATTTACTCTCTTCTGCATCTTCCCCCAACACCTCAACTTCTTCTCAGCCTCTTACAGAAAATCCCACAACCATCAACACCATTTCAGCTATATATTCTATTTCTCCTAGTTTACCTTCTTTGTCTGATGTGTGGATTATTGATTCAGGAGCAAATGATCATGTATTTTGTTCCATGCATTATTTTAGTTCCTTTTATAAGATTAAACCTACAAGAGTTAGTTTACCCAATGGTCATTTGGTTATGGTTGAATATGCTGGTAATGTCACTTTTTATCCCACATTACATATTTCTCATGTTTTCTATTCCCCAATGTTTAAAATCAATTTAATATTTGTGTCAAAATTGTGTGAATCCCTTTCTTGTCATGTTGATTTCTCTAATTCTAATTGTATGATTCAGGCCATGAAATGTCCTCAGATGATTGGTTTGGGTGAATTGGTGAATGGCCTTTACAGACTGAAAGTTCAAGCCACTGCTTTTCCTGCCATTCATTCGGTTTCTTCTTCTAGCAATTTTTTCATTTCTTGTAATAATGTAGTTTTTGAAACTTACATTCCTAAGTCAGCCTTATGACATTTTAGATTAGGTCACTTGTCAAGTAATAGATTGTATCATATGACAAGCTTGTACCCTTCCATTTCATGTGATAATAAATCAGTTTGTGATATTTGTCACTTTGCCAAACAAAGAAAATTGCCTTTTAATATCAGTTTATCTCATGCTACTTCTAAGTTTGAACTTCTTCACTTTTATATTTGGGGACTAATAACATGCAAAATAGATTGTTTAAATAGTTTAATTTTTATTTATTTTCGGGTCGTTTATTGTACTTTGCATGTCTTCTGGCTAGTCTTTCATTGTGTTTCAGGTAACGAGGGTGTCAAAAGTAAAAGAATCAAGAAGGAGGTGAAAAGAGCAACTTGAGCTAGTAATGACATCATGCAGACGTCACACCTAATTGAGATCAGCAAGCCAGATAGAAAGGTCACACGTTCAGCAACAAAAGCTTCCTAAAAAAATAAGATTTTATCCCAATCCATTCCCACATCTTTGGGCACAAGTATGAGGAATCCAATTGCATATTGAATGATATAAAAGGGGCTCAGCTGATGAGAAGAGGGGGGTCACGTTGTGTAGCTCTAGTTTTATGATTCAACACTAGTTTTTAGTTTCAGTTTCATTGTATTATTTCTTTCAAAACTTTTGGCTACGAGAGATATAAGAATTCTATTCTGAAGCATGTTTTCTTTGGAATCGCAAGCTTAGTTTCTTTAGCATACCCTTCTGTTCAATAAAAGCTATCGTGCCTTTAAATTTTCATTCCCATAATTTCATCCCAATTCCCTTTATTTCAAGTGCTGCTACATATTATTTTTAGGGTTAATAGTGTTTTACCCCCTGTAATATAAGTCATTTCTGGTTTTTCCCCTATAAAATTTTCCTTTTGGATTTCGTCCTTGTAATTTGTAGTTTTTTGGTTTTGGACCTTCATGAATTTTGGCTGTACAAAATCGATGATATGACAGGGGGTAAACCGAAATTTGATCAAATTAACTGAGGGGTAAACCAAAAATTGCTCAAATTACAGTGGGGTAAACCAAAATTTCCACAAATTACAGGGGGTGGAATTTTTCATGAAGGTCCAAAACCAAATAAATTTTAAATTACAAGGACGAAATCCCAAAAAAATATTTTACAAGGGCGAAAACCGAAAATGACCTTTATTACAGGGGTAAAACACTGTTAACCCTTATTTTTATTGATTTCATTTAGTTGCTGTTGTGCACATATGTTCTGATACGTGTTTCAATTCCATAAGTTTTCTTATTGCTGCACCTATTTAATCCAATTCATTCAATTTCAATTTAGGTGCACCTTCAATTCATGTTCACTGTAGCGTGGCTGTTTTCTTTGGATTTCCATTGATTGGAAATAAACATTGTGCCATGCCATGCTACCCCATTCAAGTTGGTGCACAATTCCAATTCTTGTTATATTTTACGGTGTTTGTATCCTATTACTTTTTGTTTAGGTTTTGCAGTACACGATGTTCCTAAAATTAGCTGTCTACGACGAATTGTTCGAGGGATTTATACTCAATTAAAGTGGCCAGATTTTTCCAAGTATAATTCATTTCCTTTTAGCATGAAACAATTAACATTTTGTGTGTTTAATATAATTATGCGTGAGTAGTATCATTTGAGTCCAAAACGAGGTTCCGTCGTAACGACGTAACTCATGTAAATTACGTGCACCTCTTTAAAGTGTAACGAGAGTTTAAACAATTGTTTTGAAAAATTCTGTTTTTTACTTATTAAAAAGATCTACTACGAAAGTAGAGATACCGAGATATCGTTTACGCATCGAAAGAGCGAAAACAATATTTGACTTAGAAAAATATCAAGTTTTTAATCGAAGAGGTTAAAGCGAAAGCATTTCTCTTCTTTTAATTAAGAGTTTATCGAATTTAGAAAAAGGAATTTTTAGGTCTGTAATTATACACTACGAAAGTTGGAGGTTACGAGTCTAAAAATTCTGACAACGTGTTGCGAAAGCAAATGTTGTCTCTCGTTCGATAAGTTCTACAAGAAAATTTAATTCTCTCGTTACCATTTAATTAGCGCAGCAATTTACTTGAGTGACAGAAGTCGGCGGAAACCGTCGTTTTGGTCTCTACTCGTCCATTAATTAATTAAAACCTATTTTATTTCGTGCAAATTCCAAACTAATTTGAATTTTGCCTTAGATAAACATAGAAACAACAAGAAGCGGTACTTGTTAAATTGGTCTCTGTGGATACGATACTTTTTATACTAAAACCGACATAGTCGTGCACTTGCGGCCCTGCCAGGGACCACTTTCCATTTCTTCTGTTCATGGTCACAAATATTTTCACACCATCGTGGATGATTTTCAGTAGATATGTTTGGATCATTTTACTTAAAGCTATATCAGAAGTATCTCAACATGTTCAAAACTTTATCACCATGATTGAAAACCAATTTCATATAACCCCTAAAACTGTGAGAACAGACAATGGTCCTGAATTTTTACTTAATTCCTTTTATGCTTCCAAAGGCATCTTACATCATTTTTTTTTGTGTTGAAACCCCTAAACAGAATGGTAGGGTAGAGAAAAAGCACCAACACATTTTAAATGTTGGAAGGGCTTTACTCTATCAATCCAAATTACCTAAGTATTTTTGGTCTTATGTTGTTTGGCATGCCACTTTCCTTATCAATAGAGTCACCACCCCATTACTACAGAACAAATCTCCATACCAATTACTATATAATTCCACACCTGATATTTCTGATTTCAAAGTATTTGGTTCCTTATGCTATGCATCCACCATTCAATCTCACAGAACTAAACTTGACCCCAAAGCCAGAAAATCAGTTTTCTTGGGATATAAGTCTGGTGTAAAAGGATTCATTCTATATGATTTAGCTTCAAAAGAGATTTTTCTATCTAGAAATGTGTCCTTTCATGAACATATTCTGACATACAAAAGTTCATCTTTGTCCATTACTTCAGATTGGGAGTATTTTACAACTTCTGACACATCACCTGCACCCTCCTTACATGTTTCTTCTCCTAACATCATTTTACCATCCAACACTATCTCAAACACCTCTACATCTGTCAATACAGATACCCCTGACCCTATACCACCTAGAAAATCTTCTAGAAATAAACAATCTCCTGCATACTTACAAGATTTTATTTTTCCCTCTGCTCCTAGCTATTTACAATCTTCATATTATGATCTTTACCCTATCTCCAATTATATGTCATTTACACATTTATCTAACCCTCAATGTCGTTTTTCTTTGTCTATCTCAACACAAACTAAGCCAAAAACCTATGCTGAAGCAAGTAAATATGATTGTTGGAACCAAGCAATGCAAGCTGAACTAAATGCTCTTGAGAAGACTGGTACATGGAAAGTTGTTGATTTACCACCAAATGTCACTCCTATTGGTTGTAGATGGGTTTACAAAATCAAACACCATGTTGATGGATCTATTGAAAGATTAAAAGCTAGATTGGTAGCAAAGGGTTATAACCAAATTGAAGGTTTGTATTACTTTGACACCTATTCACCTGTAGCTAAACTAACCACAGTCTGATTAGTTTTGGCATTAACTTCAATCAATCATTGGCATCTTCATCAGTTAGATGTCAATAATGCCTTTCTACATGGAGATCTAAAGGAGGATGCTTATATGATGTTACGTCCTGGCACCACTTCTGCAAAACCCAATCAGGTCTGTAAACTCATTAAGCCACTCTATGGACTTAAGCAAGCTAGCAGACAATGGTATGAGAAATTGACATCATTATTGTTGCATCATGGTTAAATTCAAGCTTCATCTGATCACTCTCTCTCTTTACCAAGCAATCATACTCTTACTTCACAGTACTTTTGGTTTATGTTGATGATGTAATTTTGGTTGGCAACTCTTTATTTGAATTTCAGTCAATTAAACAAATTCTACATGACTCATTCCAAATTAAAAATTTAGGTCAGTTGAAATACTTTCTTGGTTTGGAGATTGCACATTCACAGTCTGGCATCTCTATCTGTCAAAGAAAATATTGTTTGGATCTCATCACTGATTCAGGCTTATTAGAATCCAAACCTGCATCTACACCTTCTGACCGTTCTTCTATACTTCATAAAGACAACAATGCACCATATGAGGACATTGCATCATATAGAAGATTGGTAGGAAGATTATTGTATTTGAACACAACTAGACCAAACATTACATTCATCACCCAACAACTTAGTCAATTTCTCACTAAACCCACTCATGCCCATCATTCAGCAGCCATAAGAGTTCTGAGATATCTCAAAATTTGTCCAGGAAAAGGCTTATTATTTCCTAGATATTTTGCACTTCAACTATTGGGATTCTCTAATGCAGATTGGGCAGGATGTATAGACTCAAGGAGATCAGTTTCTGGTCAGTGTTTCTTCTTGGGAAGATCTCTGATTTCATGGAGAACCAAAAAGCAATTAACTGTTTCAAGGTCCTCTTCAGAAGCTGAATACAGGGCTTTTGCAGCAGCAACATGTGAGCTTCAGTGGTTGTTGTACTTGATGCAAGATCTAAAGATTGTTTGTAACAAGTTACCAGTAATATACTGTGACAATCAAAGCGCCCTTCACATAGCAGCTAACCCTGTGCTTCATGAACGTACAAAGCACTTAGAAATAGATTGTCATATTGTTAGAGAAAAGTTACAAGTCAAAGTACTGAAACTTCTTCCAGTTTCTTCAAAGGAACAACTATCAGACTTCTTCACTAAGCCTCTCTTGCCTCAGCCATTCAATCTACTGTTATCCAACTTGGGGATGATTAATATCTACTCACCTCCAACTTGTGGGAGGATATTGCATCACGAAGAAAACAGAAAGATTGAAACCTCTAATTGTAATAACTTGCACTGCTAGTAACTAGCTCAAGTTAGTTTTAGTTAGTTACAAGAGTTATGATCCTATGTTTTAGGTACATGTTAATAAGCATAAGGATCTAGCAGCTTATAAATACTTGTTGTACAAGCTTATTCTTTCAATGAAAATCATAATTTTCTATTCAATTCCTAAACTCATAATAACATTCACATAAAGTCTTTATCTCTTCCATTATATGGACAGCTAACTCATATAAATTTTGTTGTGCTTCTTTTTTTTCTCCTTCAGACGTTGTGCCAAAGAAAATTTGGGAGATAATGAATGTTCCAAACTTAACAAGGGAAAATGTAGCCAGTCATTTACAAGTTTTTCTTCTCAATTGATATTATTCTAAAAGTTTTATTTATCATAAATCCTAACATTTTCCATTTTATATATAAACCATAACCTGTAATCTGTTTGTTATTGTATGATATAAGTCATCTTAGTCATTGCCTCAATTATTATTTAAAACAGTGAATGCAAAGAATGTTATGTTGGTTCGAGTAGAACTAGACTCTGATTGCATAAATAGAGTCTCTAAATTTAGTGTTGTGATACTGATAAGTGTTAGAACGCCGAATTCAGTAACCAATTTAATTTTTTCCTTCTCTAATTTTTTTTTTATTCCAAATTTTTTTCGAATATATTTCATGTTTCTAATGCATTATTATATAACACTTGTAGAAGTATCCCATGTTTATGAAACATGTACAAAAGAAAGGAATGTCAGGAGGTATATCTCAGAGAGCTTTAAGATCACGATTTGCATCGGATCTTCCAATTTCACTCATCAATGAAATTTCAGAGAGAAGAAAAAATAAAACTGGAAGACGATATTCAAACCTTCCAGTTTTTCAAGCGAAAAATTCTTTGAATGATGGTGTTTCTAGCAGCTCTTCATCAAACCTTTCACTTTTTCAAGGGAAAAACTCAGTTAATGACGATGCTTCTACCAACAATCCATCATATGGAGGAAGAAAAGGAATGATGGCTTCTTCTTCGTCATCAGGTTTCTTAACAAGGGACTTCAAATTAGGTGACACTATAGTTGGAAATGATTCGTTCAATCATTTCAATTATGGTGTGAAGAATTGGAACTTTGGTTCTACAAGCAAATCAAATACTTTGCCTAAGAACGTTAATCTTTCTTCAATAAATAATAACTCTTTTAGATCAATAGAAGTGGGAACCGGAACTACAAATAAAGGAAGGTTTGATAATGTTTCTCCTAATAGCTTTGGGTTTAATTTTATGGTTCGAAAGGAAAATATGAATTTTAGACCTTGCTTGCATGAAAAGTTTGGTTTGGTTCATGGAGGCTTTGGCTTGATATATGGAGGTGTGAGTCGAAGTGATTTTGATACAAGATTGGCTAATGGAGTAAATGTTGTTGAGACTAGAAGGATTCATCTGCATAAATTAAAGGCTATTGTGGAAAATGAGGAACAAAACAACCGGATGGAATTTAAAATTTCTGATTTTATGGTGGCTGATCAGATGAATATTCACAATGAGGTATGCAAACATTAGAGAAACATTTGGTATGTTAATTACAAATTATAAAAATAAAGTTATTTTGATATTATAATTTTTACAGATTAATTGTTATGGATTTTAGAAAAAGGAATAAGTTATTTAGTTATTGTTTACCGTAGTAAAATAAATTCTTTTAAATCAAACCACAAACTAATTTTCTAGAGAAGATGTTGAAATGACTATTCATTTGAAACAATTTTTAGTTAGATATTTTTTTAAAATCTCATTTGTTACTGACAATTTTTTTGTCGTGAATCAGATGAATAAGAACAATGATGCAAGTGGACTTCTGAATGCTGACCTCTTTAATTCCTTTCAAGATGTGAAACCCCTTGAAAAGGTAATGTTGTGCAAGTCATTTTAGGCATAACTTAGTATGATAGCATCATAATTCTATAAATCACCAGTTTTTATTGACTAGAATGAGCAAAAAAATTGGTAAACATAAAGTGTTTTATTCCTTGCATTGTTTTATTTCAAAAGTATTTGACCAAAATTTGCTCACTTTCACTAGTTACATAAAGATGGAGATAATATCCATCCTCAAGCTGGAATTTCATCCTCTGTGTTGAAGGAATCACCAATAAGTTCTAATCAAAACTCTACCCAGGCAAGTCTCATTGGCCATCATACTCTTTAGCTCAATCACATTTTTATTTTGTTTTATTATTCAAATGATTGACAAAATTTCCTACTCATCAGGCAAGTACATCAGCTACTGGTCAGGCAAGGACATCAGCTACTGATCAGTCAAGTCAACTTTTTAAAATAAATGTTTGTTTATTGAAATTAATTTTTTTAAATACATCTAACAAAAGGCAATTTTACCATATCTATAATAATGCAGGAATTTGATATGGAATTTATTGAAGAATTGTTTGGAAGTATGGAAGATTATTCTTTGGATTGCTTATTGGTTATATTCAAGTTTGGATGTTTGAGGACATATCTTCATTGCTTCTAGGATCGGGTTGTGCTTCTAGGAATCATTCAATGATTTTCTATTTGTCCGGTGCCAATGATTATTTTGGTTTGTGTGTTATTGTTATAACTCTATCTTTTGATGCTTGGGTGTTTTTCTTGAATACGATCTTGAACTCCTTGCAAACTTGTACTCACCTTTTATAAAGGATGTTCCGACCTATATAAAACATTCCTTCATTACAAATTCAGCGAGTGTCATACCAAGATCGAAGTCAAAGTATATGCATGTAACTGTCCAACAAAACTTTCTCTAATCCAGCCTCCTACACATCAAACTATAAGAAAGTTGATCCATAAGGGGGAGTATTTTTTTCAAAGACAAATTTTAGTATGTTAGTTTATTTTTTTCCAGATTTCAAACCATGAACCTTTAACTCCTCACATCAATTTGTTTGTTTTTGTTTTTAAATAAATAATATTATAAGTTTAAATACGATATTCCAAGCCTAGCATCATAACGAACAAGACTCTACTCACTTTCTATAGAGAGTTGCAGTGTACCCATCATATCATTTGCTAGACAGTCACAAAAAAGGGAATACAATATCATCAATACACCTTAACACTACAAGAAATGCTGCAATTAGTCAGGGGCAGAATCCTTGTGAAATTGTGTAAATCCCTAGGAAAGCGCAATTTGCTAGGGCTTTTGTGATGAGCATAAACAATGGCAAATGCATTCCTAGCAAATTGTAATGCCATGGCTTTAGCTCCTGGAAAATTTGTGTGGGACACTCTCATATCAGAACCCCTTTTTTAACTCCTGGCAAAACCCCTGGCAGTGTCCCTGGCAAATTGTCTAACTCAACAGCCTACTTTTCTGACGCACTACAATACTGACGCACTATCACATGTCAAATCTGTTGCAGTCTGACCCAAAACATGACAAGAGCTATCGAGGGGCATACCCATGGGAAATTGCCTAATATTTTTTTTAAAAAAAAATGGTTTTTAATTGTTTTTAAAAAAATATTAATTTAAACAATTATTTAAAAAACAATAATTAATTGTATTAAAAATAATTTTAATAATTAAAATAAATTTAAATACGATTTTAAATTGTTTTTTTAATTTCATTATTTTAAAATCATTGAAAATAATTATCCTTAAAAAAATGTGTTCACTGATTGCTTTTCCACCAATTGCATCTCTTTTTCCATTAGAATGACTGAATTCAGTTTGATTTTTCACGTTTCTTTAGTCAATTTAATTCAATTTGATTGTTCAAGTGTTTGGTGAGTGTCATACCCTCATTTTGGACCTAAAAATACTCGTTCAAATTTCTCTTCTATCTCTGATACTTTTCAATTCACTGTGTTTTACTCTGCAATTTTCTACCGTGCTTCAACTGCATATTTTTACTATTTCTATCTTTAGTTTTCTTGCATGTAAGGCCATCTAAAGTGCTTTTCTTACATTACAAGTCATTTGAAAATTTCTAAACCAATTGCATATTTTCTTGCATTTTATTCCAAGTTTTTGCATAAAATCATACAAAGGGTATTTTGGTCATTTCCTGCAGTGGAACCCATTTTAGTCCCTACGTTTGTCTCTGAGTCTTTTCAACTTGTCTGTATAAACCATTGATCAAACCCTACCTAAAAATCATTTCAACATTGCATCTGAGTCAGTTTGAGTCGTTTTAGTCCTTAGGGGCATTTTGGTCTTTTCACATCAAAATTTTTGACAGAGAGGTATTTTAAAATACCTCATTTTGGTAATTTGTTCGTTTTAGTCCATTTCGTCGTTTTTAACTGTTTCACTTTACGTTTTTTCCAAGTTACGTTTTTTACCAATTTTTATCTTTATTTGCAAATCAGTCCAAATTTTATTTCTTTTTGCAAATCAGTCCAAACTTTACTTTTTCTTTTTGCAAGCCAGTCCTATTTTATTTTTTGTTTGCAGTTAGTCCAATTTTACTTTTTGCAGATTAGTCCTTTAGTTTGTTTTTTTTGCAGAAAGGTCCTTAAGTCAGAATTCAGTCCAAATGCCACGCGGGCAGTCCAAGTCTAGGTGGCACATCTCCATTGGTCCAAAGACACACATGGCAGCCTATAAAAGGCCAGTTACTGTACAAGTCAGAAAAAAAAAAGCCATAGAACGCATGCCACATCACAAACAGTTTACCAGTTTCTCTCTCTATTCAGTTAGGATCAAAATTCACAAAACTCAGAAAACCTCAAGAACACGAAGAACAACTTCTCAAACCCTAATTTTCCAGAACCAAATTCAATCGGATTCAAGCACAATGCAGTGAAATTCACCACGGTTCTCAGAGATTCATCAATGAATCGTCATCACCGAACCATTTCCCCTGCAATTCAAGCGGGAATCCACCACTGAAAGCGGCGAACTCAACGCGATCACAGAGGAAGAAGAATTGAGAAGAAGAAGGAAAGAAATTCAAAGGATTTGAACCGGCGAAGAAGAAGAAGAAGAAATTACCGGTTTATTTTTGGATCCAAACCAAGAATCAACAAAACAGAATCAAAATCCAAAGTTCACGAAGATTCTAGTTCGAACCTCCGATTAAAACGCAGGTAAACATGTAAACTTACCTCTTTTTTGCTCAAGAAGAACAACGAATCCAAAATCGATGTAGATCCGTAGAAGTTCAAAGAAGTTTGGTTCAAAAACTATGAAACCCTAAAAAACTTTTGAAAACTGTAAGGATTCCACAATCTACAACGAATATCAACCGTTGTAGATCTACGAATCTATAAAAAATTTCATTCGAAAAAAGATTTGAACAAAAGAGCCAAAACCGTTTGAAACCTTGAAGAAACTTCAAGATCTACATCGATTTACAGCATGCATGTGATTTCCAATGGTGGATTCGTGTTTAGAACAACAAAATGGATCGATTGAACCATATTTGAGCGGATTCTGGGTAGTTTTGAACAAGATCAGGGTTAGGGTTTTCACCGGAGCGATGAGAGAAGAAGAGAGAAAGATAGAGAAGAAAGAGAAACGGTGTAAAGAAATGAGAGTGAACCGGGCCAGAACCTTTTATATAAGCGCGTGGACCGGGTCGGTTGATGACATGCTGTCATTACGTAATTTTTATGTTTATATTATCATATTATGGAGTCACAAGGCAACTTAAGCAGCAAGAAAAGCAAGAAAAAGCAAGAAAACTGAAGAATGGTGAAGTCACAAAAACGTGTCACGCTAGCTCAAAAACGTGACACGTTTTCACAAGTCAGAACGCTTGATTTTGGAAGAAAGGAGAATGTGTCACGTTGGCAAAAACGTGACACGTTTTGTGAAACCCTAATTTTGTTTCTTGTTACATAAGGAAAAAACGTGACACGTTTTACTTAAAACGTGACACGTTTTGGGCGAATTTCTGGGCCTATTTAAACTGAAGTCTTTTCCGAAAACAAGGGTTACGAATCTTGGAGAGCAAAGTGCGATTTGGACATCAAGGCGACTGCAAGGAGGACGATTTCTTCATCCTTTTACCAGTTACATGTATGTTTTAATGATTCAATTGATTATGCTATTTGTAAACATCATTATGAGTAGCTAAATCTCTTAGAGATTGGATTCGAGATGATTCTTTGTAAACCCTAATTGAATATTATGTTGCTGTGATGAAACTCCATTCCATATTAATGATTATTTAGGTCTTTATTCAATTCAATTGTTCTTAATTCTTTTTATATCCTGATCAAATATAAATATGTTTTCGTGAGAATGAATGACTACTGAACCTAGCTTTCAACTTAGACTTAATTGAATTGTTCTAATAAACATGGTTAGTCTAGGAATGGATAATCGTTTATTAGTGATATTAGGTTAACGTGCTTAAACCTTCGAGAATTATTAACTCACCTAAGGGATTAGGGGTTGTAGTTTAAGGAGAGGGTCCTAACTCAAGGGATTGATTAGGGCTATTTAGTTAACTATCGTGGAACTTAAAGAATCGTTAATAGGATTAGAGTACAGTAACCAATTAGGGGTAACATAGAGGATTTGAAGATCCGATCTCATCTCTCTCCATATTTTCTAAACAAACTTTATTTCTTCGTTATTTGTTATAAAAACAAACCAAATCTTCCGCCTAGTGGCAAAACAAATATAACCTTTTTACATCCTATTGCATAACGAAATTAACTTATTGCAATTAAAAACAATCCTCGTGGGAACGATATTTTTACTACTTCGATAGTATTTGGTGCACTTGCCAAACGTCTATCATCGGTCCAAACCCGATCCAATTTCCCGCGTTCCCAGCCATTAGATCTAGGTTTTAGGGTATCCGGATCAATCCAACGCCTCTGAGGCGTTCTGGAGATCCGGATCCACTAAGCTGCGTGGGTTTGGGCTTCATAACCGTGGGCTTTGGGTTTCTTTTATTTTTTCTTGAATTTGTTGCTATGCACACCTCTATTCTTGTTATTTGAACCCCTGTGCGCTCTAATTTTCTTGCGAAAAAATCCAAAAAAATTGCTATGTGTTTCTTGATGCACTTTTGATTGTTTTGTGATATTTTTACATGTTAAAAATAGATTAAAAATATATGCTAATTTCTTCTATGGAGTTGTGAGTTTTGTGTATTTTTAGTGAAATTTCTTGCATGACTTTTGACCCAATTTTTTGCCATATGATGCTGGTACTTGACACTTGACTTTGTGATATATTTGCTACTGAATTCATGCTAATCCTTCTAATTTTGCAATATTAATTGTTGATTTCCAATTTTGTTAGTCTAATTTTTAGTTTACAACTTTGCAATGTTAATTGTTAGTTTACATTTTCTTTTTCCTTTTTTGTTGTTAGTTTAGTTGTTAGTTTCTTATTTTGCAAGTGTAAGTGTTAGTTTACAATTTTGCAAGTTTAGTTGTTAGTTTCTTGTTTTGCAAGTTTAGTTGTTAGTTTCTTGTTTTGCAAGCTTAATGGTTAGTTTCTAATTTTGCAAGTTTAGTTGTTAGTGCTTTGTGTTGCAAGTTTAATTGTTAGGTTCTTGCTTGTTAGTTCAATTGTTGGCTTCTTGATTTTCAAGTAATGTGAATTCCTTCTTTTAAAAATAAAGTGTGAAATAGGTTTGTGAGTGTGTGCTAAAATGAAGTTTGGGCATGTCTTATAATTCTCATGTTATGCTTAAAGTAAACCTCTTGAAAATTGCTTCGAATGGGGATTATAGGTCATGTGCTTGCTTTAAAACTTTGTGATTAGTCTTGTGCATTTTTTCCATTACATCTTGCTATTGCTCCTTTTTGTCAATTAGTTTACCATTTTTACTATCATTTTATATCTTGTTTTACTAACCATTTCATTCCATCTCATTTCACACATTGAGCATTCCATCACCTCATCTCCATCCTTTAGTTTAGGTTTTATTCAATTTTCTAATCTTTAGGTGGTTATTCCTTTCTTTTAATTTTTGCAAGACCATAAAATGTAAACTAGGGCCAATGTAAAGAACAATGGACACTATAATGATGTACACCGACACAAGCACCGACACGCACACACGTTGTATGATTTACCGTTAGATGTATGTTTAGGAAACGCGAAACTTAGGAAAATCCATTTTCCAAAAAATTAGCCATCTCATCACTTGAAAACAATTTTTTCAATAAACCTTGGAGTCAAAACTCCATTGTATTTTTTTTCTCTTATTTTCTTAATCAAAATTCAAATGCAAACTAATTCCTACTTAGACTACCATTTTCTTTAATAATTGGACCAACCTCACTATTTCCTTTCTCAAGCCTTTACGGCCTCTTTCTTTTCTTCAAAACCATTTTCAAAAATTAAAATCAATCTAAACTCACAAAAAACCTTTTTGAGAGAGAACTACATGGAGTTTGATCCCTTAAAAGGGTATGTAGGCAAGAGGTCAAAACCTCTCCAAGTCCAATAAAAATAAAATCCAAACACTTCTCCCTCATTCTAAAAATAAACAATTTCTTTTCAATACATAGCATTAAAAGTAAAGCGTAGACGTAAATCTAGAAGAACGGCTCCTATAGAGTACTATAGTCGTTATGGGTGCCTAACACCTTCCCGTAGCGAAAATTGCCCCCGAACTTAGAATTTCTAAGGGTTTTCTCAATTTTGCCCTTCCCCAAAAAAAAAATATAGAGACATCAATGATTGAAAGGTTCAAGCCTAATCAATGACTTGACACCCGAAAATCGCGATAACAGTGAGACTTGCGATTGAGAGAACTTGCTGATCGGTGACAGGGTTTCGTGTTTCACTGTTTCCCTTCTGCTCAACTTCTGTTTCCTATTTTTCCTATTGCACATTCTTCTTGCAGCAAGCTCACTCACTCAGTCTTGTCGCAATTCCCTTGACCTGGTTCTTCCATTTGAGTTCGCACAGTTGCGTTAATGTCTTTCGGCATTACAAAGACGGAGTCACGCAATAATCGTTACTAGAATCAAGTCTGGTGAAGTGTAGGCAGGCCCTTGATGGCATACACGTGGCCCTGACCGGATGTGTCCGACACCATATCTACAGAAATTGTGCAAGCACATGCAGCACCACCAAAATCATTTGCAGCGGCATTGGCAAAACAAATTTGAATGAAGATAGGTCGTTCCCAACGTCTTGCATCAAAGGTGATGCATTGAGTATCCGAATTAGCCAAGATGAATACCATCGAGGTGTGGAGGAGTGCAAGAAGGCGTTACGGGCGAGATTGACATTAAACAAAGGGGACTAACCGTATTCTGCACGCGACTTGAGTTTCAAATTAGGCAAGATTTGGAAAACAAAGGCTATCTGGAAAATGGTACCACTCGAAAGAGGTTACTATGACTTCCATTTTGATTTGGATGATGATTTATGCAAAATATGGGCATCAGGTGTAACGCCCTACTTCTATTAAAGCGATAACACACGCAAATATTACAAATATTAAAGAAATATTCATCACATCTTCAATAAGTCTCGAAACAACATGCATAAAAATTTTGTCAAAACAAAAACGTCGCAGCAGATAAGTAACATACAACTCCAAACAGCCATGTATGACATCTTCAATACATCATCAAATAAATCTCTAGTCTCAACACATGAGTACAAATCTCAACACCAAATAAAATAGTCAACATCAAATGAAAGTAAAGACCGACATCCTAAGGTCAGAGCCTTATACTAAGACTCTAAACAGATAAACAGAGGAAGCTCCCTGTAACGCCCTATTTTATTTATTTAATTATTTGATTGAGTTTAGAGTCTTTTTGAATAATTTATTTGATTTATGGTGATGTGTGTTATTTTTGTGTTATATGTTAGTGTTTTAGTAGCATATTATATTATATATGTTATTTGGTGTAGAGATATTATGTTATTTGGTGTAAAAATATATATGTTATTTGGTGTAGAAATATATATGTTATTTGGTGTAGAAATATTATGTTATTTGTTATAGAAATATATTTGTTATGTAGTGTAGAAATATATATATATATATATATATATATATATATATATATATATATATATATATATATATATTAAAATAAAATATTGAGATGAGGGGTTGTTTTGTGAATTTAGAGAGTTTAGTGGAAATAAGAGAAAATAAGTAGGTTAAAGATTTATATAGAAAGGGAGAGTTAGAACTAGAAAATAAGAATTACGTGCAAACTGCTTTTGGGAGAAAAAGGGAGAAAGTGAGAAGTCAGAGAAAGAGAAGAGGAGCAATCTCGTAGAGACCGATAACCTAATCTAAGGTAAGGGTGGGACTAGCTTTTTCTAATAATGGGTTGTATAATTCTGAAATAGGGTTTAACATGTTTGTTGTTGTTTTATTTTGGATGATTAGAGAAGTTAGGATTTTGAATTGCAATTTAATTGATGAAATTTGTGCTCTAGTTGTAGTGATATGTTTGGGTATGTTAATTTGTTGATAAATGAATTGTTGATGATGAAATTGCATGCTCTTGGTATATGTATTTGGATACTTGATGAATTATGCTCAATTGATGATTTATGTTATGTTGTTGTTGATTTGTGGTTGGATTCATGATTATGAGTTGTGGTTGTTGATGATTGTTGTTGTTAATGTCATATTATGAATTGGGTATGAATTATGTTGAGTTGTTGTTGTTGATTGTGATGATTTTGAATGAATGTGAAGTTTGAATAATATAAGTTGTTTTTTCTGATTTTTTTTTATCTCTGTCCTGAATTTTGAAATGAAAACTGGTATTGATCGGTGCGGAATTGGTCTTAGGTGTAAACACAAAATTTGTAGGTATGGATGTTAGCTTTCTAATGCCATTGGTATGACGTCAAAATGATTTATAGAACTTGAGTTATGGTCAAATTACTGCACGTAGGTCACAGTGAATTTTTATGGACTTTCTGCACAACTTTTTTGAATTTGAAACGAAAACTGGTATTGATCAGTACAAAATTGGCATTGGGTGTAAACATGAAAGTTTTAGATAATTTTGTTAGCTTTCTAGTGGCTTTGGTTTGACGTGAAAATGATTTTTAGTTTTTGAGTTATGATGAAAATACTCCAAGGAGGTCTTAGTGAAATTGTACGGTGACAACATTCTCTGTTTCATGTTTTTGCGTCTTTTTCACACGTTGCTGTTTTAAATTGGTCTTTGGTATAAACATGGAAGTTGTTGATAATTGTGATATCTTTCCAGTAGCCTTGGTTTGCCATGAAGATATGTTATGTATAATTTATTATGTTTTTACAAAGATGCATGATGAATTGTTGATGTTTAAATACGATGTTATATGATGAATTGTTGATGTTTGAATACGATGTTATATGATGAATTGTTGATGTTTAAATATGATGTTATATGATGTTGCTCATGATTGATGAATTATTATATGAATATCTTTGATTGATGAATTATGATATTATGATGCAAAGTCGTTGTTGTTGTCGATGTCGTTAAAGTTGTTTATAATATTATATGTTGTTCAAAGAGTCTGAATTAAGATGATTAATGTTGTTGGTAATGTGATATAGTTATATATGTACTATGTGGAAAATGTATGATGTTGAAGTTGTTGTTGATTATCATTGATTTATTGATATGTTGTGAGTTGCTTACATGCTGCCTCTGCTGTTGCTGAATGTTGATTAAGTTGTAAGTTGTTGTTCCAAAGTATTGGAGTCATAAAAGTTGTTGATGTTGTTCAAGTTGTACACGTTGTTGAGTCCATGCATACTCATTAATTTGAGGGCTTGATGCCCTGTGAGCTTTTGCTCTTTAAGTTAAGGGCTTGATGCCCTGTCAGTGTATTTATGCTCTATACGTTGAGGGTTTGATGCCCTGTGAGCTTTTGCTCTTTAAGTTGAGGGCTTGATGCCCTGTGAGTGTATTGTGAGTGTATTTATGCTCTATACATTGAGGGCTTGATGCCCTGGATGGTACCGCATGCATATTGCATTTGTCAAGTTGATGTTGTTGTCGTTGCACTGTCGTTGATGTCGAGTTGTTGGTGTTGTCGTTGATGTCGAGTTGTCGGTGTTATCGTTGTTGTCGCGTTGTCGTTGTTGTTAAGTTGTCACTTATCAATGAGTTGTTAATGAAGAAATATGTGAAGTATCAATATTGATTATTGTTGTTGTTTATGTTGTTTATGTGAAGCATTGTTAATGATGATTTGAAGTTGATTGATGACTTATAGTTGGAACTATGTGAAGCATTGTTGATGATGATTTGTTGTTGTTTATGTGAAGTATTATTGATGATGATTTGCTGTTGTTTATGTTGATAAATTCTCTTACTTAAATTATTGTTTATTAGTTTTACTAATGATGAATAGATGTTGTTATGTGTTGTTAAATTCTTTTAAAGAATTATATGCTTATTATTATTGAATGTGAAATCTCACCCCTTCTGCTTGAAAATGTTGCCTTTTACATGGGTAACTTGCAGGTAATCAAGAATAGTCGCGGTCGTGAGTGGATTCTCTCACGTGTGTCTTTAGGTGCTCTGATACGTAACAGGATGAGAATTTTGTTGTTGTTTTATGTTCCTTACGTATTACCTTATGAAGTTCCATGAATTGTTGTTAAGTTTGATTTTATGAGATTTTTATGATGAGGCCCTCGTGCCAAAGACTGTTTTAGATGTTGAACAATTCCGCTGCGAAGTATTAAATAATACGTTGTTGAATTTTGAAGGATAAATAATTATTTTATTCCATTTATGATTTTATGAAAGAAGTGTGACATTCCGTTTACGTTGAAATACTCTGATTTACATGTGAAATTTTTATGTTGGGAAAACGGAGTGTTACACTCCCGCTATCCTCAAGCAAACTCATCAAGCAAGCAACAGAGCTACTCCTGCACACTGTCTACACCATATTAAAATATGGTGAGGCGGTGACCAAACAACCACTGGGGGGTTAGTCAATACATTACATAAATAAGCACGACCAATAGAAATTTTAAAAACACCATGTTTAGTTTTTCAAAAGATTAAGCATTATGATACATCATCAATAATATTCATCAACAATCATAAGTTCATGTCATCACAAAATCACCAACAAATTCAACAAGTATACATTCACCAATCACAATTATTCACCAAGTATACAACTATCACCAAGCACATAAGCAATTATGACTCATGTCAAATCATGCAATGCGCCTAGACACGACTTCTACATGCATGTGGTACCAATCACCTCAAGGTCGTCACCTCATGATGCAACTGTCATTATAGTCAACGACTATATGGATACAAGTATTCGGTCAATGACAATATGGATGTAAACATCCGACTCGACATAAGATGCATGAACATATGACTCAATCAAAACATGCATATGTTCAATACAATTAAACGGCTATAATCAACGGCTATATTTCAACGACAATATTCAATGGCTATAATCCACGACCATAGTTATACATGCATTCATCACCAATCACATCAAAATTAGCATGTATGAGTTCACCACCAACAATCAACATCTCATTTAGCATGTATAAATGCACACATCAACTTTCCAGAATTTAGTTATCATGCTATAACTAATCGGCATAAACATCTACATAGCATAGTCACCAAGGTCACCACTTTCTAAGGAAGTAAACAATAACTAATTTAATACACAAAAACATCGACTCGCACTTATTTCCATTCTACTTTAATCATGTGAACATGATCCATTGCCTCAATAAGCATATGCACTACTCACTTATGTTCATAGTAGCTTAGGCATACGAGTATCCTAGGCCGATTCCAAGTAATCACAAAATCACGTCAAGTTCGTCTCATTTTAGTAAAACTAACATTTTCCGATCATCCATCCGAAACTAAAGTAAACAAGTTCGAATGCCTCAACTTAGTATATACATAACTCACATATGAGTGCGCATATACATGTACGTTTAATAGGCCAACACCAACTAATTTCAAAGCTCCACAAAGTTTGTCTCAGTTTACCGTTTTTTCAAAGTACCACAGTTTTCAAAGGAAAACCAAGTTAAAGATCATGATTCCCACTCAAAACATTTTTACAAATCATAACAATACTAGAAAATCCTAGTCCTACCCTTTTTCCTTGGGAAATCGAGTTTTTGGAAAAATCGACGTTCTTGGATATTTTCAAAAAGTTATGATATGATTCACAAATCCAAGTCCAATCTATCTCATTTGATGTTACTAGAAGTTTAGAAAGTTCAAATACATTTAATTACATCAAAAATATTCAGTTTAGAACCACTCGGATCGACCCCTATAGCCTGGAACACCCAAAACGGGGTGTTCTTTTACTGGACAACTCGCCCTAGCGAGCTACTACGTGCCAGATGAGTTACACCAGAATAGACTACCCTGTTCTTGGTGTTCCCTCTCGGGAACTCACCATTTTCAACCCCAAAATCCCAATTTTGACACCCCAACACCCAAATTCATCCCCAAAGTTTGTATACGTTTATATACATAAAAAGGCAATCAAAACCATATCAAACTTGGAATCAAACACCATTTCAACACAATTCATGAATTTATCCATTTTTAAAATAAATAAAAACTTTCAACAACTCAATTCACACCAAAACCTCATAATTATGAATACCCATGGCATAAATCAACCACAACAACATCTCACAACAACAACAACATAATTTAACCATGAGTTCATCAACAATTGCAACCACAACATCACTTTACACCAATTTGAGCAAAAAACAACAAAGTTTCATATAACCACAATTCAAACATGCAAATTCAACAACAACAACAACAACATGTTTAGCATCCATTTCACATACATAAACATAGTATCAAAGTGGGTACACGAAATTCATCCTTTAAAATTCACAAAAACACAATTTCACAAAATAAGCACTTATGAAATTAAGTAGAAAAAGTGATTAAAGCTTAAGTCATGAATGTATACTATCCCCCTTACCTCAATAGAGCAAAATCCTAGCTTGAGCTTCACTTTTGCTCCTCAAATCTCTACCCTCTTCAAGCTCTCCAAGCTCTTCTTCTCCCAAAACCCTTTTCTCCTTTCTCTGGCTCTTTCTCTCTACCTCTCTCAAAAGTTTTGTGCAAATGAGTGTGTAAGACCTAATCCCTCAAAAGAATTATGTTTATATAATCTTTACTCAATGGGCTCAACCCTAATTATTCTAATTGGGCTTAATTCACCGAGTTACTACTCTCTCAACGGTTAAAAATAACGAACAGTTACCACTACTTACTAAACAATTAGTGAAACTAATCTACCTCACTTAAAATACTAAAAATAATTCTCGCAGGGAAATTACTACTTTACCCTGCTCACAAAATGACCAAAATACCCTCGAGTCCAAAATGACTAAAATACCCTTATAACGCTAAAATCCACTAATCCCAACTAAAATACACACAGAGGCAAATAATCACAAACAAACACATATAAACACACATAAAAATAATTTAAAAACAAATCTAGCGAAAAACGGGTTGTTACAACTCTCCCCCCTAAAAACAATTTTCGCCCTCGAAAATTACCTGAAGGAAACAACTCCGGATACGAAACCCTCATCCTACTCTCTGATTCTCAGGTAGCACTCTCACTAGTTGGTCCAACCCAAATCAACTTCACCAAAATGATCTCCTTGCCTCTCAAACATTTCACCTCCTGACCTTCAATCTTAATTGGTCAAGTCTCAACTGTTAAATTATCTCTTACTTTTAAATCATCCACTTGAATCACGTGACACTCATCATACACATACTTCCGCAACTGGGACACATGAAACACATCATGAAGATTCGACAACGACGGCGGTAACGCAATTCTATACGCTACAACTCCAACGTTCTCAACAATCTCAAACGGTCCAACAAAACGAGTTGTCAACTTCCGACACTTCAAAGCACGTCCAACACCGGTTACAAGATTCACCCTCAAGAACACATAATCTCCAACTTGAAACTCAATATCTTTTCTCCTCTTATCATGATAACTCTCCTGCCTACTCTGAGACGCTCTCATCTTCTCTTGGATCATCTTAACTTTCTCGGTTGTCTCTTAACATCCGGTCCTAACAAAGAACTTTCACCTGACTCATACCAACACAATAGCGTCCTATATTTCCGTCCATACAAAGCCTTAAACGGTGCCATCCCGATAGTTGAATGGAAACTGTTGTTATACGTAAACTCAATCAACGGTAAGCATTCAACCCAAATGACACCTTTTTCCAAAACGCAAGCCCTCAACATATATTCCAAACTCTGAATCGTCCTCTCCGTCTATCCATCGGTCTGAGGATGATAAGAAGAACTCAACCTCAACTTGGTTCCCAAAGCTGCTTGCAAACTTTCCCAAAACTTAAAAGTAAACCTCGGATCTCGATCTAACACAATACTAGAAGAAACACCATGCAATCTGACAATCTGCTTAACGTAGATCTCAGCCAACCTCGCCACAGACATACTCGTCTTGATAGGAACAAAATGCGCTGACTTCGTTTACCGATCAACGATCACCCAAATCGAATCAAAACCCTTAACAGTCTTCGGAAACGCTCCAACAAAATCCATAGAGATACTATCCCATTTCCACTCTAGCACAAACAACGGTTGCATCAAACCCGACGGCTTATGATGTTCAATCTTTGACTTCTGATAAACCAGCAAAGCATACACAAACTCTGCTATATCCTTCTTCATTCCAGGCCACCAAAACTACTTCTTCAAATCCTGATACATCTTTGTCGCTCCTGGATGAATACTCAAACTACTTCTGTGACCTTCGTCCAAAATACGCTTCTTAAGTTCAGGCACATCTAGTACACACACTCGGTCACGAAACATCAAAACACCATTCTCATCCAATCTGAAATCCACACCTTTACCTTGATTGACCAACACCACACGATCTACAAGTTCCAAATCATCTTTATGACCATTCTTAATCTCTTCCAAAATATTACTCTTCATCTTTAACATGCCCAACTTCATGCTTTCCGGCGTCAACTTGTAACGCCCTAGTTTTATTTTAATTATTTTTGGTTGATTTAGAGTCTTTTAATTGATTTTATATGATTTATGTGAATATGTGGTGTTGTTATTTGATTATTGTTACTATTATATGATAATTGGTGATTATTTTTATTATTTAAATGAAATAGGAGAAAATAATATTTATTTAGAATTATGGGGGTTAATTAGAATTAATGAGTTTTAAGGAGAGAGTTAAGAAAATAAGAGAGGTTATGTTTTACTGAGTAAAGGAAATAGAAAGTCAGTAAGAGAGAAAACATTTTTTCACGTATCAGAAAACATAAGCTTTTGGGAGAAAAAGGGAGAAACCAAGAACAAGGGGGATTAGCCAAGAGGAGAGCTTGATTGCTGTAGAGTTTGTGATTCATCTTAATTCAGGTAAGGGTGAGGCTAACTTTCAACTATTAATCTATGTATAATTTTTGAAATTGAATCAAAATTTGTGTTCTTGAGTTAGGGTTAGAAAAGAATGATGAATTGTTAAGTTGTTGGTGAATCTGTTGGTGAATTGCATGATTCTATGTTGTTTTGAGTAATACGTTGTATTTAGGACTCGTAAACATAATGGTGAATCAATTTGGGTGATTGGGGGATCAGAATTGGGTTTTTGGATGAAAAAGAGTTGAGGAAATCGCAAGTTTGAAAACTGAAACTGATGAGAAATTGTGTCACGAAAATTTAGAATTGTGTCACGAAAAATCTTGAATTGTGTCGCGATTTGGCATCACGTCGCGATTTGGCTAGGCAGAATGACATTTTTAAAACATCAAGAAATCGTGTCGCGATTGACCAATCACGTCGCGATCTTGGGCGAAATTCTGTAGTAACTTGGATTGTTTTATTGAATCAGTTAAGCTTATATATGAAAAAGAATGTTATAATTGGATCTAAATTCACATGAATTGATGTAAATGCTTACATGAACAACATAATTGTATGTGCTTTGTTGTTTGGTCCGTTGTTGATGTTCGTTGAGTTGTGTTGTCCAAGTCGGGGAGTGTGTCATAAATATTAGGCACAATTGTTGTGGTTGTTGTCAATTGTAGTGGTTGCTGTTGTTGGGTTGTATGCAGATATACACCAATGAGTCATTCATACTCATGCATCGTTGAGGGCTCATACCCTGGAATGTTAATCATTCACCCGTTGAGGGCTTATGCCCTGGAATGCTAGTCATTCACCTGTTGAGGGCTCATGCCCTGGGATGCTTTAACCATCCAACTGTTGAGGGCTCATGCCCTGGAATGCTTGTCATTCAACGCGCGTAAAATGGTACCACATGCATATTGCATTAGTAGTCGTTGTCGTTGCATAGATGTTGACGTTGGTCGAGTTGTTGTTTTCCTTGGTTCAGTAGTTGTCGCTGTTGATGAGTCTCTAAAGTCGAAATAGTTGTCGTGTTGAGTCGTTGTATATCAATGTGAACGATGCAATTGCTGTTGATAAATGTTGATGCCATGTAATTATAAACTTAATGATGCTTGTTGTTGATGTGTTGTTGTTTTAATTCAAGTTGATGAATTATATATATATTATTTTTGACTGTGAATCTCACCCCTTCTGTTGGAATTGTCGCCTTGTGGGCAAAGTGCAGATTTCCAAGGCTAGTAGGATGTTGGCTCAAGTGTCCTAGGGCTCTGATATGTAACGGGATGGGGAAAAATGTTGTTTTGTTTCTTTCATTCCTTTATGTATCGAATGTTGAACCTAGTTGTTGGAATTTTAATTGTTGAATAATATTTTATTTTGTTGAGGCCTTTGTGCCAAGGATTTGTTGAAGTTGAATGATGTTGATTGTAAGATAATTTTCCGCTGCAGAACTCTATGAGAATCATTTTGTTGGTATTTTAAATAGTTTTATATTCTATTTAATAATTTTGAAAAGCAGTGTGACATGCCCGTTTGTTGATAACTCTGATTATATTATTATTATTATTATTACGTTGTTTTGGGAAACGGGGTGTTACACAACTCACAAACCAAACTCAAATCTCGAAACTGCTCGATTAACTCCAACTCCTTAACCATCAAAGCAGACACATGCAAAGACTTCCTACTCAAAGCATCCGCTACTACATTCGCCTTTCCTGGGTGATAACTTAACTGAAAATTGTAGTCCTTAAGAAATTCCAACCACCGTCTTTGCCTCATATTTAATTCCTTCTGATCAAACAAGTACTTCAAACTCTTGTGGTCGCTGAACACTTCAAACTTAGAACCAAACAGATAATGCCTCCAAATCTTCGACACAAACACAACTGCCGCCAATTCCAAATCATGAGTCGAATAATACTTCTCATGCACTTTCAACTGCCTCGACGCATAAGCCACAACCTGACGATTCTGCATCAACACGCCACCAAGGCCCATCTTAGAAGCATCATAATACACAACGAACGATTCATTCAGATTCGGAAAAATCAACATTGGTGCTGAAGTTAACCTCTTCTTCAACTCTTGGAAACTCTTCTCACACTTAGCATCCCATCATACGCTTGTCCTTTCCGAGTCAACTGCGTCAATGACAACGCCAACTTAGAGAAACCTTCAAAAAACCTTCGATAATAACCTGCTAATCCAAGAAAGCATCTGATCTCAAACACAGACTTCGGAGACTCCCATTACAACACTACATCAACCTTTGACGGATCCTCTGCTATACCACCCTTTGGAATCACATGACCAAGAAAACTTACTTCCCGCAACCAAAAATCACACTTCGACAACTTAGCAAACAACTTCTTCTCCTTCAAAGTGTGTAATATAATTCTGAAATACTGAGCATGTTCCTCCTTTAACTTCAAACACACCAAGATATCGTCTATAAACACCACCACAAACTGATCCAGATAAGGATGGAAAATCCTATTCATATATTCAATAAAGACATCCGGCGCATTAGTCACACCAAATGGCATCACAGAATACTCATAGTGACCATACCTCGTTCGGAACGCAGTTTTTGATATGTCCTCCGCCTTCACTCTTATCTGATGATATCCTGACCTCAAATCAATCTTACCAAACACCTCCGCACCAACCAACTGATCCATCAAATCATAGATCCTCGGGAGCAGATATCGATTCTTGATTGTCACCTTATTCAACTGCCGATAATCCACACAAAACTTCATATTGTCGTCATTCTTCTTCACCAACAACACAGGAGCACCCCACGACGAAACACTCGGCCTAATGAACTGCTTCTCGAGCAATTCTTCCAACTTCTTCTTCAACGCACCCAACTCTGGTACCAAATCAATTGCAAACTCCACTTTCCTCTCCGACGGTAAGTCAGTAATGTCGTCTGAAAACACATCCGAAAACTCTTGCACTACCGGCAATTCACCAACTCCTTTCTCATTACTTTACTTCAACGAAGCAAACATCATAAACACACTAGCTTCACCATCCAAGGACTTCTTCACTTGCTCTGCGGTCAAGAACTTCCCACCTATTTCATCCACTGGCTTAGAGAATGTTATACTCTCGACCGTAGCTACTCAACCATTGTCACCGGACAGTCGATTAATTTACATGGTAATTCATAATATTTTGATTGCTTGTGTGTATATAGTTGTTTTGGATCATCAATCCTCCACCATTAAACTCATCTTTTGATGTCTAGTTGTAAAGTATCACTTGACCTTTTTTCATTGATAAAAGTTATATGTAATAAAAACTTAATTGATTAAATTATATATATATATATATATATATATATATATATATATATATATATAATATAAATATAGTTTAAACTTTTATATGTCAAAATCTTTAAGGCATCTCCTTTGTAATTTAATTCCAATCCATCCAAAGCGCATTTCACTCCACTCGTGGTATACCATCATGTTCAAGTTCAACTGTAACAAAACAAAAACAAAAAAAATCATTTTCAACTTGCTCGCATGGTTTTCTCGTGCATTTTATTGAGCCTTATAACATATAATTTAATGCCCATTTTATTTCTAGTAGTCTAAATGGTATTAATGATCTTTTCACTAAGACTGAGCTAACACCACATCCTGGATATACTATTCAACAACTTGGTAGTTTTACATGTATGCATAATTTATCAAATAATATTAATTATATGTATTACTATTACATATGCTAATTGCATTACATATGCTAATTGGATATTTTTAAATGAATAAAATATTATTTGTGATATATTATGCCAAAAAATATATAATATCAATTTGATCTCTATCATAAATGAGTTTTGTAAAGAACATTAATAATGAAAAAAATATTTGATATTTTATTAAGAAAGACAAAAAAAATAATATTTAAATGGTGTTGTCATAATAATAATAATTATATTTAATTGAATAAAAATACCACTACTTACCCTTTTAACTCATTAGTCGAAATCTCACAGATGGTTGTGCATTTGTGTGTGTCTATATATATATATATATATATATATATATATATATATATATACTTCTAAAATGCAAAGATTGTTTTTTTAACAATAAATCAATCATAACCGTTAGATCAAACTCGAAAGTAATACATATGACTAATTGTGATTAGTTGACGGTGTATGATAAATAAATATCATGAATCGTAGGATTATTATTTTATCAATGGTTTAATTATTCATTTTGTCTTTAAACATAAAAGTAAATATAACTTATTAATAAAATCATCATAAAATATTCTAACATATTATTTTCTTCTATTTTTTTTAAATAATTGGTTAAATGTAAAGAATAAAAACATATGAAAAATAGTGAAATCTTTTCTAGAAGGAACACACTATGAAACAGCCCATACTCGGCAAAATTAGAGGTATACCAACTTTCCATATGATTCATTTTCCAATTTAATCAATATTAAAAAAATAGGTTAAATAAAAATTAAAGGCAAAAAGGACACATTATTTTTAATATATATATGCCTAGCTTCAATCCTATGAACCTCTAATTTTGTTGTCACGCTAGTTGAAGAAATTGTGTTACATTTGTAATACAATCCTAGCACCACAAAAGTGAACAAATATTGCCTCTATACACTCTCAGCTCACTTCTTAGACTGGTATTCTTTAGTGCTTTAGTAGATTAAAAACAAGACCACAAGAGGAAATGAGTTACGAGAGATCTAACATTCAAGTTTTGGTTGTGGACCATGATGATGTGTCTTTGGCATCACTGGCTAATATACTCATGGCATGGCAATACAAAGGTATGTATCTCTTGCTTATTTAACCATCACATAATTGAATTACTTTATTTCGATTGAAATTTCATAGATTTCAAATCTTTTCAACCATGTAAAAAGTTTGTTGAAATTCAAAAAATTTACCAAACAATGTATACTACTGTTTATCTAATGGATCCTTGTGTATGCATTAAAAATCTATAAAGTTATTCAATATGTAAAAATCTATAAAGTTATTCAATATGCATTTTTTTTTTTGAATAAAAAGTTATTCAAACTGTTGTTATATTATATACAATTTTTTTTCCTTTCAATTGTGTTATTTTTAATTTTTTGATATCAACCCCTCTGATTGAAACGAAAAGGGGTCATTGATAATGGATCCAGAATCTAGCTGAGAGATAGGCAATTAAAATACAATCAGAAATTGTTTGAGCCAAGATTCAAAATCTTGATTTCTTGGTTTTAAATTATATTATATGATTTTAATATATTGTACAAATATATTTTCTTTTTTGTAATTAATGTACAAATACTTTGTTTATGAAGGAATGGGGACTTTATCCCTTCAAAAACAAAGAATGATTTTATGTGTGATCCCCGATTTTTTTTTTAAGGAAAATGTGTGATCCCCCCTTTTTTTTTAAAGATTGGTTTACGTGGTTTTGGTATGTTCTTTTAAAGATTAAATATCAAGTCATGTATATTTAACTGAATAGTGTTTTTTATTTTCACTTATTTACCTACTTCCTCGAGTCTTTGAATTGTGTCAATTTGTATATTTTGTCTTTTTTCCCTTTTTTTAGGGGTATCCTTTTTTCCTTTTTCATTGTCTCATCACTTTTTAGCTTATATGTTTGAGTGAAAATAGGTCAGATCACCCTAAAAAATCCTACTGTGTAGCCTAACTCAGATCAGATCAAGTTATATTATTTATTTTTTTCATTTTAAACTTAGAAAGCTAAGGTTTTTTTTTTTTTTAAAGTTTATTTAGGTATAATGTAACTACTCTATTAAATATAAATAATATTTTTATTACTATCATTATTATAATATTAAATATTTACTTTAATTTAAATTATAAATTTCTTGACTTGTTCAATAATTTTAGTTTATTATTAATTAAAATTGAAAATATGATATCATATAAATTTAAATTCTCTAAAATGTTGTTAAATAAAAAACAAAGTTTAATATCATTGGTATGTTAGTTTTTTTTAGGGGGAGGGGGGATTGATCTGTTAGGTTGTTAATAAATTTAAGCATAAATTATATTTCTTATTTAAATATGTTAATATCATTGGTATGTGAATCTAATTCGGCTCAACTTATTCTCAAACAGGAGTATTAGGATTAATTGAATCAAATTAACCTGATAAGGAAGATATTTAACTCTTATAGTATGTTGTCATAAAATTTTAATGCACACTCAATAGGAAAACATTAATCCTTCCATTTAGTAATTTAAGTTAATATATTCAATATTTTAATGGTGGGCTAACATTCATTTGTACATTACAAAATTCCAATAACCTAAATTTCTTTTGTTTGGTGATCTTCAGTTCAAACTGCTAAAGATGCTCACCATGCTTTGCTCACTCTTCGAGACTCCCAAGTGTTGTTTGATCTCATAATCAGTGAGTTTCATATATTTGGAATGAATGGATTTGAATTTCAGAAGCAAATTCAAGATAAATTTCAACTTCCTGTTATCGGTAAGTATCAACCTTTGCAATTGTTTTTATTTTTTTACTTATATTTTTTGAATACTATATATTAATATTATGTTTCACTATTTGTATACGTTATGATATGTTTAAATATTTGACTTTTTACCTTTTGTTTCAAACAGTGATGTCTAAAGACAATAGATCAGACATAATCTCCATGAGTTTAGAACATGGAGCAGCACACTATATAGTTAAACCATTTTGTGCTGAAGACTTTAGAGACATTTGGAAGTATGCATTGGAAGCAAAGAAAAATAAACTATTTATTGATAGTTTATTTGTAGCAAGTGAAGAAGAAGAGATCACATCAACCGATCAACGAGAAACAAAAAAGAAATGTAGTAAAAGAAAGAGTTGTGGTGATAACCAAGATGAAGGGGAGTTTGGCGTTGTTAAGAAACCAAGGCTCGTTTGGACTAATTATCTTCATGGCCGATTTTTGCATGCTATTAGACAGATTGGATTGGGAGGTAAGTAATCTTTTAAAATTCATTATATCTTACACGAATGTAAAATATTTTACATATGTTAAAATACCAAATCAAAGTAGATCGATTTTTTTTTATTCTAGAAGACGTGCATATTGGTAGGGAATAGTAGTCTCATTGGATTAGGAACAACAATCACTTTCAATATAAGAAGTTGAGTAGGTGGATTAGTCCCATTAGAAAAGTTTAAACTTTATTTTTTAAGGTTACAAAATTAATCTATTATCATTGATCTAACACCTTATATACACGGGCCACATCCACTACCATTACTTATTGGTCACAATTTAAACATGACACACTACATTTTAGTTGTGCTTTCTTTTTTTTCTCTTTCAGACGTTGTGCCAAAGAAAATTTGGGAGATAATGAATGTTCCAAACTTAACAAGGGAAAATGTAGCCAGTCATTTACAGGTTTTTCTTCTCAATTTATATTATTCTAAATTTTTTATTTATCTTAAATCCTAACATTTTCCATTTTATATATAGACCATATTGCCTTAATTATTATTTAAAACAGTGAATGCAAATAATATTATGTTGGTTCGAGTGGAACTAGACTCTGATTGCTTAAGTAGAGTCTCTATGTTTAGTGTTGTGATAAGTGTTAGAACGCCAAATTCAGTAACCAATTTCACTATTTCCTACTCTAATTTTTTCATTTTTCTTCCAAATATTTTTAGAATGTATTTCAAGTTTCTAATGCATTATATAACACTTGTAGAAGCATCGCATGTTTCTGAAAAATGTACAAGAGAAAGGAATGGAAGGAGGAGTATCTCAAAGAGCTTTAAGATCAACATTTGCATCGGATCTTCCAATTTCTGTCATCAATGAGATTACATCAAGAAGAAAAAACAAAACTGGAAGACAATATTCAAACCTTCTAGTTTTTCAAGCGAAAAACTCTTTGAATGATGGTGCTTCTACCAGCTCTTCATCAAACCTTTCACTTTTTCAAGTGAAAAACGCATTCAATGATGGTGTGTCTACCAACTATTCATCAAACCTTTCAGTTTTCCAAGCGAAAAACTCATTTAATGATGGCACTGCTACCAACTATCCATCATATGGAGGAAGAAAAGGAATGATGGATTCTTCTTCTTCGTCATCAAGTTTCTTAACAAGGAACTTCAAATTTGATGACACTAGTAACCAAAATCATACTATAATTGGAAATGATTCGTTCAATCATTACAATTATGGTGCGAAGAATTGGAACTTTGGTTCAACAAGCAAATCTAATAATTGGGCTAAGATTGTTACCTTTTCTCCAATACATAATGATCCTCTTAGAGTTCATAGCGAAGTGGGAATAGAAACTACAAATAAAGGAGGGTTTGATAAAGCTTCTGCAAATAGCTTTGGGTTTAATTTTACGGGTCAAAACAAAAATATTAATTTTAGATCTTGCTTGAATGAAAGGTTTGGTTTGGTTCATGGAGGCTTTGGCTTGGTTCATGGAGGTGTGAGTGGAGTGAATGTTTCTGAGACTAGAGGGAATCATCTGCATAAATTGAAGGCTGTTGTGGAAAATGAGAAACACTATAACAAGGCTGATTTCAACCAGATGGAATTTAACATTTCTGATTCTTTGGTGGCTGATGGAATGAATCTTCACAATGAGGTATGCAAACATTAGAGAAAAATTTTGATATTAAAATTTTTACCGATTAATTGTTATAGATTTTCTAAAAAAGGAATTAAGGTATTTTGTGTTAGTTTACCGTGGTAAAATCAATTCTTTTAAAACAGTCCACAATAATTTTCTAGAAAAATATTTCAATGGACTATTCATTTGAAACAAATTTTAGATATTTTTTGAAAATTTCATTTGGATATTTTTGAAATATAACACAAACGTAATTTGAACCATAAACTGTTTTCAAAGTTACTAACATTTTTTTTTGTCTTGAATCAGAACAATGATGCAAGAGGACTTTTGAATTCTGACCTCTTTAATTTTTATCAACATGTGCAACCCCTTGAGCAGGTAATGTTTTCAACTATTAACTTTTGTTCTTAACATAAAATTGAGACATTCTTTTTGATTTGTATTCCATGGCTGACATATTTTTTGTCTTGAATCAGATAAATAAGAACAATGATGCAAGTGAATTTCTGAATGCTGACCTCTTTAATTCCTTTCAAGATGTGCAACCCCTAGAGCAGGTAATGTAGTGCAAGTCATTTTAGGCATAACTTAGTATGATAGCATCATAATTCTATAAATCACTAGTTTTTGATCTTAGATAAAATTGAGACATTCTATTTGATATGTATTCCATTGTTGACATTTATTGACTAGAATGAGCAAAAAAAATGGCAACTGCAAAGTGTTTTATTCCATGGTATCACACATCACAAAACTGATGATTTCTCTTAAAATTACCATCAATTACATGATAAGTGACCATCCCTTATATCAAAAAGTGTTTGTTTTAAATTTGTATATAAAAGTAATTTTAGAAAAGGAATTTTATCAAAAGTATTTGACCTAAATTTGTTCATTTCACCAGTTACATAAAGATGGAGATAATATCCATTCTCAAGCTGGAATTTCATCCTCTGTGTTAAAGGAATCACCAATAAGTTCTAATCAAAACTCTAACCAGGCAAGTCTTATTGGTCATCATACTCTTTAGTTCAATTACATTTTTATTCTGTTTTATTATATTTTTCAAATGATTGACAAAATCTCCTACTGATCAGGCAAGTACATCATCTACTGGTCAGGCAAGTACATAAGCTACTGATCAGGCAAGTTAACTTTTTAAAATAAATGTTTGTTTATTAAAATTAATTTTTTTAAATACATCTAACAAAAGGCACATTTACCATATTTATAATAATGCAGGAATTTGATATTGAACTTATTGAAGAATTGTTTGAAACTATGAAAGATTATTGCTTGGATTGATTATTGTTTATATACATGCTTGGATGTTTGAGGACATATCTTCATTGATTATAGGATCGGGTTGTGCTTATAGGAATCACTTATTGTTTCTCTTTCTTTTGATGCTTGGGTGTTTTTCTTGAATACTTTCTTGTACTCCTTGCAAACTTGTACCCACCTTTTATAAAGGATGTTCCGAGCTATATAACACATTCCTTCTTTACAAATTCAGCGAGGGTCATATGCATGTAACTGTCCAACAAAACTTTCTGTAATCCAACCTCCTACACATCAAACTATAAGAAGTTTGATCCATAAGGCGGAGTATTTTTTTCAATGACAAATTTTAGTATGTTAATTGTTATGTTAGTTTATTCTTTTCCAGAATTCAAACCATAAACCTTTAACTCCTCACATCAATTTTTTGTTTTTGTTTTTAAATAAATAATATTATAAGTATAAATACGATGTTCCAAGCCTAGCATCATAACGAACAATAGTCCACCCACTTTATATAGAGAGTTGCAGTGTACCCATCATAACATTTGCTAGAGAGTTGGAGAAAAGGGAATACAATATCATCAATACAAGAAATGCTGCAATTAGCCAAGGGCAGAATCCTTGTGAAATTGCGTAAATCTCTGGGAAAGCGCAATTTGCTAGGGCTTTTATGAGGAGCAGAAACAATGGCAAATGCACTCCTAGCAAATTGTAAAGCCATGGCTTTAGCTCCTGGAAAATTTGTGTGGGATACTCTCATGTCAGAACCCCTCTTTTAACTCCTGGAAAAAACTCTAACAGTGTCCCTGGCAAATTGTCTGACTCAACAGCCTGCTTTTCTGACGCACTTCGACACTAACGCACTATCACATGTCAAATATGTTGCAGTTTGACCCAAAACATTATAGGAGCTATGCGAGAGGCTTACCCCTGGAAAATCGCATAATATTTTTTTTTAAAAAAAGGTTTTTAATTGTTTTTTAAAAAACGTTAATTTAAACAATTATTTAAAAAACAATAATTAATTGTATTAAAAATAATTTTAATAATTAAAATTAATTATTAAAATAAATTTAAATACGATTTTAATTTTTTTTTAATTTCATTATTTTAAAATCATTTAAAATAATTATCCTTAAAAAAATGTGTTAACCGATTGCTTTACCAGTTGAATGATTGAATTGAGATCCACCGATTTGCTTTTTGAGTATCAGGTCAGTTTGGTTTTTCACGTCTCGTTAGTCAATTTAATTCAATTTTATTATTCAAGTGTTTGGTGAGACTTGCGATGGAGAGAACTTGCTGATCAGCGATAAGGTTTCGTGTTTCACTGTTTCCCTTCTGCTCAGCTTCTGTTTCCTATTTCTTCCTGTTGCAAATTCTTCTTGCAGCAAGCTCACTCACTCAGTCTTGTCGCAATTCCCTTGACCTAGTTATTCCATTTGAGTTCGCATAGTTGCGTTAATGTCCTTCGACAGTACAAAGACAGAATCACGCAATACTCATTACTAGAATCGAGTCTCGTGAAGTGTAGATAGGCCTTTGATGGCATACATGTGCCCCTGGTCGAGTGTGTATGACACCATATCTACAGCAATTGTGCAAGCACCGGCAGCACCACCAAAATCATTTGCAGCGGCATTGGCAGGATAAAATTCGAGTGAAGATAGGTCGTTCCCAATGCCTTGCATCAAAGGCGATGCATTGAGTATCCAAATTGGCCAAGATGAATACCTTCGAGGTGTGGAGGAGTGCAAGAATGAATTACGGGCGCGATTGACATTAAACAAAGGGGACAAACCGTATTCTGCACGCGACTTGAGTTCCAAATTAGGCAAGATTTGGAAAACAAAGGCTATCTGGAAAATGGTACCACTCGACAGAGGTTACTATGACTTCCATTTTGATTTGGATGATGATTTATGCAAAATATGGGCAGCATGCACCATCAATCTTAATCCGGGTTTGTTACGACTGTCTCAGTGGACCAAGGACTTCAATTATCACTCTCAGAAGCAGACAGATGTATCAATATGGATTCGTTTGTTTGAGCTACCTCAGGAGTATTGGCGGGAGAGAACTTTGATGGAAATCGCGAGTGCGGTTGGCATTCCTATTGATCTTGATGGCCCCACATGTAACCGTACCTTTGGTCACTATGCTTGCATTTTAGTGGACATTGATTTATCAAAAAGGGCATATGACGAAATTCTTGTCGAGCGAGATGGTTTTGCTTTCAAAGTGGAAGTTCAATATGAGAGGAGATCTTTATTTTGCCATCATTTCTATTCTATTGGACACAATGTCACCACATGTAGGTGGCTGCACCCGTAGGTAGCAAAGGAAAAGAATGATTGTGGGAAACAACCTATTGTGGCCAAAGCTGCTCCTCCCCCTAAACAATCTAGACAACATGGTGATGTGGGGGCCTCAACTTCGGCCAATGGAGCTACTTGGACATGGGTTCTGGTTCCTATTACCACCACAGTTACTACTACTCATAGGGTCACGGCTCCTTTTGATTCGACAACATAGGCTACTATTCTTATTGTTTCTTCTGCAACGGCTGCTACTACTCAAATTGTGCCGGTTACTATTGCATCTTCAGCAATGGCTTCTTCTACTCAGATGGTGCCTGTTATTACTGCAACTTCGGCAATGGGCACTACTCAAACGGTAGCTCCGCCAAGCCCGTCGTTGTCATCCAACTCTTTCAGTTTCCGCTTCACAATGTTTTTTATATTATTTCTCCTAAAGAGTTTCCCCATTCTAGCCCGGTGTTGGAGGTCTATTCCCCTGTTGCGCACGTTGACGTGCTCTCCAAGGAAGCGGAGCGGTTGCATCAGACATCGCGGGAGGTCTTGGAGAACCCCACGATTTATGATGCTACTGCAATGCTTTCTGATGATGTCGAACATGACAATTCAAAATCGCGGGAGCTGGTGGAAAGTCCCAATATTTCTTATGTGAATGTGACACATTCATCCCTTGTTGAGCACGATGATGTGCATGAGAGATCTTTCGGATCGTCACCGATTTTTACGGATCACACTGTTGAGCACGATAATGTGCAAATTGGTTCCCCAGGAGGCCCTTTTTGTCTTGTTGATGAGTATGAGGTGGTAGCAAATGTCGTAGAGAGGTCCTATGATGGGGCAGCGGCATAAGATGGGTTAGCGCAGTTACCGTATATTGAGGTTCACAGTAGTCCGAGAATTCAACAAGACATGGAAGCAGAAGAAACATTTAAAGAAGACTATTGTTGATAAGCCTTACAACACCCGTTCTACGGGAGATAACTCATCAATTGATCAATGATAGTATTGTATTGGAATGTTCGCGGCTTTGGTAACTCGGACACAAAAAATTGCCTTAAGAAATTTTTATTTGTCTCATAAGCCTATGATTATTTTTTTGGCTGAACCTATGATTAATTTTATGCAAGTTCCTTCTTGGTATTGGCATAGTATTGGGGTCACTAAAAGTTGTTCTAATAATATAGGTCACCTATTGCCGAATTTATAGGCTCTTTGGGGAAATGATGTGCATTCGATTGTTATTTTTGCTTCAGCTCAGTGCATTGCTATAGAGATTTCTTGTCAGCAGTCGTCTATTTATATTGTGGCGGTTTATGCTACCACGTCCTATTTAAACCGTTGGCAGTTGTGGGCGGACTCATTTGCAAGATTGTTTTCACACTACTAGAAACTCTCGATTTTCCTGCGGAAACTAGTGAAAATTCCGCAGGAAACACCTTTCCTATGGATTTTGCCAAGGATTAGCACTCCCAGGTAATACCTTCGTGGGTAATTGTTTCCTGAGGATTTCAGAAACCGCAGGAAAATTTCCTATGGAAATTTCCTCAGGAAATGCGAACAATATCCGCAGGAAAATTTCCTACGGAAATTTTCTCAGGAAATGCGAACAATATCCGCAGGAAACCTTCCGGTCAGAGTGGCAGAAGTTCCCCTGCCCATGAATAATTCCTCAGGTAATTCCCCAACAAAGCTGTTTCGGCAGGAAAATCCTCAGGTACAGAACTGATCCGCTGGAAAGTTCCTGGTGTGTATCAGAAAAACTTTCGTTTATTTTCTAGTAATGAATTCAGAAAGCCATATTAAAAATCAAATTTAAATTATTAGTTTATTAAAGTAGTTTAAGTGATTTGGCCTATGATACGTTGATGTATACTCTACTGCACTCGTATGTGATTTGTGTATATACTTAGTTGAGGTTTTCAAGCGTACTTGCTTTGTGTTGACGTATAACTTGGAAAATGGTAAAACGATACGAACTTGTCGGAAGTAATCTTTAAGACCAAATACTTGGCAAACCTTTTGTGGATAGTTTGATAAGAATATGTGGAGATATGTGAATGATTGATAGGTGTTGAATATGATGTCTATCGTAATGCGTTGCATTTTTCTCCTTACTTGAATTGTGAGAATTTTATGGAATTGTTGAATAATTATGGTGATGTTGTTGGTGATTATATGTGTATAAGTGCATATATGTTGTTGGTGATTATATGTGTATAAGTGCATATATGTTATTGGTGATTATATGTGTATAAGTGCATATATGTTGTTGGTGAATTTTCTTACATGTATTCATGACTGATGGTGACATATTATATATCCATATTGGCGACGATTATGATGTGTTTGTTGCATCATGAGGTGACGACCTCAGAGGTGATTTGGTACCACATGCATATAAGTGTCGTGTCTAGGTGCATTGGATAAAGTTGATATGAGTCATAAATATTTAAGTACTTGTTGTGAATTTGGTGTAAATTACCTGTTTGATGTTGTTGTGTACTTGGTGAATGTTTGTGATCGATGAATCATTTACTTGTTGAAAATTGTTGATGACAATTTGGTGATTATGTGAAGATGTGCATATGTTAGTGTTTATTATGAACCATGAAATATTATGATGATTGATTATTCCTGTTTATATATTTTGATTATGTTTGATGTGAAGATAACCCCCAATGGTCGTTCGGTTGATCGCTTATCTATTTGTGTGAATGGGTAGACGGCATGCAGGATTAGTTTGATTGCTTGCTTGGTGAGTTGCTTAAGGATAGCGGGAGCTTCCTCTGTTTTTCAGTTAGAGTCTTAGATTAGGCTCTGATTAGGTGTCTGTCGTTTTGATTTCTGGTTTTGTTTTTGTTGTGGAGATTTTGCCCATATGTCGGGTTTTCGAATATTATATTTTATGGATGTATTTATGAGTTGATGACATGGCTACTTGAGGTGTATGCTATATTTCCGCTGTGATGTTTTATTGTTGAGATTCTTATGCATGTCAACTGACTATTGTTTGTAGACGTGACGTCTATTTCTTGAATATTTATTATATTCACGTGTTTTATCGCTTTAATAGAAGTAGGGCGTTACAAACTGAGTGCATTTATTGTAGCCTGTCGAAAATACAAGCTAACAAATTGCGCCCCAAAAATGTTTTTTTCGTTTGTATCTTCAGATAGAAGAAGAAAAAGACGTTTTTGAACTTTGTCGAATGTATCTTTCCATCGAAATAGGTAACATCATTGTAGTTAACATTCTAAAGGCAGTTAAAAAAACCTTTTATGACGTCACCCAGTTACCACTTAGAGGGCCACGTTCTAGTCCTGGAAACTACCACTTTCATCCCATTTTTAATAACTGCCAATTTAAACTATTGACATCTGTTGATCATCTAAGACTATAAAAGAGGTACAAAACCTTTTCATCTCCAATTTCTTAGTTCATTTTCTACTTTCCATCTTCCCTAATGGAAGGTGATCGCCTCTTATCCAGAAGTAAAAGTTGACGCTTATTTCAAGGGAGGTGGAGAGGAAATAATTCTTGGGAATGAAATGTCTCTTCTTTGAAGTAGTGAAACAGTTTCAAAGATAATCTTTACTATTTTTGACAAGACCTTTATCATCTTTCCCAAAAACCTCTTTTCACAAGATGGTCACGTGGCTCCATTTAATAGGTCAAGAAAATTTCTTTCACAGTTGCTCTGACCTTCCTAGGGCTATATGAACTAACTCCAAACCCCTTTATTCTCGTTTTTGCTTCCATTTTTTTCTCTGTATCTCCCAAATAAAAATGGAGCGGCTAACTAATGATGAGCTCGTCATCGTCGCGAAGAAAATCTCTGAGTTTGGTTCTCCTCACCTTGGAAATTTCCTGCTAACCTCGAGAAATCATGCCAAGGTCTGCAATCTTCCTACTATTCTTAGGGCTTTACCCCCAAATCACTTGGACTGGCTCAACGATGACAATGTTTCTGAGCGTCAAGCCAGTTTTCTTAACATGATGGTCGAGAATGGTCATGCAGATTACTGTGTGCTTCACGCAGTCATTCTCATGTTTGATCTGGAACCCAATTTGATGGAGGTTCGGCGTGTGTTAACCATCGCGTCTGTCGCTAGGGTTGAAAGTGCAACTTATTTTTTGGTGATGTTGGATGCTTTTGCTGAGGGAGGTGAAAACGTTTATAAGGCTATTTCTACTTTCACCAGGCTCTTTAAAGCACAAAAACTCCACGCATCGTGGCTACACCAGGCGTTTTACACCAGGGTTATTTACACCAGGGCTATACCAGGCTATTTCTACGTTGATAAGGCTTTTTACACCAGGCGTTTTGTCTTAGCTTTTAAATTAGTTTTAGGGCTTATTTATATTTGTTGCACTACTTGTCGAACACCATGTAATGCAATCTTGCACTTAAATGTTTTAGTGTCCGACACTTTTGTACTCTGCCCGTTAGCGGCTTTAATTTATTAATGCCATCTTTTATGTTTTCGAATCAATCTTGCGTTATTTTGATTTCTAGTAGCAATGGTTTATATATTTTCGAATACTTTCAATTATGCGCATAATTCGATTATTGTCCGCTAGCTCTTCGACCTCGTACGCATTATTTGAAAACACTTTCAAAATCTTCCATGGTCCCTCCCAACTAGGTGACCATTTGCCAAGAATTTGATCTCTCCTATACATAGGTAAGATCACTTTCAAACCAAATCATTTACAGCGAAAGTCTTAGGTTTGACTCTTTTGTTGTAAGATCTCGCTATTCTTTCCTTTTGCAGGGCATCCAAGGCTCTTAACCTTTCTTCGTCTAAATCAACCAACTCGTCCAAAATCATATCCCAATAATAATTGATGGAGATTTCACATTGCCTTTGGACTCTGGTCGATGGAAGACAAATCTCTGCTGGTAATACAACATCGTGCCCAAACGTAAGCCTGAAAGGAGTGGTTTTGGTAGATTCTCTATGAGAATTTCGATATGCCCATAAGGCTTGATCGAGAATCTTATGCCAACTCTTTGGATTTTATTTTACCTTCTTTTTTATTAAAGTAATAATTCCTTTGTTGGCTCCTTCAAGTTGACCATTTGCCTGAGCATAATCTGGTGTCGAAGTCAATAGTTTGAATCCTGTCTGTTCGGCAAACTGTATCATCTTTTGACTGCTAAAGACCGATCCTTGATCAGTAGTAATAGTTTCTGGACTTTCAAATCTATATAGAATATGATTTTTAATGAAACTAATTACCGCATCTTGATTAACTTCTCGTAAGGGAATGGCTTCTACCCATTTTGTGAAATAATCTATCCCGACTAGGACATGTTTGTGTTTACCTGACGAACCAGGCTTTATTACACCAATCATGTCTAAGGCCCATCCTCTAAATGGCCAAGGTTTTAAATTGAATGCAATTCACTAGCAGGGACATGTTGAATTCCTGCGTGTACTTGGCATTCTGGACAGCGGCGTGGCCACGCCACCAAAGTTATCAAAGTCATTGCCCAAGTCAGAAGCTTGGCACGGCCCATGCTGCCACAAAGAGCAAGGAAAATCAAAACAAAAAAGACATTAGTAGTCACAAAGAAACTAATTAATATCTGCAACTTTGATCTACATTATTAACAAATTTAGGAGCACTTATATATTGTTATAGTGAAATGAAGTGTGCACTTATAAGCAACATAGATTTCTTATCATTTCTTTCTTCAGCTGCACCTACAAACTACAGCTAGCAATATATTATTAATTCAAAGCAAACACATAACCTATTGTTTGTTACCGTGTCGATTGAGAAATTGAAAATGAACTTTACCAGAATCAGCATTTTTTTAAAATTTTAACATATTCTTGTGATGTTTGTGGTGTGTAAAATCTATGGTTGTTTACGTGATTTTTATTTTTTATATGAACTATAATTATTAATTAGGGTTTGAACTTACTTACATGGTTGATGGTTCACGTAAACATTGATTTTAGTTGCTTTGTGTGTAATTTTCTTTGAAGCACCGACACTTATAATCAAAGGTTGTTCGATGTCCAACACCGACATGTGTAGTTATTAATTAAATTGAATTGTCATTTTTTCAATGTATTATCGGTGTCAATGTGTTAGTAGTGTCAATGTCCGGTGTCCCTGCTTCATAGGTAAACTTCAAAATCAAAATGGCTAATAAAAAAGATACGTGTGGATGTGTTTGCATTTTCAAAACATTCAGAGACTATAATAATAGTACCTTACACATTGAGTAACTAAATCACATTAGCTCATTTATCCAGGACACATCTTTGATCAAAAATGTCTGTCGGTTTACACTAAGATGCAAAGCAACTAAAATCAATGTTTACATGAACCGTCATTCAACCATGGAAGTAAGTTCAAACCCTAATTAAACAAAAATAATGTTGATATAAAAAATAAAAATCACATAAACAACCATACATTTACACACCACAAATATCAAAACAATAGGTTAAAATAAAAAATGTTGACTCTAGTAAAGTTCATTTTTTATTTCTCAATCGTCACAATAACAAACATTTTTTAATATGCAAATATAGATGAGGTTCTACAAATTTGAAGTAAAAATGGAAAAAATAATCATAGATCTTTTCATCCGTCGTTGAAGACCTACTTGTTATGTGTGTTTGCTTTGAATTAATATTGTACAAGGTATTAGTTGGAAGAGATATAAACAAATGACAAATATGGAAATGAAGAGAGGCAGAAAATGAAAGCGTTAGTCCTTTTCATGATGCCAAAATTAATTTCAATTTTCAGATAAATTTGATATTATTGCAGCAGTGTCGATTTCATCACGGTCGTAATCACAGTGCAAACATAGAATAATGTTGTCACTACGAATGGCCACCATGATAAAATAAACACCACAGAGAAGGTTGCTAACTTAACCGAAGAAAAGATTGAGCTATGAAACATATGACAACACTTCGATACTCAGCTTAGTATCCTGTATCATTTGATAAAACTTATCCGGTCATATGTTGCTTGTAAAGAAAACATCATTTTCTCTGTTTCACAAACCACCAATGTGGGACTTTATGGTTATCTTTTTACTTATTAATTATTATTATTGCTTTGTGTTGTTGTGCTTAAGTTTTTTTATTATATAATTGTTAATTTGAATAAATAAAGTGTTAATTTAAATAAAAAATCATAATTGTTTAATTTTTTTTTTAAGAGTAATTGTTAAATTGTTTAATCTGTACTATAATCCTTTCAAAACAATATACATAAAATCGTGTGACAAACTTTAAATATAGTTAATTATTTTAAATTTATATTCACATTAATACTCTATATTTTCTTTTAATATTTTAAGTCAATGGCAGAGCAACAAAAAAAAATTGGTGTGTTACAAAAATAAACTATAACATATATACACAAAAATTATATTTTTTTTTTTGTCAATAATAATGTATTGTCCCTGCAAATAATTAGGGACAACTGAGTTATGCATTGTAAAAAATTATTTTTTGTAAATAAATAGAGTGTCCGGAGTTTGAACTTCAGTCCCTCAAAATAATAATGCATTCTCCTTGCCAACTGAGTTATACTCACATGTATTAGTGTATTAATAATAACTGCATGTAACTAATAGGGTTAAATTTGTTTTTAATTTTCCTATTAGTTAAAGAGTTAACTTGCATAGCAAGCAAGTAACCATTTTGCCTATAAAAGGCTTTGTAATTGTGAACCTCATTACTAATGAATAACATTCACATTACACAATAATTCTATCCTTCATTCTCTCTTCTTATAACAACTTTTCTGTTAAAATCATCTTGCTTAGAAACAGCTTATCTTCATAAGCACTTTTGTTGCGCATGAACAAAGTGACTGTTCTAACAATTGGTAGAGTCTGGTTGAATTTTAGGGAAACACGAGTGAAAAGTGAGGGGAATCATCATTGGAAATCACAGAGTGAGGTGTGTATTGATTTCTCTGTTTTCTTGAGAATTAAGCAAGATGAACACAAACGGTTTTGGATCAAATATCTTGGTTCTTGATGGCAAGAACTGGGAACGATGGAGTGCTTTGATGAGATCATTGTTTGGCGCGCAAGATGTGAGTGATCTTGTGCAGAATGGGTTTGAAGAACCTCCTGCAAATGCCACTGGTGTGCAGAGAGCAGCTTACAAAGAAAACAAGAAGAAAGATTGTAAAGCTCTGTTCTACATTCAACAAAATGTTGATAATCAACATTTTGAGAAGATTTCAAAAGCAACTAGATCCAAAGAAGCATGAGATATTCTGGATAATTATCATAATGGGGGAGAAAAAGTGAAACAAGTCAAGCTGCAATCATATAGAAGGAAGTATGAAATGATGCAAATGGAAGAAGATCAGAAGGTGAGTGATTACTTCTCAAAGATGATTGAAATTGTGAATTTGATTAAGAATTGTGGTGAAAACATCTCTGATCAGATGATAGTTGAGAAAGCCTTGAGATCTCTAAGTCAAAAGTTTGACTTCATAGTGGTAGCAATCCAAGAAGCAAAGGATGTGAAGACTATGAAGGTTGAAGAATTGCAGAGTTCTCTTGAAGCACATGAACTGTTGGTGATTGATAGAAGTTCAGAGAGATCAGTCAGCAAGCTCTTCAGGTTCAAATAACCAAGAAAGAGGGAAATTTTAAGAATTTCAAGAAGGGAAGAGGTAAAACAAACTGGTCCAATAATGCAAAATCCAAACCTGAGAACAAAACTGAATCTTCTAAAAGAGGAAGTTTTGGAAAAAAAATCAGAACAAAAAGAGGGATTTTGACAAGAGTAAAGTTCAGTGCTATAATTGTGAAAATTTTGGACATTTTGCTGATGAGTGTTGGTTTAAGAAAGATCAGAAGACTGAAGAAGCCAATATTTCTCATGAAGGTGACCCTGATGCAGTGTTGTTAATGGCTGCTACATGTGAAGATAGGATTAAAGGTGAAGAATGGTACCTTGATTCTGGGTGTTCTAATCATATGACAGCTCATAGAGAATGGTTAACAAACTTTGATGCTAGCAAGAAAACTAGTATCAAACTGGCTGACAATAGGAAACTTGCATCAGAAGGTAGTGGTAATATAGTGAGGAGGAGCAATTTTGGTGGTAAGGTGATAATTGAAGATGTGTTCTATGTTCCAGATATGAAGTGTAATCTGATGAGCATAGGTCAATTAGTGGAGAAAGGATTCTCAATATCAATGGAAGGTGAGTCATTGAAACTGTTTGATCTAAAGAAGAATCTGGTGTTGAAATCTACTTTGTCAAAAAATAGAACCTATAGATGTTATACCCTCATTTTGGACCTAAAAATACTCATTCAATTTCCTCTGCTATTTTCTAATACTTTCAAGTTCACCGTGTTTTCCACTGTGCTTCAGCTGCATACGTCACTGTCTCTGCCTTTTAATTTTTGCATAAAATCATACAAAAGGGTATTTTGGTCATTTCCTACAAAGGAACCCATTTTAGTCCCTACAATTTGTCCCTGAGTCTTTTCAATCTGTTTGCATGAATCATTAGTCAAATTTTGTACAAAAATCATCTTAGTTTTGCGTCTGAGTCAGTCTGAGTCAGTTTGAGTCGTTTTTTGCCCCGAGGGGCACTTTAGTCTTTTCACATCAAATAAATTTTGGGCAGAGAGGTATTTTAAAATACCTCATTTTTTGGTAGTTTGTTCATTTTAGTCCATTTTGTCAATTTTAACCGTTTCACTTTACGTTGCATTCAGATTACATTTTTTAACCAATTTTATTATTTTTTGCATTTTAGTCCTAATATTTTCAAAAATTGCAATTTAGTCCAAATTTTACATTTTATTGCAAAGAGTCCCAATTCCAGTTTTAGGCAATTCTTTCCTTTTAATTCTTTTAAAAAATAGTCCAATCTTTAATAAATTGCAGTTCAGTCCCAAATTTTCATACAATTGCAGATTGGTCCCCAGAAGCCATGCAGGCAGTCCAGTTACAGGTGTCACCATCTCATTGGTTCAGAGTCCACATGGCCAGCTATATAAGGCCACGCGTGTCAGAGTCAGAAAAGGATCCACAGAAATTCTGCCACATCACAAACACTTTTCCAACTTTCTCTCTCTATTCAGTTAGATCAAGATCACACAAACTCAGAAAAACTTTGAAGAACAATTCGCAAACCCTAGAACTTTCAGAACTGAGTTCAAGCCAAATCCATGGAAACGGCGTTAGCTCTCAGGGATTCGATGGTGAATCTTCATCATTGAGCTATTTCCTCTGCAATTCAAGCACCAAACTCATCACCGAAAGCAATGAGCCCAATGCGATCACAGAGAAGAAGTTTGAGAAGAAGAGGGAAAGAAGTTCGAAAGTTCTGAACCAGTGAAGAAGAAGAAAGAAAATTACCGATTCATTTTCGGGATCCAGCCACAAAATCAACAAAACAGAATCAAGATTCAAGAGGTTCTAAAGGTTCTGACCCAAACCTCCGATTAAAACCCAGGTAACACTCAAACTTCATCTTCTTCGTGTTTTAAAAGCATCAACAAGTTCATACCGGTGTAAATCCATGAGGTTTTGAAGCGTTTCATTCAAAAATGTTGAAACCCTAAAAAAAACCGTTAAAAATTGTAAAGAACTTCAAGATTCACAACGAAACCAAACCGAAGTGAATCCACGAAGCTTCGTTTCAAAAGAAACACAGTGGAAGAACAAAAGTTTGAAACCGTGGAAAAATCTCAGGATTTACACCGATTTCATGATTGCATGAAGATTTGGTAGCGGATTCATGTCTAGAATGATAAGATGAAGCTTTTAAGCCATGATTTGTGTGATTCTGGGGGGATTCAACAGTTTAGGGTTAGGGTTTGCGAAGAGAGAAGAGAGAACGGCGAAGTAGAGAGAGAACGGAAGGTGGAGAGTGAGGTGAACCGGGTTGAACACCCTTATATGCAAGCCTCTGGACCGGGTTGCCCCATACCCGGTCCATCGCCCTTTAATGATGAGCGTTTGATCAAGATCCTGATGGATCTGGATCAATCCAACGCTCCTGGAGCGTTAGCTTGAACCGGATCCATCAGATCCGTGGGTCTGGACTTGGTAACCGTGGGCCTTAGGCTTTCTTAGGCTTTCTTGATTTTTTTATGCTATGTGCACCTCTTTTCTTGCTGATTGAACCCCTGGCATGCTGTAATTTTATTGGATATTTTGGTAATTTTTTCTATGGGATTCTTGGTATATTCTTGACTGTTTGATGATGATTTTTCATGTTAAGATTGATAAAAATGATAGGGGTAGATTTCTTTTTATTTTATATGTTTTGGTGTTTTTTTGTGAATTCCTTTGTGTAATTTTTAGTTCAAATTCGTATCACATGATTTTAGGGCTTGGCCTTTGATTTTATGATGATTACCTCCTGATAGATTCCTTTAATTTTAGCAGGTTTAATTTCCTTTTGTTTTGGTGCATTATTCTCAATCTTGTTAAAACTCGAATTTTGTGATATTTCTCATTGTTGTTAAATTTGATTCTTGATTACAATTTTGGTGACATTTCCATTTTTTTTTTTTTGTTAAATTTGATTCTTGATTACAATTTTGTGATATTTCCATTTTCTGGTTAAATTTGATTCTTGATTACAATTTTGTGATGTTTTGCAATTATGTTTAGTTTGATCTTTGATGCCAATTTTGTGGTATTTTGCAATTTTGTTTAGTGTGATTTTATGCCAATTTTTGTGATAGTTTACCATTTTGTTTAGGATTAGTATTTCATTACTATTTCATCTTGTTTTACTAACCACTTTACTCTATGTCTCATGAATACTAAGCATCTCATCTCATTCCCATTTCTTCCTTTAACTCCTTCACGGAGCGTCCTACTAATTCATGTAATATTTTAGGTTTAGTTTACTTTTCTTTAAATTCATGCAAGACTATAGAATGTAAACTAGGACCCCATGTAAAGGACTATGGACTATAATGATGTACACCGACACACGCACCGACACGCACACACGTTGCATGAGCTAACAGTAGCTGTATGCTTAGGATGCGCGATACTTAGAGAAAATAAATCCTTTTAAAAAACCAAATAACTTCCATCACTTCAAATATTTTCCAAATAAACCTTGGAGTCAAAACTCCAAAGGATTTTTCCTTTATTTCCTTAATCAAATCAAAATGCAATTAATTTCCAACTTAAACCGTTTTCGTTAACAATTGAACCAACCAAATGCTTTCTTTTTCTTTTCAAATTCTAATGCCTATACGGCCTCTTTCCCTTCTTCAAAATCTTTTTCAAACTTAAAAAACAAATTAAACTCACAAAATATTTTGGAAGAGAACTACATGGAATTTTGATCCCTTAAAAGGGTATGTAGGCAAGAGACTCAAAATCTCTCCAAGTCCGATAAAAACAACCCAAAATCTTCTTTCTCTCATTCTTAAAATCAACCCCTCTTTTTACAAATAGCAATAAAAGCAAAGCGTATACGTAAAGCATGGTAAAACGGTTCCTATAGGATACTATAGTCATTGCGGGTGCCTAACACCTTCCCGTAATGAAACCAGTCCCGAGCTTAGAATTTCTGAGGTTTTCTCTCGATTTTGCCTTCCCCAAAAAAAATAGAGACATCAATGATTGAAAGGTTCAAATCTAATCAATGATTTGACACCCGAAAATCGCGATGACAATAGATGCAACATATCAAGTGATAAGATGTTGTGTATGTCTGCAACTATCAGTGAAGATGTTGAAGCATTGTGGCATTTGAGGTATGGCCACCTAAATTTTAAAAGTCTTAGTGAATTGAACTCTAAAGATTTAGTGCATGGCTTACCAAAGTTGAATGTCAAGAAATCCATATGTGAAATATGTGTGAAGAGTACCATTTGTATCTAATGCACCTAAAAGAGCATGTGAAGCACTGCAGGTTGTTCATTCAGATATTTGTGGTCCTTTTGAGGTACTTTCTCTTGGTGGCAGTAAGTACTTCATTAGTTTTATTGATGAATTCACAAGAATGATTTGGCTGTATACTATTAAGCTTTAGAAATATTCAAAAGATTCAAAATCTAAGCAGAAAAGGAAAGTGATAAATCTATTAAGATTTTGAGGACAGATGGTGGAGGTGAGTATACATCAACGGCGTTGAAAGCTTTCTGCACAAGTCAAGGAGTTGTTCATGAAGTAACTGCTCCATATACACCTCAACATAATGGACTTGCAAAAAGAAGAAACAGGACCCTGCTAAACATGACAAGGAGCATGCTTAAGCAGAAGAATTTGCCACACAAGTTTTGGGGTGAAGCAGTGACTATTGCTGCTTACATTCTAAACAAATGTCCTACTAAGAAGCTAAAGTTGAAGGTGCCAGAAGAAGCTTGGTGTGGAAGGAAGCCCAGTGTGAAGCACTTCAAGGTATTTGGCTCTTTATGTTATAAACATATACCAGATGCTAGAAGAAGTAAACTAGAAGATAAAATTGAAATAATGATGCTTATAGGGTATCACCCTACTGGTGCATACAAACTCCATAACCCTGTGACTCAAAAGGTTCACATCAGTAGAGATGTAATTATGAATGAAGCTGAGAAGTGGAAATAGGAGAGTGAACCTGAGTATAGCAGTGAAATCAAGGAAAGCTACATATACCTTGATTCAAGTGATGAATCAGAAGGTGAAAAGGATCATGAAGTGACTGCAGATGATCAAGAAGAAATCATAGTATCAGCAAGACCTCATAGAAACAGACAGGCACTTGCAAGATTGACTGATTGTGAAATAACTTCTGCTGATGGAGTGAATGAAGAAGGTGATCTCATTCACTTTGCATTATTAGCAGATGCAGAATCAATTAATTACAAAGAAGCATTGAAGATTGATGTTTGGAAAAGTGCTATGGTTGAAGAACTACAGTCAATTGAGAGAAATCAAACCTGGGAGCTAGTTAACTTGCTAGACAAGAAAAAGAAGATTGATGTCAAATGGGTATTCAAAGTGAAATTGAACTCTGATGGACAAGTTTCTAAGCACAAAGCAAGATTGGTGGCTAGAGGATTTCTTCAGAAGCAAGGCATAGACTATAATGAAGTGTTTGCTCCAGTTGCTAGAATTGAAACTGTGAGATTAGTAACTGCTATTGCTTGCAAGTGTGAATTCACTCTATCATTTAGATGTAAAGTCAGCATTTCTAAATGGTCCACTAGAATAGGTAGTGTTTGTGTCACTACCACCAGGTTTTGAAATTGCTGGGAAAGAAAATATGGTGTATAAACTGCATAAAGCACTATATGGATTAAAAAAGGCTCCCATAGCATGGAACAAGAAAATTGATCAAGTTTTAATTCAAATAGGTTTTAAAAAGTGTTCAGTTGAGTTTGGAGTATATGTTCAGAAGCTTAGTGATGGAGGAACTGTCATAATTTGTTTGTATGTTGATGATTTACTCATCCCTGGTAGCTCAACATCAGAGATTGTGAAGGTTAAAGAGAAATTGAAACTGGAGTTTGAAATGACTGATCTTGATGAGCTTTCATTTTTCTTAGGAATGGAATTTGTGAAATTGAAGGTTGGGATAGTCATGTATCAACAAAAATACATCAATGAATTGCTTGACAAATTTGAAATGAAGAGCTGCAATACAGTTTCAAATCCATTAGAGACAAACTCAAAGTTGGATGAGTGTACTGAAGAAGAAAAAGTGGATTCTGTTGGAACAAAGGGTGTTTCACAATTATACCACTTAAGTTTTGATGATAACAAGGTATTAAAAATTATCAATTGGATACGTAAAAGTTTATTCAAGTGTACAGGACCATTAACAAAGATTTATTTACAAGAGGTTCTGACTGAATGAATTAAAGAGCAAAGGAAATTAAGACCGAAGCGTGAAGAACATCTGAATGATAGTGCTCCTAGAAAGTCAGAAGCAGAGTGCGTCTGAAGAAAGAGCTCCTGAAGATGACGTCATCAGAAGCCAGTTTTTCAGAGGCAGACTCATCAGAAGCAAATATTTTCCAGAGGCAAATTCATCAGAAGCAAAGATTCTTCAGACACTGGAAAGCGTTGACAAAGTACAATGTACGAAAAGTACAACCACTATGACTACGCCTGTCCCTGCAACCACCAACTCTGCACAGTATCCGCTATACACGACAAGAATAACAGCAACTAATGCAGAGACTTTTCCATATTTGGTGGAATGGATTTGAATTTGATTTCATTGTACAAGCCTCAAATTAAGCAAAGGATCAAGGTGTCAAATCAGCTTCGGTAAAGAAAAAGTGATGAGCTGGCAGTTCCCAACGTCTCTCAAATTCTCTATAAATAGGGATGAAGACTTGAAGAACACATACACATATACATACACGCGAACAAGGCTATTCTCTTATATCCAAAGTCGCAAACATTGCTCATCAACAACTTAGATAATTCTTACAAAAGTTCACATTTTAGAATTTCTAAGTGACTAAGAAAAACAGAGTCTGTTCTGTTTCGTTTTGTTTTGTGAATACCTCTGATTGTATTACAAGTATTCAAAACTCTTTTCAATTCTCTGTAATTGTCTAGAAGTCTCTTGGAGTTGTCTTTGAGCATTGAAGTCTCTTTCTTGTGTGATTGAGCAAAGGAAGTCTCTTACTTGTGTGTTTGAGCAACTTGTAATTTGATATTACATTTTAGTGGAACTCTCCTTGGAAGTGCAAGGGGGACAGGACTACTTCCGGATTATGGAAGGAACCTGTATAAATTGCTTGTGTCTTCTTCTTTCTCTTGCTCCCGCTGCATACTCAAACTCTGAACTCTGTTCAGACTCTGATCTCTTTCAGACTCTGATTCTGAGAACAGTGCTTTTTCGAAAGAAAGAAACGGTTTTTGAAAACACAATTCAACCCCCCCTCCCCCCCCCCCCCCCCCCCCCCCTTCTTGTGTTTTTCCCACCTTCAGTTGGTACCAGAGCTACTATAAACTATGACTACGGCAACAACAACAAAAGTGAAAGATCCTCCAATCACAACAAACCTCCTATGTTTAATGGTGATCCTGAAATGTTCTCTTGGTGGAAGACCAAGATGTATAGTCACATCATGGGAATGGATGAAGAGTTGTGGGATGTTCTTGAAGATGGTGTTGGTGATCTGAGGTTAGATGAAGAAGGTGCTGCTCTTGATAGGAAAGCTCACACTCCTGAGCAGAAAAAGCTTTATAAGAAACATCATACGATCAGGGGCATTCTTGTGGCTGCCTTGCCTCACAAAGAGTACTTAAATATGAGTGACAAATCAACAGCAAAGGCTATGTTCACCTCATTGTGCTCACTTTATGAGGGTAACAAGAAAGTCAGAGAGGCCAAGGCTACTATGCTTGTTCATCAGTATGAGTTGTTCAGAATGAAGGAGGATGAAAACATTGAGACCATGTACTCAAGGTTTCAGACTCTTGTTTCTGGACTTCAGATTCTGAAGAAAAGCTACGTAACGTCTGATCATGTGAACAAGATTCTGAGGAGTTTACCTGCAAAGTGGAGACCGAAAGTGACAGCCATTGAGGAAGCTAAAGATTTAAACACCTTGAGTGTTGAAGATCTCATAAGCTCCTTGAAATGTCATGAGATAGGTCTTAACGAGCATGAACCTGTTGTAACGCCCTCTCTAATTATTTGATTATTTTAATGAGTTTAGAATATACTTATATGATTTGTGTGATTTATATGATTTATTTTGATGAGTGATATTTTGATATGTTATATGTTGGTATTTATTAGTATAATATATATACTATTTGATTTAGAAATATAAATGTTATTTGTTGTAGAAATATATATGATTTGTTATAGAAATATATGTCATTTGTTATAGAAGTATAAATGATTTGTTATGGAAATATATATATATATATATATATATATATATATATATATATATATTGGGATAGAATATTAAGATTGAGATTTAAGAGAAAAATAAGTAGGTTAAGATTTTTATAAAAAGAGAGAAAGTGAGTTTTTGAGAGAAGAAGAAGAGAAAACCTAGAACCAAGAGAAGAGGCTAGAAGAAGAGAGAAGAACGCAGCTTAATTCAGGAATCATAATCTAAGGTAAGGGTGGGATTCCTTCAATAATATGTATATATAATTTTGATTGTTGATGAAATTGTGTTCTAGGTTTAGGGTTTAGAAAGTTTATGATAATTGATATGATGTGATGAATTGTGTTGTTTAATGCATGTTTCTGTGTTGTTTTGATTGTTATGTTGTATATAGAACCTGTAAACATTGTTCTCTATCAAATTTGGGATTTGGGTAGATGAAATTTGGGTTTTTGAGTGAAAAATAGAGTTTTCCCGAGAGCTACCTTTGACAGCATACCCTGTTACATGTTGTTGCGTTTTTTGCATCAGTTTCTGTTTCGAACTAGCTTTCGGTGTAAACATGAAAGTTGTAGGTATGAATGTTAGCTTTCTAATGCCGTTGGTCTGACGTCAAAATGATTTATAGAACTTGAGTTATGGTCAAATTACTGAACGTAGGTCACAGTGAATTTTTATGAATTTTAGCACAACTTTGTCCGAATTTGAAATGAAAACTGGTATTGATTGGTACATAATTGGTCTTAGGTGTAAACATGAAAGTTGTAGATAATTGAGTTAGCTTTCTAATGGCACTGGTTTGACTCGAAAATGAGTTTCAGATTTTGAGTTATGATGAAAATACTCCAAGGAGGTCTTAATGAAATCTTATGAAAATTCAGCATAACCGTTTCTAAGTTAATCCAAAACTTATGGAATGATTCCAAAGCTCAAAACTAGAAGTACTATGAGTTCAATTAGGGTGTTTAAGAGTATTTAACCTATGTTGTAAGTCGACCCTTGGGGTAGGAATGAAGGTTGTTAATGATTATAATGAGGTTCAGAGAGGCTGAATAAGATGATTTATATTGATGATTTACTTTGATGATTAAATGTGAAAATATTTATATATTGTGAAAGACGTTGATATGAAATTGTAATTGTTATATATGATGATTATTATTGATGGTGACTTGCTGCAAATTATTGTTGATGTTGCCTTGCTGCAAATTATTTGATGGTGTTGCCTTACTGATGTGATGTATTAATATCATTAAGATGCTAATGTTGGTTAAGTTGTTTAAGTTGTAAGATGTTGATCTAAATTATTGGAGTCATATGAGATGTCTAAGTTGTTAAGCTGTTAAGATTTTAGGTCAATTGCATACTCATTTACGTTGGGTGAGGGCTTGATGCTCTGTAAATGTATATTTATACATAATACGTGACGGGAGAGGGCTTGATGCTCTGTGAGCCTATTTACGCTCAATATGTTGGGGGCTTGATGCCCTGGTTGGTACCACATGCATGAGGTCTAAGTGTTGCATAGTCGTGTCGTGTCGTTTGTGAAGTGATGATGTAATTGTGAAGTGATGATGTAATTTGCAAAGTGATGATGTATTCGTGATGGTGTAATTGTGACTTGTTGATGTATTTATGACGTGGTTGAAGTATTTGTGATGTTATGAGGTACTTGTGAATGTTTGAGATGTTTTCGTTATATGTGATGATTTGTTGATGTTGTTGATATTGTTGTTGTTGATTATTTATTGTTGTTGTTTCATCGATTTGATGAATTATATATTATTATTATTGAATGTGTTTCTCACCCCTTCTGTTGGAATTGCCGCCTTGTGGGCAAGTTCAGGTAACGAAGGCTTATAGGATTTTTGGCTCAAGTGTCTAGGGCTCTGATACGTAACGGGATGAGAGTTAATTGTTGAATTTTCATTCCTTTATGTATCAATTTTGGAACTATATTGTTGGAACATTTATTTATTATTAAGAGGATTATTGAAACGATTATTTATGTTGGGGCCTTTGTGCCAAGATTTTGTTGAAGTTGATTATATTTTAAAAAAAGACTTTTCCGCTGCAAAATATTACGAGATTAATTTATGTTGTTGAATAAATAGTATATTTTCTATTTATGAATTTTTGAAAAGTAGTGTGACATGCCCGTATTTGTTGAACTCTGATTATATATTCTTTATTAAACGTTGTTTTGGGAAACGGGGTGTTACACCTGTCAAGAAGCCCAAGTCCATTGCACTAAAGTCCAGAGGCAAGTCAAGTAAGGCTCTGAAGGCTTTGGAGTCTGAAGAAGAATCTACATCTGAAGATTCTGATGAAGACTCTGAGATTGTTCAAGAGATGGCTATGCTCACCAACAGATTACAATACCTCACGAAGAAGAACAAGAAGTTTATGAACAGAGGCAGTAGTCACAAAAGCTCAAGAAAGGAAGATCAGAAAGGTTACTTTAACTGCAAGAAGGTTGGACACTTCATTGCTGAATGTCCAGACTTGTAGAAAGAGAAATCCAAAGAAAAATCAAAGAAAGCATTTTTCAAGTCTAACAAATTCAAGAAGCAATTCAAGAAGAGCTTGATGGCAACTTGGGAAGATCTGGATAATGAGTCTGAGTCTGACAAAGATGATGCTGAAGATGAAGCTAAAATAGCTCTGGCTTTGGTAGCTACTGCTAATAATGAAGAAGAATCATCTGATGCTGAGTCAAGTACAGATTCTGAAACTGAAACTGAGGTATATTCTAAACTCACTAGATCTGAATTAATTGATTCTCTCAAAGAACTTCTTTGTCATTATGAAAACCAATCCACTGAGTTGAGGAGAGTTAAGCAACGATACATTAAGCTGCTAAAACTCCATGAATCAACTAAAACGGAAATGGATGCTTTAAAACAAGAGAACAATGATTTGAAAACAATGACTAAGAAGGGTGATAATAAAACCTTGTCTGAGCAGGATGCTGCTCTTCAAGAGTTTATTAACACAGGAATTGATAGAACCAAAGTTGCATCCATAATTTATAGCATAAATCAGAACAACAAAAAGGGAATTGGTTTCACAGGAGGAAACTCTAGTGAAGTAATTCTGAAACCTTGTTCTGATAACATCAAAGAGGGTCTGAAAACTCATTTTGTGTCTGAATCTGAAAAAGCTTCTCATTCAGAATCTAAGCCTTTAAATTCAAAGGAGTTGACTAAGTTAAAACCTAAGAATCAGAAGACGAAGGTCATGAATGACTCTAAATCTAAAGCTCCAATGTTACAGATTCTGAAAAGATCAGAACCTATCAAACAGGTTCTGAAGAAAACAGAGTCTGAAACTCAAAAGCCTAGATTTCAGAGGAAGGAGGCTATTTTTACTAAGTCACATTCTAAGACTAAAGGTTCTGAACCCAAAGTCTGGGAGAAGACTGATAAAGAAAAATTCAGACAAAGAACACAAAAGAGATTCAGAACTTCTAGGACTAACCCAAGAGGACCCATGAAAGTATGGGTACCTAAGACACAAATTGTTGATGCTGCAGATATGTCTAAAAGGAAATATAAAGCAGAAGTCCTGGTATCTGGACAGTGGCTGCTCGCGACATATGACGGGAGAAAAGTCTATGTTCCTAACCCTGACCATGAAAGAGGGAGGAACTGTGGGATTTGGAGGAAACCAAACTGGCAAAATCATTGGTACTGGAACAATTGGTAATTCCTCAGTCTCAATCAATAATGTGTGGTTTGTAGATGAACTAGGGCATAACCTACTTAGCATAAGTCAATTTTGTGATAGTGGTTATGACGTCTTGTTTAATAAGAACAACTGCACAGTAATCAACACAGATGACCAATCTGTAGTGTTAAGGGAAAGCGAAAGAACAATGTTTATAAGATCAATTTTTCAGAACTGACTGATCAGAAGGTATTTTGCCTCCTGTCAGTGAGTGATAAGAAATGGTTGTGGCACAGAAGGTTGGGACATGCTAACTGGAGATTAATCTCTCAACTTAGCAAGTTACAACTTGTTAGAGGCTTACCAGACCTGGATTATCACTCAGATGCACTCTGTGGTGCATGTCAGAAGGGAAAAATTGTTAAAACTTCTTTCAAATCAAAAGACATTGTTTCTACTTCCAGACCCTTGGAACTACTTCATATTGACCTATTTGGACCAGTCAGTACTGCGTCCCTATATGGAAGCAAATATGGCTTGGTTATAGTTGATGATTACAGTAGATGGAGTTGGGTTAAGTTTCTCAGATCTAAAGATGATTCATATGATGTGTTTACAAGATTCTGTATTCAAGTCCAATCTGAAAAGGAACTAAAAATTCTAAAAGTCAGAAGTGATCATGGGGGAGAATTTGAAAATGAGCCATTTGAGATATTTTGTGAAAAATTTGGTATTATCCATGAATTCTCTTCTCCTAGAACTCCACAGCAAAATGGGGTTGTAGAGAGAAAGAATAGGTCTCTACAAGAAATGGCAAGAACCATGATTCACGGAAACAATCTGGAAAAACATTTTTGGGCAGAAGCAGTAAACACAGCATGTTATGTTCAGAACCGGATCTATATCAGACCCATACTGAACAAAACAACATATGAACTCTTTAAAGGCAGGAAACCTAACATTTCTTACTTTCATCAGTTCGGATGTACATGTTACATTCTGAACAATAAAGTCTATCTGAAGAAATTTGATGCAAAGGCTCAAAAGGGAATCTTTCTAGGTTACTCTGAGAGGTCTAAGGCATACAGACTGTATAACTTGGAAACACTCTGTGTTGAAGAGTCTATGCATGTCAAGTTTGATGACAAAGAGCCTGGAAGTGAAATTCCAGAGCAGAATGACAGTATTGTAGGTTCAGAAGAGTCTGATGATTATTCAGAACCTGATCATACTTCAGAGTCGAATAATACTTCAGAAGCTGTGACAGCTCCTGATGTCCCAATTGTTGAAGCTTCTGAAGAAGATCAAGATGATTCACAGCAAGTTATCCAATCCAAAAACTCATTCAAGTACAAGTCTTCTCATCCTGAGGATCAGATCATTGGTAGCAAAGAAAGTCCCAGAAGAACTAGATCTCATTTCAGACCTGAAGAGTCTGCCCTGGGTCTGCTGTCCATGATAGAACCTACAACAGTTGATGAAGCACTAGCTGATGATGGATGGATCTTAGCAATGCAAGATGAGCTTAATCAATTTAAAAGGAATGACGTATGGGATCTTGTACCTAAGCCTGAACACAAGAACATTATTGGAACTAAATGGGTGTTTAGGAACAAGCTGGATGAACAGGGAGAAGTAATCAGAAACAAAGCCAGACTTGTTGCTCAAGGATACAGCCAACAAGAGGGCATTGATTACACTGAAACTTTTGCTCCAGTTGCAAGATTGGAAGCAATCAGGTTACTTCTCTCCTACGCAGTAAATCACAACATAACCTTGTATCAAATGGACGTTAAAAGCGCATTTCTCAATGGAGTCATTTCTGAAGAAGTGTTTGTAAAACAACCACCTAGTTTTGAGGATTTAAAACATCCTGACCACGTTTATAAGCTAAAGAAATCTCTGTACGGTCTGAAACAAGCTCCCAGGGCCTGGTATGACAGACTGAGCAATTTCTTGCTTAAAAATGATTTTAAAAGAGGACAGGTTGACACAACACTCTTCAAGAAGACACTTGAGAAAGACATTCTGATTGTACAAATTTATGTTGATGATATTATTTTTGGTTCAACTAATAGATCTCTTTGCAAGGAGTTTTCTAAGATGATGCAGGAGGAATTTGAAATGAGCATGATGGGAGAACTGAAATTCTTTCTAGGAATTCAGATCAACCAGTGTAAAGAAGGAGTATATGTTCATTAGTCTAAATATACCAAAGAGCTTCTGAAAAAGTTTAATCTTGAAGACTGCAAGGAAATGAACACTCCAATGCATCCTACCTGCACTTTGAACAAAGAAGATCAAGGAGCCAAAGTTGATCAAAAGCTGTATCGAGGTATGATTGGTTCTCTGTTGTATCTCACTGCATCTAGACCTGATATTTTGTTCAGTGTCTGCTTGTGTGCAAGGTTTCAATCAGATCCTAGAGAATCACATTTAACTGCTGTTAAAAGAATCTTTAGATATTTGAGAGGAACAACTAATCTTGGACTTCTTTATAAGAAATCTTCAGATTATAAGCTAGTTGGATTCTGCGATGCTGACTATGCTGGTGACAGGATTGAAAGAAAATCAACCAGTGGAAACTGTCAGTTTCTTGGTGAGAATCTGATATCCTGGGCCAGTAAGAGACAAGCAACTATTGCTCTGTCAACAGCAGAAGCAGAATACATCTCAGCTGCTAGTTGTTGCACACAACTGCTTTGGATGAAACATCAGTTAGAAGACTACCAAATAACTGAAAACTGTATTCCAATTTATTGTGATAACACAGCTGCTATTTGTTTGTCTAAAAATCCTATTCTTCATTCAAGAGCCAAACACATTGAAATCAAACATCATTTTATCAGAGACTATGTTCAAAAGGGAGTATTAGATATTCAATTCATTGATACTGATCATCAATGGGCTGATATCTTTACAAAACCCTTAACTGTTGAAAGATTCAATTTTATAAAGAAAAATTTGAACATGCATTTTGTCTCTGAGTAATGCTTGACTCTGAATGAAAAAGCAGACTCTGAAAATTATCAGACGCTGAAGAAGTCTCAGACTCTCCTGGGAGAATCTGAAAAGACTCAGCCTCTGAGACAATTCTTAGACTCTGGAAAGGAATCTTTTTGACTCTGATAGTACTGAGAAGTGGAAAAGGTTAAAGTTAATTTTTGTAGACTTCTGACACGTCTATCTGCATTGGGAAACAACATTTTTAGGGCAATGATGGTTAGTATCTGATCAAATATTCTTGCCCTAAAAGTCATTAATGCGCGTGTTTGGCTGTCGTCTCTGAAATGTGAAAAGTTTTCTTTTTCAAAATCACTATAAATACCAAACACACACTACTCACTCACTTTCCTACACTTTCAAATTTTAAGCAGTTTCGATTGAAAATCAATTTTCTTTCTCTTCTCTCAACTTAGAAACCCTAAACCCCCAAACTTCATCTTCTCAAATGGCTACTTCTACAAGCGGTTCAAGCATGCAATCAAACTATTCTATCAAACCGGTAACTGTGCCGATTCCAATCGATTCGTTGGTTGTTCAAATCGAATCGCCGGTGGACTTCTCTTCTCTGAAAAGGAACAAAGTAGATATGGATGCTCTAATTTCTGCTCAGAAGATGGCTGGTTATTTTCAGATGCTCAACGGACCAACTTATGTGAATCTGGTGAAGGAGTTCTGGATTAGGGCTGAAGTTTTTGATGTTGAATCGGCTAAGGCACAAGAAAGTGAAGCTGTGTCAAGAAACCCTTCTCTGAAAGGGAAATCAAGAAAGGAAATGGGTCTTGAACCTTTCCACGGCCTTGAAATCAAGTCTGCTGTGATGGGTATCCCAGTATCTATCACGGAAGGGGTGATTGCTAAGGCATGCAGGATGCCTCTAGAAGGAAGGTTTCAATGGAATGTTAGCAGGAAAGATGCTATATTGGATGGCTTTACAAATTTGCTGCTAAAGGGAAATCCTGCAACCAAGCTGGTTGAAATGGATATTGAGCACAGGGTGCTTCTGAAGATCATCAACGAGTGCTTCTTCTAGAAGGGAGGAAGTGCTGACCAACCAAATGTGGATCATAAACTGGTGCTGTATTTCTTGGCTGGATTTCAACAAATAAATCTTCCAAGATATATCATGCATCATTTATGCTGGGCAATCAAGGAAGCCTATAAAGGAAAAAGGAAGCAAGTCCCTTGTGGAAGACTTCTCTCTGAAATCTTCTACCAAGGCGGTGTACTGAAGACTCTAGACACATTTAACCTTGTGTCAGACAGAGTGTTGGGTATCACCACTGGAAGGATGATCAATGGCACGTCTCTTCACAACATCAAGGCCATTCAGATAATCCTTACTGATTCAAAGGATTTGGAGGAATCTGAAGCCCCATCCCAATTTATCAGAGATTTTCCTTCTATTCTCAAGGAAAATCATCCTGGAGCATTGTCTGCTTATCTAGCAGCTTTTGCTAAGGAGTCTGAAGAGGCTCAAAGGAAATCTGAAGTTGCTTTGGCCAAGAAGCAGAAGGCTGCTAAATCTGAAGCAACAAATTCTGGAGTTGTGGCTGCTCCAAAGAGAAAAAGAGGAAAGGCTGACTCCAATATTGAGGAAAGATATCAACGAGCCATGGAAGAAAAAGAAGCTGGATTTACTGAAGTTGTTAGACCACTCAAGAGGCTAGCAATAGGGGAGATTGTGATGCCTATGTATGAAGCAACTCCTGAACAGAAGAAAAGGAATGAAGAATACTATCAGAATCTCAAGAATGAGAAGAAGCGGCTGAAAGCTCAGTGCCGAATTGACAGAGACAGGACTCTGGCTACTATAGGCATTGAACATGATGAAGATCAACACCTCATTGAGAAGGTTATTGAGGTTCAGTCGTTGGCCAGGAAGCTGGAAGAAGATGCTGTGAAGAAAGCCCATAAGGTTCTGAAAGAGACACCAGGAACTTCAGTAGCTGATACTTCAGATGTTGTTCCTCAAGTGGCTGTTTCAGAAGCTGTTGGATCTCCACCAGTAATCCGGACAAGTGTTTCTCTCCCAGACAAATCAGTCACAGGGATTACATCAGAAACTGTTACATCAGAAGCTGCTGCTTCAGAGGCTGCTGTCTCAGAAGCCCCCAAAACTTCTAAGGTAACTCAGAGTTCAGTTCCCCCTACTTCTCCTTCATCTTCATCTTCTACGGACTCTGACTTAGACAACGCACCTCTAAGTCAGAAATTCAACCTGACCAAACCTATTCCAAAAGCCAAACGAACCCAAAGAATCAAAACAACAACTACAAAATCCAAACTCTCTCCAAAAGCCAAACCTTTCAAAGATGCTCCCTTTGATGTCTATAAATCAATAGGAGAGTTATCTGAGCACAGAATAGGTGTTTGCAACAAACTACCTGCTACCCACCCTTTTCAACCACCTGTTATCAAACCATTAAACATGCTACCTCCTGATGCTCCTATTCCATCCTCCTCAACCTCAAACCAAGGTAGTCCACAAGTTGTTGATTTAACAGCTACTGCTGAAGAGCAAGTAGTTACTGAAAATCCAACTACTTCTGAACAACCTATCTCAGACCCACCTACAATCAAACAACAACAAACAACCTCTTCCCTGCAAAACAAACCCTCTGAACAGGATGACTTATCTAATTTAGAAAGCCATTATTCAGGAGAACTTCCTGAATACCAACAACAAAAGACCACTGACAACCCACCTCAATCTAACCAAACTCAAGAACAGACTATTCCAGAATCTGTTATGGAGACAGTGGCTACAGAGTCTGTCCCAGTGACAGAGTCTGAACCCACTGTGTCTGTCTCACATTCTGAACCAACACAAAACCATACTTCTGATTCTAACCAACCCTCATCCTCCTCACCAATTCAAATCTCTGACCAACCACCCACTAACATACTGGATTCTGAATACCTGGAAGAGCGTTTGGTGGAAATTAATGACGAAATGCAGAATTTGGTGCTTCTGAGGAACACTCCATTTCTACCATTCATTTATCAAGACAGCTGGTCTAATCTCACGAACAGGGCATTGAATTTCATTGATGGTGTTGCCCAGAAGTGTTGTCGTGTTCAAGCTCTTGCTATGAAACGTCGTTTGCAAGAATCACACTCTTCTCATCAACTCCAAAGCAAGCCTCTGTATCTGGCTAATGCTCCGTTCTACGCTGAATCTGAGTATGTAACAAGAGATTCCAAGGTGTTTAAGATGTTGAAGCAAAAGGTGCTAAAGCAGCAAGAGGAATCTAAGGCTAGGGAAACCTATCTTCTTCAGAGGCAATTGGCTCTGGAAGAAACTGTTAGGAAGCAGTCTGAAGACATTCAGCTTCTAATGGCTCTTATCCAACAGCAACAACCCCAACCTAACCCTTAGTTGCACACCTTGTTTTTGTCTTTTTGTTATATATATTCTAATTGTCTGCTTCTGATCTCTCTGTACTTGCTTGACTCTGTTTTATATCCAAGTTCTCTTTCACTTATTTCTGTTTATATCTTGCATTTACTTCTTCTTAACTGTTCTTTTTAATTGATGACAAAAGGGGGAGTAATAGAAAGTATTTAACAGAATCTGAGCCCAAGAATAAAATAAAACTTAACAAATTTTATTTGAGAACCCAATTTTATCTCATCTGCAGTTTATGAAAGTTTTGTTAGCTTAAAAATGAACTTAATTAACCTGGATAGGACTTAGGGGGAGCTTGCAAACCTCACCTTAAAGAATATCAGACTCAGGGGGAGTCAGAGCTTACAAACCTCAGAACCCCTTAAAGTCAACTTGTTAATTAAGTTAACAACAATTGATCTTTTTAAATACTTATGTTTGTCATCATCAAAAAGGGGGAGATTGTTGGAACAAAGGGTGTTTCACAATTATACCACTTAAGTTTTGATGATAACAAGGTATTAAAAATTATCAATTGGATATGCTAAAAGTTTATTCAAGTGTACAGGACCATTAACAAAGATTTATTTACAAGAGGTTCTGACTGAATGAATTAAAGAGCAAAGGAAATTAAGACTGAAGCGTGAAGAACATCTGAATGATAGTGCTCCTAGAAAGTCAGAAGCAGAGTGCGTCTGAAGAAAGAGCTCCTGAAGATGACGTCATCAGAAGCCAGTTTTTCAGAGGCAGACTCATCAGAAGCAAATATTTTCCAGAGGCAAATTCATCAGAAGCAAAGATTCTTCAGACACTGGAAAGCGTTGACAAAGTACAATGTACGAAAAGTACAACCACTATGACTACGCCTGTCCCTGCAACCACAACCTTTGCACAGTATCCGCTATACACGACAAGAATAACAGCAACTAATGCAGAGACTTTTCCATATTTGGTGGAATGGATTTGAATTTGATTTCATTGTACAAGCCTCAAATCAAGCAAAGGATCAAGGTGTCAAATCAGCTTCGGTAAAGAAAAAGTGATGAGCTGGCAGTTCCCAACGTCTCTCAAATTCTCTATAAATAGGGATGAAGACTTGAAGAACACATACACATATACATACACACGAACAAGGCTATTCTCTTATATCCAAAGTCGCAAACATTGCTCATCAACAGCTTAGATAATTCTTACAAAAGTTCACATTTTAGAATTTCTAAGTGACTAAGAAAAACAGAGTCTGTTTTGTTTCGTTTTGTTTTGTGAATACCTCTGATTGTATATCAAGTATTCAAAACTCTTTTCAATTCTCTGTAATTGTCTAGAAGTCTCTTGGAGTTGTCCTTGAGCATTGAAGTCTCTTTCTTGTGTGATTGAGCAAAGGAAGTCTCTTACTTGTGTGTTTGAGCAACTTGTAATTTGATATTACATTTTAGTGGAACTCTCCTTGGAAGTGCAAGGGGGACAGGACTACTTCCGGATTATGGAAGGAACCTGTATAAATTGCTTGTGTCTTCTTCTTTCTCTTGCTCCCGCTGTATACTCAAACTCTGAACTCTGTTCAGACTCTGATCTCTTTCAGACTCTGAATCTGAGAACAGTGCTTTTTCGAAAGAAAGAAACGGTTTTTGAAAACACAATTCAACCCCCCCCCCCTTTCTTGTGTTTTTCCCACCTTCAGATTCCACAATGTTCAGACAAATTGTGGGATCTCTGAGGCATCTATGTAACAGCAGGCCAGATATATGCTACTCAGTGAGTGTAATTAGCAAATTCATGCATGATCCAAGGAAATCTCATCTGATAGCTGCAAAGAGGATTCTTAGATACATAAATGGCACCATAGATTTTGGTCTGCTATTTCCTTATGGAGCTTAAAGCAAAGTGAATGAGCTCATAGGATACTCTGATAATGATTGGTGTGGAGACCTGACTGATAGGAGAAGCACTTCAGGTTATGTGTTCAAATTCAATGATGTTGCAATTTCATGGTGCACCAAGAAGCAACTAGTCAATGCACTCTCATCATGTGAAGCAGAATACATAGTTGGAACTTTTGCTACTTGTCAAGCACTATAGATGGATTCAGTGATGAAGGAACTTAAGTGTGAAGTGATGAAGCCTTTAACACTGAAAATTGACAACAAATCAGCCATAAGTCTTGCAAAGAATCCAATCTCACATGGCAGGAGTAAACACATTGAGACCAGATTCCATTTCATTAGGGAGCAGGTGACTAAGGGAATGATTGAGCTGCACTATTGCCCCACAGAACTACAACTTGCTGATAGCTTTACAAAAGCAGTGAAGTTTGACAGATTTGAATTCTTTAGGAAGGAACTTGGTGTTTTTGAAATTAGGCAGTTATGATTAAAGGGGGTATTAGTGTATTAATAATAACTGCATGTAATTAATAGGGTTAAATTTGTCTTTAATTTTCTTATTAGTTAGAGAGTTAACTTGCAACCATTTTGCCTATAAAAGGCTTTGTAATTGTGAACCTCATTACTAATGAATAACATTCACATTACACAATAATTCTATCCTTCATTCTCTCTTCTTATAACAACTTTTATGTTAAAATCATCTTGCTTAAAAACAACTTATCTTCATAAGCACTTTTGTTGCGCATGAACAAAGTGACTTTTCTAACAACATGGACACCAAAATTATGTTTTAATAAGCATTAAACATAAAATTGACCATAAAAATATAGTATTAGATAGAAAGTTATCAATAACATAGTGATTAAAATAGAATATCCCCAATGTAGGGATGTTTGCGGTCCGGTTTGGATTGATAGAGTACTCTTTAAAATAAAAAGATAACTATGGACTGCCGTGAATGAATTGATAAAAGCAATAAACTAATAAAGTCCCACATCGGGTGGTTGGTGAAACAGAGAAGATAAATTGTCTATAAAAGCAATGTCCGACTGATTGTTAGAGGCGTGGGAATGTGATACTCCATGTTGTAAGTTAGCACTCTTCTAGTAATGTTGATTTTATTGCCAATTTGGAAAAATTAGTGTATAGTTTCTCATGCATTAGTTTCTTCATTTTGGCATTGAAATTCTTTCATTACGAACAATGCTTTCATTTTTCTCCTTTAAACAAAAAATGCTTTCATTTTTCTGTCTCTTCGTTTCCACATTTAGGATGAAACTGAATTTTCTTCTCTCTTATTTGTTTTTTTTCTTTTCCCTCCGTTAGTCTTATTTGTACACTTGATTGGGGTTTTATATTCTTATGTAATTGGATGTAGTTAACATTTCTTATAATTTCTTTCTTCAGTGTGAGGAATAGATTTGCAAAAAAGACAGTGTGAATGAGAATGGTGAGGTTGCGAGAGAAGCTAGTAATGGGTGGTGGGTGAGGCTGTGAGGAAAATGGAGCGGGATATTGAAGTTTAGTAGCGGAGACAAAGTTTTCATGGCGGATTTCTGTGAGTGAGGGAATGTGTTCGCAATAGTTTTGATGTGGTTAGTGGACTTTGTTTTAGTGGTGGCTAAAGAGGTGTACTTGAGTTCTGGTTATGTAATGTAGAAGAGTAATGGATTATGATGTGAATGAGAATGGTGAAGGAGAGTTACTGGTTTCAAGAGGATGGTTACCAGTTAGTTTCTTCTGGTAGTGGTTTGGTTTGTCAATGAAGGATGATGGTGGAGGTAGTGACTATGGAGGTCTAAGGTTGGTCTGCTGTGATGGATTATAGTGTTTCCTTTTTACGGCTATTTTGACAATGAGTGTCTGATGTAGAGCATGGAGTTTCTTCCTAATAGTGCAGTGATCAAAATCTGGCAGGGTCCCGAGTCTGTAATGGTTGCTAAAGAGGTGTACTTGAGTTCTGGTTATGTAATGTAGAAGAGTAGTGGATTATGGTGTGAATGAGAATGGTGAAGGATAGTTACTGGCTTCAAGAGGTAAGTTCTAACCTACAAAGTTTTGTAATTGAAATTTGCATGTCTGTGTGCTGATTTTTCAATAGTATTACATAGTAGGCTTGAGGATTTTATGTAAGTTCTAACCTACAAAGTTTTTATTTTTTCTGATTTTGTTAAAAACGTCAAGGCAAGAATGATGTTTTTCTCTGATTTTTAATGCGATAACAGATGGCGGCATGAACATTGCTCCTCATGCATATGTTTCATCTGGAAAGCAGTTCCCTGCCCAGGTTGTTATCTTTACTTTCATATTATGTTTCCCTTATTTGAATTTGAATTCCCACAGGTTTGCCATATACTGATTTCTTTTATTCTACATAGTCTTATGGTTCTGGTGGTTTGACTGTCAGGTTCAAAATCTGATGTGGCTACTTGATTCAAGAAAAGTGAAGTTCCACGCTCTCTTCATCAGAACAAAAGGAAAACAAGAAAGTCGGATTTTCAGATTATTGAAGATGTGCTCATGAAAGGGTTACTAACCCTACGAAAAGGAAGCTCAATATGAACCATGGAACTCCAGTAACTGCTAAGCAAGAGGTGGAAAAGCTTTCTCTGTCTCCTGATTCTTCCGGAAATGGTGAAAGCAACCATTTGGATGTTGATCCTTATGATCCTGAACACCCTAGCTTCAATCAATCAATGGCATATGCGGATCACTCTTTCGTTGGCTATGAATCACATGAGCTTCCTACATTGCAAAAGAAGAAAGAAAACTTAGATATTTTCGAGGAAGATAATGAAGATTTTATACGCTTGTATTCAACTGACCATTCCGACCTTGAAGATGGGGAGCTTGGTAATTCTAGCGAGGGTTCAGATGAGGAACAGATAGAGTTAGATATGCTTATTGGAATTGATGATTCTTCTATCCCTGTTCCACGATTTCTGCTGAGTGATAAAGAATCTGACAAGTTAGGTGACTCTTCCTCTGCTGCTGTAAGTGACTTCCAGCGCAGAGATGAAAGTGATCATTTGAATTCCCTTCCTTCAAAGGGTATGTATTGTGATGAGCCCAAAGAAAAAACCAGTGTGTTTTCTAGCTTAAGTTTTTCTTCAAAGGGTATTACTTCGAAGAATCATGATGATGCAAATGGAAAGGACTTGGTGAATAGCATGTCAACAGAAAATAAGCAATATCAATATCAACATGAAAGCATTAAAGAGGTCACACCACAGAGCGAAAACAGTACAACGTATAAAAGAGCTAGTGTGTTTCTGCGATTGGCCAGTGCTTCAGATGCTGTTTCTCCACAAGTCCCCTCTATGAATGGACTATATGAAAGAACTGGCGGCTTGAAGAAGGTTTGGTAGAAAGTGGATCCTTTTGTTGGTACTAATCACATGAAATGCTGGCTTCAGTACATAAACAAGTGGCAGTTTTTCTAAATTTCAGTTACTTTTTAGTTAAGATTAGAAATGAATTTAGCACTAGCAGGATTAGGTTATGTTAGAAACCTATCAATGGTACTTAACAGATTTGAGTTCAACTCACTCTATTAATGCACTCCAAATTTTCATGCCATCTTGTTCTTTTCTTTATTTTTTTGCTCAATGTTGGTTGTGGTGTGGTGTGCTGAGTTTTATTGTCTGCGACAGCTTTGTTCCTGTTATATTGCTTTATTTGCTACTCCAAAGGATTTTGGGGGCACATACATGCACTGGTCTGTTGGCATGGCATCTCACTGCAAGCAACGAATCGTCACTAGCAATCATCATAGGGGAAGGGTGATCAATAACATCATGATTGATGTTTAATTTAATGAGAGAAGGCTTATCATCATCTCCTTTTATTTTAATCACCCAATGTGCCTCCTCTTGATACAGGTAATTCTGTTTGAGTCTGACTAACATCCTCTTTTAGAAGCAATACCTGGTATTTGACGCCAATTTAGTTGCCAAAAATTACTAATAAAAAAGACACTAAAAATGTGTTTGCAATTTCGATACATGTAGAGTCTACCGTGACAATGTCTCACTTCACTTACAGAGACAAAAAAGATTTTGTTGCCCTCAGTGTAGTATACTCCACAAAATTTTGTTGGTTTCCAATGAAATTAACCTCAGATTTCTAAAAGACCTTAATAAGTCCTGTATATAGGAATCATGATAGACTATATCGCAAAGAACACTACAATTACTGACGAACAATCTTGGTCAATAGACACTTTTGTGGAATCCTAACTCACTCAACTAAGATATAACCTCAAGGAGACCCATGGCATTCACTAATTTTTATTATGCATTTCAAATTTATTTTACTTAATTCCATTTTCAATAATTCAACAAGTTTTCTCTTGGTATATTAGAATAGAAGTTCAGAACCATTGTTTTGAATGTCAATTTCTTTATTTTGACTGAATTTTTGAATGTCAGTTAAAGCTGACTACAATACAAATTCACTTTCAAAGATACTCTCTGTTGATTAAATTGTTTTATATGTATCAATAAATAAAAATAACCCACAAATCAAGCATCCATTGATAGCATTGTGATAAAATCAACTCTATTGCTATGCAAGTCAAGTGTGTCAGAAGTACTGGCAATATAATGTTTGGGATGAGATTGAATCTTCTTCTACTCTTTAATTACTCTGTTACTCTTATTTGTACATTTTATTGGGTTTTTTTACTCTGTGATTAGTCGTAGTTAACATACGTTTAACATTTCTTTTCTCATGGACTATACTGTGATTGATCAGACAATGCACTTGAAATTGAAATAATGAGTGAATTATGGACCATAGCATATGATGGCATCTCTTGTTAAATCAAAGTTTTAGTATTTGATTTCAAATAATGTGTGAATGTATTTCTATATCAGAATTGTGTTAGTCTTCAAATTAGCCATGTCTTTGAAATATGGTGGCCTGTCTGTGGGGGGACCTCTTTTAAAATTTAAAGCTATGATATTGAAACTTTCAAATATCTTGTATTCTCATTTTCTTTATGGTTTAAGCTTACAGTGAACTATTCCACTCCAACAAGAATAGTAATATGGTTTTGACTTTAGAGGGTTAAGCTTGATTCTTTGTGTTCACGTATGTAAACACAATTTTAAGTACAACAGGTGAGCTGCTCTGAAAACGTCCGAGGTGGAGTTCTAGAGCACTCTTTGACTAATGTTACACTATTTTTAGCTATTCAAAAATCCGTCCCATCAACAGCCTATGCGCTCCCTTTTATAGCCATCACTGGGTTGGACTAATGGGCCTACGTCTGATTATCCTAGGCCCATTAATTTGTGATCCAGAGCTTCCCATTGGTCATCTGTCTTCTGTACGGCCGCGCGTGGAGCTAGGGTGCAACTTGTCCGTACCAGGCGCGTGTAGTCGAGACGCATTGATCATCCACACCACATACGTGGCCTTAAGTGAAGGCGTGCCGAGCTGGCTGGTCCGACTTGAACGATCACACCAGCGTTGACTGAAGACGTGCCGAGCTGGCTGGTCCGACTTGAACACTCACACCAGCGTTGACTGAAGACGTGCCGAGCTGGCTGGTCCGACTTGAACAATCACACCAGCGTTGACTGAAGACGTGCCGAGCTGGCTGGTCCGTCTTGAACAATCAAAATGGAATGATCTATCATGCCAGTCCACAGTCCACCAAGCGTCAAGCCTGTTAAGGCGCAGGCGTTTGTTCCCTGTTCGTTCCATATCAGTCCAGATCCGTATCAGTCCACAGTCCACCAAGCGTCAAGCCTGTTAAGGCGCAGGCGTTTGTTCCCTGTTCGTTTCATGTCAGTCCAGATCCGTATCAGTCCACAGTCCACCAAGCGTCAAGCCTGTTAAGGCGCAGGCGTTTTAATCCACCAACCCACTTTGCATTTATTATACCTTACCATCTCATTGCAACCACATTATTAATGCTTCACATTTTTTCATAAAGACAACGGGTCCCGCTCATTTTAACTCCTATAAATATGGGAGTTTTACTTCACAATTTTCACAATCACAATTTTTACTCACTCTTGAGATTCTAGCAACTCCCTTGTAGTTCTCCCAGCTTGGCTCTTGGTACAGGAGAGTGCTCCTACGCGCCACACTTACGTCTTCTTCGCAGGTAATTCTTACTTTGATACGTAGCTTCCATGACTAGTTAGAGTATTTGTAGTAACTTTCTTTGTGCTTTCCATATAATGACTTTGTTAGAGTAGGAGAATGCGTACCACACCTACCCACTCGGCCTAGGCTATCCGGGCCACACCTCCCACAGCCCACGAACTCGGCCAAGGCTAGCCGTATCACGACGAGTCAACTCGGCCAACTCGTCCTTGTATGTCCATGCTATTTTAGCTTTGGCATCCAAGTCCTTAGAAGCACAGCCATAGAAATGTATGTAGCTAGTGCCACTGATTTTTTATGTGAAGTGGATCTTGTAGGAATATCTTCTTTTTTTCTTATACATATGAGGAGGTCGAGTTGGAGAGGGAAAGAGGGAGTGAGATGAGTGGGACCAAAAGAGAGGAGGGGTAGAGTAAATTGTGGTTGCCAAAATCCAAATTTTTGTACCATGTGAATCTTCCATTACTTAGTGGAACACTACTACTGTCATGAAGGCATCTTTGACATGCCTAGAGAAAGTGCTTCCAATACTATGTCCTTTGCTTACATGCACCAAGAAAATTGAATAACCATTAATAGCATAGTACACTTGCACTTATGTTAATGTGGTCCAAGAAAAGTGAATAAGCTTTAATGACATAGTACCAACACTCACCAACCTAATAACATTGCCTTTGCCTTTATGGTTGGGATAGAGACACAATAAAGGACAAGGGAAATTAATGGGAGGGAAGGGTAGGAAGGGATGAGATGGGTAGGAGTGGGGCGCGTGGGAGGGGGACGCGTTGGGGGGTTGGGACGGGTAGGGAAAGGTTAGGACGGGTAGGGGTGTGGGACGGGTAGGGGGGTTGAGACGGGTAGGGAAGGGTTAGGACGGGTAGGGGTGTGGGACGGGTAGGGGGGTTGAGACGGGTAGGGAAGGGTTAGGACGGGTAGGGGGTTGGGTAGGGAGAGACGGGACGGGTAGGAGAAGGGAAAGTTGGGTGGGATAGGGAGAGGATGGGAGACGGGTAGAGAAGGAGTGGTGGGGACGGGTAGGGGTTGGACGGGTAGGGGGGAGGTCGGGTAGGAAGAGACGGGACGGGTGGGAGAAAGGAAAGTTGGGTGGGATAGAGAGAAGATGGGGGACGGGTAGAGAAGGAGGGGTGGGGTAGGATAGTGGGGATGGGTAGGATAGGAGAGGTGGGGTAGGATAGTGGGGACGGGTAGGATAGGGAATCTTCAAAATTTGTAGTTGTTTCCAAGAATGTATCAATGCTATGCTTATGTTACCTTGTCCAAATGGAAACCATGCACTCCAAACCTTGTGTGGTACTTTGTTGGTTTCCTTTCGAAACTCATAGGAAGCCTTCGCCATTTTTCTTTTTTCGTCGCTTAATGATACTAGTATCTCTATCTAGCAACATGTCATATACACATAATAACAACTATATATTTGTTTGTGTCAGGAACTAGTGCATTTGTTCATCATGAGTCATCAATCCACTTCTAGTTCCTCTGAGCCTCCTCCGATTTCAGACACCTCCTCCGAAGCCATGTCGGAAGAATGTCAACTTGGTTCAGTGGCCGAGGAAGTCCGCCAATCCTCCGTCTATGTTGATCTCAATAGTACATTTAAACTTTATCCGTACCTGACAAATCCGTCACGGAAAGGTTTTTTTGACATTTTCCCTTGCGAGGAGGGAGAATTTGTTTACCATTCACCGTCTAACCCGAGAACCGAATATTATACCTACATGTATGATTGCTTCTTCACAAAGTTAGGAGTTCGGCTGCCTTTTACTGACTTCCAATGTGATATCCTCCGCATCCTCAACGTAGCTCCTACTCAGCTTCATCCTGGAGCGTGGTCTTTTGTCCGCTCCTTTGAAGTCATTTGTCGTGAGATCGGTTTTCCACCATCCGCCTACGCCTTTTTTAGCTTTTTCTTGGCTAAGAAAAGCAACAACTCGTGGGTATACATGAGTAACTTCTCTGGCCGTTCACTTGTCCGACCCTATCATTCCTCTTGGAAAGGAATACATAGTTTTAAGGGAAAATTCTTTCGGGTCCGTCCCGGGCCTAACTATCCTCGACTCTTTCATGACGAGTCGGGAGATCCCCTGTTCCCTTTTTACTGGACGGAGAACCCCCACTCCAAGATTAGACGTCGCAATCTTCCGAAGACGGATGCAGACGAACAGCTCATCTCACTTTTGCGTGAGGCTACCCCCGTCTCTGCAGCGGATGTGCTTGGTAATGAGCGTGACCGCGAGAAGCTAACCTCTTTGTTGAGTAATTATTCTTCCCTTGTCATGCTAATTTTATTTTTCTCTTTATACATATAAGACTTGCTTTTCATTTCCTCCTTTATACTAACATTTTACCCCTTTTTACTCTTGCAGGATCAGCAGGGATGGCATCACTCACGCAAGAAGAGCGCCGTGCAGCCAGGGCGGCACAGAAAGCTGTGGTGCAAGGGATTGGTCCTTCCTCCGTTGTACAAGACAAACACACTCAATCTTCCGCAGTTCGTTCTCAAGGGCCATCATCGAAGCGTCCTTCCAAAAGACGCCACCCCCACACCTCCATGGTCGTGGCTGCTGACGCTGCTGAGGGGCATGCTGAGCCTGAGGCTCCCGAGCCCACTCCTACTCCTTTCATCCCTCCCAGTGGGACTTGGCGTTCCGAGTTGACGGCTTGTCGTTCCGGGGTCGGGGACCCCTCATTGTGGGATGTTGAATTTCCCTTCAAAAGCGTCTTGAATCAGGTCTCTACCCCTGAAGACAAAGCTAAGATGAAGGAACTTGGAGTCAATGAATCTCTACAAGCCATCAGGTCTTATTCTTTTTGGGCGAGTTCACTGGCCAACTCCACTGAGAGAGTTTGTCGCGAGCAGCGACAACAATACCTGGAAAATCTGCAGTCACTTGAGCAACGCTGTGCAGAGTTGGAAGATTTACTTAGCCGTGCTAATTCCAAGTTGGAGAGGGCTGAGTTGGCCTTGGGCACTTCTAGTGCGAAGTATAAGGCTCTTGAAAAAACCAAATCTGATCTTCAGTCCCTTCTGATCTCTACCCAGGAAGAGCGTGACCAGCAGGTGGCGCGGATCTCCGAGCTGACGAGTCAGGGAGTAGCCGAGTACGATCATGGCTTTCAAGCAGCCCTTGACCGAGTGCAGGAGATGTTCCCGGCTTTGGACCTTGGCGAGATCCATCCTGACTAGCGGATGTTCTTTTCTAGGATTAGTGTTTTCTGCTTGATGATTGACTTTGTATGATTTCCGCTTCCCGTGTTGTATTCGAACTATGTCATTTTATTTTCCAAAGAAGGCCACCTCGCTTCGAGGGCCATATTGTGTTGTAATATGTCATCCCCGTACTTTTGCGATATCCCTTGCTGTTATTTCATATTATGAATGTCTTCTTTTACTTGTGCATTCTCACTATTGCGTTACTTCTTTTTTTTTTTTTTATATATATTGTTCTTGATGATCAATCCTCACAGCCTGACTTTGCCTAAGGGTCGGGTCTATACCGATACTCGCTTAGGTCTTGAAGGCGTAGCTCTGCTCGGCTACCCTTATCAAGACGTCAAGGATTGTCGCTAACGGATCGATCCCTATAACGTAGATTTGCCTAAGGGTCGGGTCTATACCGATACTCGCTTAGGTCTTGAAGGCGTAGCTCTGTTCGGCTACCCTTATCAAGACGTCAAGGATTGTCTCTAACGGATCAATCCCTATAACGTAGATTTGCCTAAGGGTCGGGTCTATACCGATACTCGCTTAGGTCTTGAAGGCGTAGCTCTGTTCGGCTACCCTTATCAAGACGTCAAGGATTGTCTCTAACGGATCAATCCCTATAACGTAGATTTGCCTAAGGGTCGGGTCTATACCGATACTCGCTTAGGTCTTGAAGGTGTAGCTCTGTTCGGCTACCCTTATCAAGACGTCAAGGATTGTCTCTAACGGATCAATCCCTATAACGTAGATTTGCCTAAGGGTCGGGTCTATACCGATACTCGCTTAGGTCTTGAAGGCGTAGCTCTGTTTGGCTACCCTTATCAAGACGTCAAGGATTGTCTCTAACGGATCAATCCCTATAACGTAGATTGTTTATCCTGCAGGAAAACGGCCTTGATTCAATATTATAAAAAAGATAGACAAACATTACAGTGGTTCACAGCTATTGGCATAATGCCTTCATTACACTCTACTCTTAACAGAAACTAAACTAATAATGATGCTGACAATACAAGACTTGGCCATTTTCCTCGATCTGCTTCCTTCAGCTGTAGTAATAGCGGAGGCTCGCCGCATTCCAAGTGCGCGGTACCCTCTTTCCATCTAGGCGTTCCAAACAATAAGCTCCCTTTCCCACTTCGTCTTTCACTCTGAAAGGTCCTTCCCAGAGGGCATGCAGTTTCCCTGGTTGCTCTACCCCTGGTCGCTTCCTCAGCACCAAATCTCCTTGTTTAAGGCTTCTCCTTCTCACCTTCGAGTCATACCTCCGTGCTGCTCTTCTTTTACAGGCTTCCTCCTTCAATTGAGCTCGCGCCCGAACCTCTTCCTGAAAGTCCAAGTTGTTCAATAAGTTACGGTCGTTCTCTTCTGCTTGTGCAAAAAGTACTCTCGCGCTTGGCTCCATGACTTCAATCGGTATCATTGCATCTGATCCATACACCATCCTGAAGGGGGTTTCCTGCGTGGACGAGTGTGGGGTGGTATGGTATGACCATATGACCATTGGCAACTCCTCTACCCATAACCCTTTGGCCGCCTCCAATCTCTTCTTCAATCCCTGCAAGATCACCTTATTTGCTGACTCGGCTTGCCCATTGGTCTGCGGGTGCTCGACCGAGGTGAAATTGAGTTGTATTCCCCACTCCTTGCAGAAGTTCGCCACTGTCGAGCTAGCGAATTGAGTTCCATTGTCAGTAACTAAAACCGCGGGCAGGCCGAACCTGCATATAATCTTCTTCCAATAAAACTTCTTGATCCTTTCCGCCGTGATAGTTGCCACCGGCTCCACCTCAATCCACTTCGTAAAATAGTCCACCGCCACAATCAAAAACTTCACCTGACCTTGGGCCAAAGGAAAAGGTCCTAGAATGTCCACTCCCCATTTGAAAAAGGGCCAAGGGGAAATCACCGAGCTTAGGTATTCAGGAGGAGCATGATGAAGATTAGAGAACCGTTGACACTTGTCACACTTCTTGACGTACTCGGAGCAATCCTCCTTCATGGTTGGCCAGTAGTATCCAGCTCTTAGCACTTTAGCCGCTAAAGCTCGACCCCCAATGTGGGTTCCGCACACCCCTTCATGGACCTCTGTTATTACATACTCGGCTTGCTTAGGAGCTAGACACTTCAGAAGCGGGCTAGAAAAACCTCTCTTGAAGAGCTGGTCTGCAATAACCACGAACTTAGCCGCCCTCTTTTTGACCTTCGACGCTTGTTTTTCTTCCGTTGGCAGCTGATCATCTTTCAAGTATCGGATGATGTCTCCCATCCATGACTCGAAATCTTCTGTGACGAAAAGAATATCCTCCTGCTCTATACTTGGTTGTTTCAGAGTTTCTTGAATTACCGACCTATTATTCCCAGGTCGTTTTGTGCTAGCCAGCTTAGCCAGTAGATCTGCCCTGCTATTTTGCTCCCTTGGTACATGCGCCAATTTAAAACTTTCAAACTTCTGAGTTAAGCATCTTACCCTCTCCAGGTACATCAAAAGTTGAGGGTCCTTTGTTTGAAAATTCCCTGTCACTTGTCCAAAAACCAACTGAGAGTCACTCCTGGCCTCTAGATCCTTAACTCCTACTTCAATTGCCAAGCGCATTCCTGCTAGTAAAGCTTCATACTCAGCTTGATTGTTACTTGCTTTGAACTCAAACCTCAAGGACTGCTCAATTAATACTCCATCTGGTCCTTCCAACGCCACGCCGGCTCCACTTCCTTTGAGGTTAGACGAACCATCGACCGATAACACCCATTTAGCTGCTTCCATGCTTCCTTTTTCCACAGTCATCTCCACAAGAAAATCTGCCAAAACTTGTGCTTTTATCGCCCCTCTTGGTTCGAAAGCGATATCAAACTCGGACAGTTCCACCGTCCATGCCACCATCCTTCCTGCCAGGTCCGGCTTGTGCAGTACTTGCCGGATGGGTTGATCAGTCCGCACTATGATGGTGTGACTCTGAAAGTACGGCCTCAACTTTCTAGCTGATGACACTAGAGCTAGTGCAACTTTTTCAATCTTCTGGTATCGCACTTCCGCCCCGTGTAGCACTTTGCTGGTAAAGTACACTGGCTTTTGCTCCTTACCCTCTTCTTGTACCAACACAGAGCTGCAGGCAGTCTCGGATACTGCTAGGTAGAGTATCAGGGAGGTGCCCAACTTTGGTTTTACAAGGATGGGAGGCGTCGCCAAGAATTCCTTCAGCTTTTGAAAAGCTTCCTCACATCCTTGCGTCCAACAAAACTTCTCGTTTTTTCGGAGTAATTGGAAAAAGGGTAGGTTTTTATCAGCTGAGCATGACAAGAACCTCGTCAGTGAAGCAATTCTCCCCGTGAGTTTTTGTACCTCCTTCGCATTAGTTGGGCTCCTCATGTCCATAATGGCCTTGCACTTTTCCGGGTTGACCTCTATTCCCCTCCTAGTCAACATGAAACCTAAAAACTTCCCTGCCTGTACTCCAAAGGAACACTTCTCTGGGTTCAGCCTGATATCGTGCCTCCTAAGCAAGTCAAAAACCTTATTGAGGTTGTTTTGATGATCCTCCTCTTTTGTAGATTTTACCACCATGTCATCTACATACACCTCAATCGTTTTGCCTATTTCACTCTTGAAGACTTTATCCACCAACCTCTGAAAAGTTGCTCCAGCATTCCTCAGACCAAACGCCATAACTCTGTAACAGTGGTTAGCCCTGTCTGTCATAAAAGCTGTCTTTTCCTCATCCTCCGGGTGCATGCGAATTTGGTTATAGCCCGAGTAAGCATCCATGAAGCTGAGAAGGTCATACCCCGATGCATTATCCACCAACTGATCTATGCTCGGCAACGGGTAAGAATCTTTGGGACACACCTTATTTAGATCAGTATAGTCCGTGCACATTCTCCATTTTCCCGAGGACTTCTTCACCATCACCACATTGGCCAACCAGGTCGGGTACTTTACCTCTCTAATGAATTTTGCTTTTACTAACTTATCTGTCTCCTCTTGCACCGCCTTTTGTTTCTCCAGACTCATCTTACGCTTTTTTTGCTGTACCGCCTTCGCCATTGGATCAATGGCAAGTCGATGACATACGAAATTGGGATCTATTCCGGGCATGTCTTTGGCTGACCATGCGAACACATCCAGATTTCTCCTTAGCGTCTGCTTCAGGTTCTCCTCCATCTCTCTTGACAAAGCTGTTCCCACCTTTACCGTCTGGTTCGGCTCTTCCCCGATCTGTACCTCTTTCAACTCCTCTGCAGGCCTCGGGTGCCACTCCTCCTCATCTTTATTGAAACATCTTGGGTCAAGGTCCAAGAAGTCACAACGCTGGTCTTCAGAACTACTCTTCCTTTCTACCCCCTTGTTTCTCAAGCTATCCTCATAGCATTTTCGGGCAATGAACTGATCCCCTTTGACCGTTCCCACTCGACCGTCTTCCAGCGGATATTTCATGCACAAGTGTGCGGTTGAAGTAACCGCTCCCAGGCCATTTAGTGCTGGCCTCCCCAAAATGATGTTGTAGGAGGATCGCGCATCAACCACAATGTACTTTATAGTCATAGTTTTCACATTTTCCCCTTCTCCAAATGTGGTGCGTAAGTCTACGTATCCTATGATTTCTACTGATTCCCCCGCGAATCCCAGCAGAGATCCTCTATGCGCCCTCAAAACCTCTTTTGGCAAATCCAACCTCTTGAAAGCGTCCCAAAACAACACATTCGCCGAACTTCCAGTATCCACCATCGTACGCTTGATTTGGAAACCAGCCGTGAGCACGGATATGACCAAGGGATCGTCATCGTGAGGATACGTCCCTCCAAAGTCATCAAAGGTAAAAGCCAATTGAGGGTGTTCCTTGAAGGCAGAGACTCCCACCGCATTGCAAGAGTGGGTGAAGCGTGAATATCTTCTTCTGGCCGAGCTAGTTGATCCGCCTCCAGAAAATCCGCCGGCTATAGTGTTGACAGTGCCTCGGTTGTTTCTTTCGTGCCCTTCCCCTACTTCTTTACCTTGCTCTTTTTCCTTTCCGCGACCTCGCTTCGGGGATCGACTGGTGTTCCCGCCGGGAGCTGCTCTTTTGTCCTGGTTGCTTCCACCTCTTCCTTGAACATAACGCCCCAAGTGACCCTCTTGTATCAACTTTTCAATATGCATTTTAAGGGTACGACAGTTGTCTGTATCGTGCCCTTGCGTGCGATGGTACTCACACCACAAGCCTGCTTCGCTCCCCATAGGTCGAGAGTTTGGAGGCGGTCGTTTGATAATCTGAGTGTTCATCACCTCCTTGAGTATTTGAGCTCTTCTTTTGTTGAGGGGAGTGAAGCTTTCTTCCCATTGACTTCTTCTGGTTGGGACCTCTCGGTCTGGTCGGCCTCCTCGATCCAATCGAACGCCTCTTAAGAATCCTTCCCCCCCTAACCTTTTCAATGCTCCTTCCCGACGGTCTTCATTAGCTCGGTCCCTATTTCGTGTTTCCCTGGACCCCTTTTCCTTCGTTATCTCCTCGGCCTCAATATGTTTCTCTGCCCTCATCCGAATCTCATTCATGGAGTGCGCCTTACGCAAAGTTAAAGCTTCACTAAAAGCCCCAGAGTTCAGACCCTTCTCAAAGGCCATAACAAAAATATCTTCATTAGGCTCCGTTACCATGAGGGTGGCACTGTTGAACCGGGCTAGGTAACTCTTCAAGGATTCTGTCGGACGCTGTCGGATATCAAACAAATCTGCCAATAGGAAAGGCTTCTCGGTATTTGCTGCGAATTGGGCAACGAAACGGGTTGCAAGGTCTTCAAAGTTTGTGACGGATCTGACAGGTAGCCCAGCAATCCACCTATGTGCTACTCCCTTCAAGGTCCCAGCAAAGATTTTGCAGCTCAATGCGTCATCAGCTCCGCTTATAAACATCTGTGTTTGGAAGGTCGAGACATGACTGTGTGGGTCGCTCGTCCCATCATACGAATCAATGGTGGGTTCCCGAAAATGACGCGGAATTTCCACCGCTTGTATTTCCGTTGAGAAGGGCTGGAAAACCTTAGGCATCAATCTAGTGGTTTCAGCTCCAGTGACGTTATTCCTTAAGAGCTCGAGCTGTTCCCTCAATTCCCTTTCTCTAGCTTCCATCTGCTGTCTGAGCTCGCGCTCTCGCTCCTCCAATTGTTGTTTCAGCTCGACCTCCCGAGCTTGTGCTTCAGCCTGCAAACGTTGATGCTCGTCATTCTGCTTCTGTTGTTCGACATTCTGCTCTTGAAGTGCTCGCACTGCTTCCAGCAGCTCAGCTAGCTGGGGGTTGGCGTCGTCTTCGAGTTCGGACCCGGATGAGGTCCGAGGGGGTCTGCGTCCTACCATGATGATAGGTTTGTTGAAAATGGAGCTAGGTCGTTGGAAAGTTTTACCGTAGCCCCACGGTGGGCGCCAATGTTCACGTATGTAAACACAATTTTAAGTACAACAGGTGAGCTGCTCTGAAAACGTCCGAGGTGGAGTTCTAGAGCACTCTTTGACTAATGTTACACTGTTTTTAGCTATTCAAAAATCCGTCCCATCAACAGCCTATGCGCTCCCTTTTATAGCCATCACTGGGTTGGACTAATGGGCCTACGTCTGATTATCCTAGGCCCATTAATTTGTGATCCAGAGCTTCCCATTGGTCATCTGTCTTCTGTACGGCCGCGCGTGGAGCTAGGGTGCAACTTGTCCGTACCAGGCGCGTGTAGTCGAGACGCATTGATCATCCACACCACATACGTGGCCTTAAGTGAAGGCGTGCCGAGCTGGCTGGTCCGACTTGAACGATCACACCAGCGTTGACTGAAGACGTGCCGAGCTGGCTGGTCCGACTTGAACACTCACACCAGCGTTGACTGAAGACGTGCCGAGCTGGCTGGTCCGACTTGAACAATCACACCAGCGTTGACTGAAGACGTGCCGAGCTGGCTGGTCCGTCTTGAACAATCAAAATGGAATGATCTATCATGCCAGTCCACTTTGTATTCATGATTTTTGCGTTGTTATGTATTTTTCAGTGTAACTTAATTATAGAAGTATCGTCATCCATTTCTTAACTTTCTAACTTAATTACGCAAATTTCTGCCTACCAATATGCAGAAGAACTGGTAGCGAATTGGTACGCGGTACCCTACTGAATTATGTATTTATGTAGAACGTAATTATTCTATGTAGCAAGTCTTCATGCTTTTAGCATTGGATGTTCGCAGGTTATCATTTGATTATTTTTATACCTTTACCTGTCACTTGCTTGAATTTTCAATGATATATCTTTGCACCACACAATTATGTATTTTTATTAACTTAAGAATGGACAAGAATTATGCTCTAGGTTCCCTCAACCTAACTGTCCAAAAATTAATGTAGACGATTTTCATTTTGGTTCTTAGCTGATCTGTTTGTGGTGTGTTCTAGCCAAAGATTTACATTGTAACTAGTTTATCCAAGGTTTCAATAAGAGGGTCGAATGTTGCAATGTTGTTTGAAAATGAGCTTTGGGATATGTTTGGAAATTCGATACAACTGGTGACAAATTATGTTTTAACTTAATAGCACTTTGTGTGCTTCATAATTTACCGCTTTCAATTATTTGAGTTCTAAGCATTGGTACTAATAGAAACACATTGGCACAAATGTTCCACTATTATTCGAGTTCTATTTGTGAATCTGAAAATGAAAATCGCATATAGGAAACGAAGCATTATTCAGATGTGAAAAGCAAGAGTAAAAAGCAAGCATTGAACGATTTACATACTAAAGTTTGATCTGAATGTTTTTGCCAAAAGAAAATATATGTTGGAGTGTTGTTGGCAGCACCCTATTATACTTCTTTATTTATATTCACACACATATACTTTTTTATTTATATTCACAATTCCATTAACCTTTAGTTTTTACCCCATTATAAATACTAAAGAACACACGATAAGCTTAACTCATTTGGAAAAGACAATGCATAATATATGCGAGGTCCGGGGTTCGAACCCCGGGCACCACCAAAAAAAAGAACACGCGATAAAATTAAAATATATAAAAATTACTAAAGTCGATAAAATATGATTATTACAAAAAAAAAAAAAAAACGTGAATATTATATTATAAATTATGAAATTAATAACTAAATATTCAAACTTAATTATCACTGACATTGAAATAATAAAGAAATGAAATGGTTGTTTAAAGCTAGTAGATATCATAAAAATATTTATTTATGTTAAAATATATTAAAGTGTAGTGCATATTTAATTATTAAGAGAAGAAGTTATAATCCAAGCATCTTATAGGAAAGAGGAGTATAAGTTATACTTTTCAAGGGATTGGAGTTTATATTGTAAGGAGAGTGTAATTCAAGTTTCTCTTAAAGAAAAGAAAGGGGTGTAATTTATATAAAAGCAATGTGTGACGCATATAGAGAGGCATGAAATGAAGTTACTTCATGTTGTAACTTTTCTCTCGGGCTTAGTAATGTTGATTTGATTATCCATAACGGAAAATTTGATGCATTTTGATTGTGCATCAACTTTTTCATAGGGGTAATGAAGTCGACAATGCTGCAATGAAATCAAGATTATCAAAAGCGGCAATGTTTCATTTCCTGCCTCTCTTCATTTCCACATTTAGGATGAGGTTGAATCACTTTCATTAGTTTTGTTCCTCTGCTACTCATATTTGTGCATTTGATTAAGTTTTATTTTCTAATTAATTGAATAGCCGTAGTGAACATATTTCTATATTGATATTCGTTGTTTAATTTTAACGTTTCTAACAATTCCTACTTTGTTATGGTTCATCCTCATGAACTTGATTCTCAGATTTTTATGTGTAATGACTTCACTATTTGGCTCAAGAATAGTCATGGTTGCAGATTATCATGGGTGTTTGTGTATATATATATATAGCTTTGTTCCGACTAATAGTGTTTCCGATATGTACATGTAGCCTGGATGTGTTTTCAAAACTGAAAGCTGTTTATTTCTCTGGATCTTGTGTTATTTTATTGAAAGTTTCCAATGCCTTGCTTTCTTATTTTCTTTAGATCATTGTGCTTCAGCAGTTGCAGAATTTAATCTTAAAGTGAACAATGCCAATCCAATAGGAATAACAATACAGTTTAGAGGGTTAAGCTTTACATTAATTTCTTTTGTATTCATGATTTTTGCATTGTTATGTATTTCTTTAGATTAATTTCATTTTGGTTCTTAGCTGATCTGTTTGTGTTGTGGTCTAGCCAAAGATTTTCATTGTAACTAGTTTACCAAAGGTTTCCATAAGAGGGTTGAGTGTTACAATGTTGTTTGACAAATAGCTTTATAAGGCTATGTTTGGAAATTCAATGCAACTGGTGACAAATTATGAGAAACTTAAGAGCACTTTGTGTGCTTTATGTTAGATAAGAATACAAATCTATTGATTTGTTTTCAAATATTTGAGTTCTAAGCATTGGTAAATCTATGTACCATGAAACAAAACTAAAAATTAATCTGAGGTATACTACTATAGAAACTTTTATTAACCAACATAACAGAAAATAATCTGAGGTGCTACTAGAGAAACTTAATTTTTCATAATCTGAGGTAATCTGAGGTACTACTAGAGAAACAGAAATTAATCTGTGTACCATGAAATTTGATGTTCTACAAGACGTTTGAGGTAAGTTTAAGGCTCCTCACTATTCTTGTTTGATTGTGTTGGTCTTGTGCACATGGTGTTTTGCGTTGTGAATCTGCTTTTATTTTTTTCTATGCTACCTAATCTTGGTTTTTTGTTGCACAATTTGTTCATTTTTTATGAATGTACGGCTCAATTCAAGATTGCATTTATGATATGTTTTCAAACTCTGTTGAAATTAATTTATGTCATGGGAAGAATAAGTTACAAAGATATACAAAATTATGGGAAGATTATCTATTTCTTTCTAGTCCATGGATTCAAGTCTTAACACTAAGTGCATGAATTTTTTTTGTATTCGCATCACCTTCATGTAACCAATTCAATCTCGCCTTCCGCCAACACATACTAGATTGCACCCTAGACAAAGAGTGTAACCTCTCAGATAGATCATGTAACTCCACCACTTCCGCCTCAACAAGATCAGACATCTCCCCCTTAGAGTCTAGGGTCGACATCCGGTCTTTCACCAATCGAAGCCTCTCATCAATGTTTTGGGCGTGTTGCTGATGCCACTCTTTCAATTTACTTTTAATCATTATGAACTTTTGTTTCAACACATGACCGCCCCACCCTGTAATATCAAAGGACCTCCCTTGTTCACGAACAAACTGCTCATAATCCGAATATCTGCCCAACATTCGAAGAGGTCATGGTCCCCAATTCGCATCTTCTGCACTTAGGACCAAAGGAACATGATCGGAAAGACCACGCTGAAGAGCTATATGGATACAATTTGGCCAAGCCAAGCACCAATTATCATACAACAAAAATATGTCCAAACGACTCATTGAAAACCCATCAACGTGATACCAATCTTCCAAATCATTGACAAATCGATATTCATTCAAATTTGATAAAGCATTTCATTCAACATCACTAACAAATGAATTTGCTAACAAACTCACAACATTTAATTTGCCAATTATATTTCGACAAAATGTCTACCAATAATATGATCAAATTAAAGTGACCGAAATATCCATGTCTTCAAATATGCAACATTGGCGCTCAAATCATTGATTCAATAGTCGATCTTTAAATATGAACAACAAAAAGTTTTTTTTTTTAAATGTTATCTATGGATATTGTATATACTCGTGGATATCTCAAAGTTTGCGGAATAACTGCCTAACGGATAGATAGGACACAAATATCATATTTATCCAACGAACGGACACGAATATCATACTATCCACATATATGGATATTCATTTACCTTCCTACTTATACTGTATCGGTAGTAAAGAAGTAGTGCCATTTTTTTTAGAGGAAAGAATCGATGACATGTTATAACATTTGTTTTTACACATGTTCTTTATTAATTAATTAAATAAAAAATAGGAATTAATTAAGAAAAACCCATACCCACGTTCCATTAAAAAAGAAGAACTGGCATGTTATAAACTTATTTTTACACAAAAATAAAATAAAAATCTACCCAACAAATTTCTCCTATAAGTTTATTTATTTATTTTTATCATCTTTTATTGATTAAATTAAAAATATATGAAAATGAAAATTACCACATCCCCGAGTAACCACAATCCTATTTGATTCTGTTAATCTAACTATATATATATATATATATATATATATATATATATATATATATATATATATATATATATATATATATATATATATATATATACACATACACACACATAAATCCTACTAAGTCTTCAAACCTTATTCCCCAACTCTAATACTCAATTTGTACCATCAAGGCATTGATGTTTTTTTATAACATGTGATTACTTCAATGTTATGTATCCAACACAAATCTTGGATCATCTCAGATAAAAGGCTTCTTCCCTTGTGTTCTTCATCATCTTCATATGATTCATGAAGGAAAAAAACCCAGGAAAAAAAAAATTCATCAAAAAAACAATATCATTCATCACTGCCATCAACTTAACAAACAACAAACAACCATGGATCATCACTGCCATCAACAAACAACAAACACACACGAGGCAAGATTCATCAAAGTTTTTTTTTTACAGTTGTTGTTACCCTTCAGAGTTGCTGTTGTTGTTCTTCTTCCATAATCCAACCCACCACAAACAACACCAAAATTCAATTTCTTAACCAATTCATCCTAAAATTAACCCTAATTTCAAAATCAAACCCTTCAAATCCTTAACCATTTCCCCAAATTTTTCTGGATGAATTTTCTTCGACGACTACCGCGTCGGAAAAATGAGTCCACCCTACCGGAAAATAACAGTTGACATTTGTTTTGTTTTGTTTTGTTTTGTTTGTGTTCACTGTTTCAGTATCTGGAGCCTTGAGGTTTAGGGGAATGAGTATTGAAAATGAGTTACAAAACGATTAAGAAATTGAAAAAGGCATAAACAGAAGAAATGGGATTTCGATTTACCTTGTTGTAGTTTAGGTGAAATTGTTAGAGCAGTAGAGCACAAATGAGAGTGATTGAGATGTTCTTAAGTAGTTGGAATTTCTAAAAAAGTTAACTTTACCATGGATTGATAGAAGTTTGATGATGATGCAACAAAAGTGATTAACACAACCGCTTTGAGCAAGGTTAAATTAGGAAATAAGCACAAATAAAAAACATTGAAAATTATATGAATTTTGGTTATTAGATATGTGTTGTTGTTGTTGATAATTGTTGTTTATGCATTTTTTTTTTTAGTTTTTCTCATGAATGTTGATGAATGTGAGTTGAAGATGATGAATATTAGTAAGGTAGAAGATGATGAAGAAAGAAGAAAAAAAAAAATATTTCTAGATTTTCTGCCATTTTGGTGAATATGATATGATGATGAGGGAGGAAGAAGATGAAGAATTGGGAAAAAAAAATTAGCTATTGATGTTATATCATAATATATAATGGATCTACATGATTCAACAGTCCCCTTTATGATAAAAAGATCAAACGGTTAAAATTAAATAAATTAATAAGATCCGCGGTGGATATGTATTATGTTGGTCGACATTTGGAGTTAAAGTTAACCATGATGGATTTATTTGATAAACGGAGAAAAAAGTGAAGGACTAAAATGTACGTTTTATTAATTGTGAGACCAAAATGAAAACTTGAAATTGTTTAGGAACCAATGGATTAAATAAGCCAATTTTTTTTACACAAATATGGCTTTTGTGGTTTTGATTTTTGTATTTAGAAGAATATATGAGGTAAATATAAACATAGATTTAAGGAAGATGATGAATACTTTCATTTTATTTGTATAATTTTTTTATTTTTAATAAAAATATATTTAAAAAATAAAACTATGTACCCTTTTATAAAAAATAAGAAAAAAGATTTATATGTATTTTTACGAGTGATAAAAGACCCCCCTTTTTTTTTTTTTTAAACAAAAAAGACCCTTTTTTTTAAGCAAAGAGATAAAAGACCTAAATGTCAAAGTATTAAAAAAATAAGGGTTAAATATGTTTTTGGTCCCTATAAATATGTCAACTTTTGATTTTAGTCCCTTTAAAAAATTACTTCAACTTTTGATCCCTAAGAAATTATCCATCTTCACTTTTAGTCCATCTTTTAAAGTAAACTCATATGTAGAATTCATACTTTTGAATAAAATTTTGCAGAAAAATTCATAAAATTATAAGTATCATCTCTCTAAAAAAATTTAATTTTTTTTAACAAAACATGAATTTAATACGAATTTTTATATTTTTCAAGGTTAAAAATTCATATTTAATTTATGTTTTGTTAAAAAATTCTAAATTTTTTTAAAATTTATTTTTCAATATTCTAAACATTTATACACAATTTTATTAATAAAAAATTAATATATTTAACCCTAAATTAACTTTGCTTTAACGCTGTATCTGCAGCTCAATAGGGTTGTACTTGTATCCCCATTCCACAGAAACGGTACAAACAAAATATCTTCTTCTACGAACGCCAACCACCATCACGATGGCTTGTTTCTCGAGGTCCTCCTTGGCGCGACTCCTTACCTCCACAACCCCTCCATCTTCCTCCACTGTCTACCTCCGTCACTTTTCGGAGTCAGCAGAGCCGCAGCGTAATATCTGGATCTCGTTGTTCAGTGGCAATAGATTAGTGGAAGGTAGGTCCAAAGAGAGGCCCAAAGATAGCCGCAAGAAGATAGAAAAAACTAGTCAACCTAGGGTTTTCGGTAAGAGCGAAAAGACTAGTAAGAGTACGGAGGAGATTGACCATCTGAATTTTTTGGAACAGACTTGGCGGTATATAAATGAGACACGGTCAGATATCAATTCTCTCCGCTGGAAAAACAATATGGTAATTATATACTGATTTAGTCTTATTGTCATTTTTACAAGATTCCCATGTCTTATATTATGTGTCCATATGTAGGGTTGGGAAAAAAACTACCCAACTGAACTGCTCAACTGAACTGAATAACAGTTCTCAAACTGAACTGAGACGGTTCCCATTCAAAACAGTTCGTTTTTTTTTTCTTTCCTTTTCCTTTCTCAACTGTACCAATAATAACATTTCGGTTTGAAACAGTTCAATTCGAAATGCAATCAGTTTGGCTCGGTTCAGTTTTCATCCTGAACCGAATCATGCCAACCCTCTGTCCAACCATATCTATTTGTAATTATTTCTTCTTACATTGACTTTGACTTTCTTTAAAATTTGTCATTGCAGATTAACATAATTCACACACTTCAACCTGCTACTTATTTCACTCCTGAGGTTGAGAAGGCTTTGCGTGCTTTTGACTGTGGCATTCTTGTTCTTTGTAGTGTTGGTGGGGTGCAAACCAAATCTATTATTCTTGATAAGACAATGAGAAGATATAAACTTCCAAGACTTGTATATATTAACAAACTTGACCACAAGGGAGCAAATCCCTGGGAAGTTTTAGATCAGGTAAACTTAATATTATTGGAGATTTTCTATATTGAGGAATGCTAGCAACACTCTTCCAAAGTGTAGGTCCTACACTAATTTCACCCAATAAAAGAGTGAGTGCTAGAGAGAGTACTCAAAAGAGAGTGTTGCTAGCATTTCTCTTTCTATATTTCTTACTCAGTGTTGCTATATAATTCAAGTTCAAGTTGTTGTTTTTATTTTTCGATCATTTTGCTTTATTTTTCAGGCAAGATCAAAGCTTAAACATCACACTGCTGCAGTCCAAGTTCCAATAGGTTTAAAAAAGGATTTTAAGGGACTTGTTGATCTCGTGCAATTAAAGGCCTATTATTTTCATGGGTTAAATCGGTTTGTTTCTGAAACTTCTACATTGGTTATACATGTGTTTATTCTTCAAGCTTCTCAAGTGTTGCTTATTGCAGAGAAAAGGTTGCCGTTGATGAAGTTTTTGAAGAAGTTCCTGCAGATATGAAAGCCTTGGTCTCAGAAAAGAGGCGTGAACTCATAGAAACTGTGTCAAAGGTGGACGAAAAACTTGCTGAAGCTTTTTGCAGTGATAAGCCCATATCAGCAACTGATCTTGAGGTGTGTTGTTAACAATTATTTTTTATAGGAGTTTTACATGTTAATCTCAAGTGTAGGGATTCTAATAACCTAGAACGGAATCCGATGCAGTGGCGGAGCCACGTACAGCACTATGTGGGCTTGTGCCCCCACTAAAATTTCTATATCATCATGGTTTCATGCTATATTACATTACATATATACACTAATACAATTTACTTATTTATTTATTATATTTACTCAAAAACAAAGTTCTATCAACCTTTCATACAAATGTTATGGAACCTATTAAACAAAAACGTTTGGCTCTGCATCTCTCAACAGCTTTTATGTTAGTTCCATTTTCCTTAATAATTAATATATGATAATAATGTAATTATATATTATGGAAAAACTTAAAGGTTTCGAATCAAAATGGGTTATCAAACTTTCTATTAAAATTATAAAAACAAACTTTATTTTTTATTAGTCATTTTGATTTTTAAATGCGTCTTTAGTTAGTTAATTTGATCTTTAAATATATATTTTACTAATCAATTTGGTCTATACAATGAATAACAAAACAACCAATTGAAGATGTGTTCGTAGTTCTGACTAATATAAAATATTTTAGTGAAAACACATCACACATTTAGAGACTAAAATGACTACTCCAAATAGGTATCAACCTCTAAATTAGTATTGTAAATCAGCGTCTAAGTTGTTTAAGATGACCCTGCTATAAGTTAGAATAAAGTTTCCAAATTATTTAAGATGACCCTGCTATAAATTTTTGTATACATTTTTCCCACTATTTAAAATTTCTGGCTCCGCCGCTGATCCGATACAAAGGATAAATTGTTATGAACATTTGAGAGTAAGAGTTTTTGGGTTTTAGAGAGAAGATAATTTTGTTGAAATGTTTGATTGATTTCATATGAGCCACAAAGGCAAGCTTAAGTACAACCATTAGGGGTAAAATAGTAAACCGACATAAAATAAAACTAATATTTAAAATAATTTAATTCATTAATACTTCTAGTTCAATACTACTTAAATCCTGTTGCATAGTTGCTTCTCTCTCCCATCCCCAATTTTTTTTTAAATAGTTTTTTATTGCTATTATTTTGTGTGTAGAACGCAGTTCGTAGGGCCACCATAGCACAGAAGTTTATACCAGCATTCATGGGTAATTCTTTCCAATATAATAAGGTAATAGTTGAATTACCTTGAATTCATATTTGCATTTTGTGTTGTATGTTCTCTTTTTCTTTAACTTTAAATTCATATGTGCACTGTCTACCTTTTCTTTCTTCTTGTTGGCTCAAGACCTTGGATTGTGCTCCCCTCAAGGTCTCAATTTAGATTCTCCCCGGTAGCAATTTTGGTGGGTTAGTTTGGCTTAAAAAAAAAAAAATCTTTTTTCTTTAATATGATCTATATTATGATGTAATTTAGTTTGGGTCTTCCAGAGAGTTCACTTTGGAAATTGAATTCACTTATATCATTCTTAGTACGATGGTGGCCACTAGTGGTTCATGACCAATCATAACTGTAGGTCACTCTGGTCAAATCTTACCCAGAACATAGTACAAGCCTACAAGGAGCTTTATAGACTTATGCAATAAATGATTAAAGGGAAATCTGTGTCATAAATCTAGCCATACTCCTGTTGTTTGTTAAACCATAAATGATAAAAGAGCAATCTCTGTCAGATAAAATCTACTTAAGAGTCCTGCTGTTTTTAAAAACTAGCTATTTTTTAAGCTTTTCCATTCCTCTAGGATATCATCCTTGCTTTCAAGTTTCAAACCCCCCATAATATTCTCTCACATGCATACACACTTAGGCATTTCCGGACACTAATTGATTATCAATATGATTAAGCGAACATTCTATATTCAATGCATGCTCATTGGATTTAGATTTTATAAGACTATTTGATAACATTGATTTTGACTTGAATAATGCATACAAGCCAGCTTGTAATATAATGTTTTATCAGTTCTTTATTTTTCATTTTTTTGATGTTGCTGGTGCAGGGGCTACAACTACTTTTGGATGGTGTAATTAATTATTTGCCGTGTCCAATTGAAGCTAGTAATTATACTCTTGACCAATCTAAGCACGGGGAAAAGGTACCAGATTTAAAGAAACTTCATCCTTTGTTATCTTAATTATTAGAAATTGCAATTTGAGGTTTTAATTTGGCAGCCAGTTTCTTGTTCTTTTTCCTTCTTGACATCAGTTTCTTGAATCTTGAATAGTTAGATTCGATTCATTAGAATCGGGAAATATCAATATATGACTTATTAATACATTTGCAATAACATTATAAGCTTATTGTTCGTCCCAAAAAAACAAAATCCAAATTAAATGCATCAATATAAGTATGTCATGATAATGTTGTCTTTGCTCTAAAATAGCTTGGTCTTGACGAATGATACTTTCTTGGTATAGAGGTTAATCACATCTCTTTATTTCTCCGGCCATGTATGTCAGAGGTTCCTTCCGAAAGAAGATATGGTCTCTACCAAGGGTATCTCTACCTCCTTTCTAAGAAAAACCTAACCTGTCTCAGTTTGGTTTAGACTACATGGAAGATCTTGCCACCAACAGGTCCATAGTTGGTGCACTGCGGCACGTGACCACAACTAGACTAGAAGTTGGATATGCTTTTTATAAAGTATGCCCGTTTGTGGTTCAACCCCTGAAGAATCACTCGATAGATATCTCAAATGAGGGGTTCTGGATCATGGTTTAGTTGTGGGTAATGCTTCTCCTTTGTCTTCCACAAGTTTGCAAGCCTATTGTGATGTTGATTGGACCTCTGATGTAAGATAAAGTGTGACCTACTTCTGGGTCAATCTTAAGTCTTTGTCAATGTTGGTGGTTCATCCCTATCTTATCTTTATTTAATGAGTTGCAAGTTCCCATCTCCACATTAATCATTTACTGTGACAAACAAAACACTGTTGCTTTGAGTCATAACCTGATACCGCATTCAAGAACCAAACATATGGAACTTGATTTGTTCTTTGTTTGAGAAAAGTTGTGTCAATTCTCTAGTTGTGACACATGTTCTTGCTGACGTTCTCACAAAGCCATTCCAATGTTCAGTTTTGTAATCTCCGAGACAAACTTAGGGTTCTATGTATAAAAGAATGCACACTTCTACACTCTTTATTCTTACGCACCACAATATAGCAAATACTGCAGTGTTCCGCTTAATCTTGATAAACATGGTTGTTATGCTATTTTTTAATCTACTAAAAAGAATATTATTGGGCTATTTTAACAGCATACCCTTGTGGCATTGTCTATCACAATGAAGAGGGAGTATGGTCAAGTAACACATCTAAGGTACCCTGGCCTTTAAATATGGTTAAATCTTACTTCAAATTGTTGTCTTATGTATATGTTGATCTTTTTTTTTATTGGGTAAAGAATTTACGAGGGTGTCATTCGGAAGGGGGATTTTATTACAAACGTTAACACTGACAAGACGTTTGAGGTAAGTCTAAGGCTCCTCACTATCCTTGTTTAATTGCGTTGGTCTTGTGTACATGGTGTTTTGCGTTGTGATTCTGCTTTTATATTTTGCTATGTTACCTAATCTTGTTTTTTTGTTGCACAATTTGTTCATTTTTTATGAATATATGACTCAATTCAAGATTGCATTTATGATATGTTTTTCAAACTCTGTTGAAATTAATTTCTGTCATGGGAAGAATAAGTTACAAAGATATACAAAATTATGCGATCTTTTTATGTTAATTTACCCTCAGACCTCATATTATCTATTTCTTACTAGGGCATGGATTCAAGTCTTGTCACATCATTTTTTCAAGAAACTTATCCTACAGAATAGTATCCATTTAACCATACTTCTAATGTTATCCTCTTGCATATTCTAGTCTTGTCACATCAATTTATACTCCCTCCGTCGTTTTAGCAAAAAAAAAAATTGTTTCGAAATGAATGTCACTTTTAGTTTCCAATGCACTAATAACTTTTTCTTTTTAATTGTACCCTTCAATTAATACTATACACACTTCTTCCAAAGTACTCCCTCCGGTCACTATTATAAACAAAAAATCATTTTAGATTCATTTAATAAATGATGTATCTAGACCATATATAGACCACATACATAATTTATTGAATGAATCTAAAAAGTCAATTTTTGCTTATAAAAGTGACCGGAGGGAGTATTATTTTTTCTTTAATGAAAAACAAACCAATAGTTGATTAAAATAATTTGGTAAAATAACATCTCTCTTTCTTTTAATTAATGCATTTCTTTATGTGCGTAAAATCTTAAACAACATTCAATTTGAAATGGAGGGAGTACTATTTTCTAAAAATATTGCTATGACAAAGACAAGTACTAGTTTTAGCTCATAAGATCATTTTCATGTCTCTGCTTGCTTTCATTTATTGCACTTTGAGATTAGTGATTTCGTGGCTGAAGCCTTTGTTTTCTGCAAATGCAGGTTCCTCATTTGTTTCGGAAGTGTAATGATGTGTTTAAGGTTAGTTTTAAGATTTTCACCATGATTATTTGATCTTCCTATTCAATTGAATGTCTTTGGAGAACTTTTTTAGAATTGTTCTGCCATATCGCTTTTAAAATTCTAACTGGGATACTTCTATGAAATTGGAAGGTAATTGAAGAGGCTAATGCTGGGGAAATAGTTGCTGTCTTTAATGCACCAGGTTCTTATTCTTGCCATAGCCGTCGTAATGTGTTTAGAGAAACTGCTCCTATGTGAAACAAATGTTTATGTGACAGTCTTTTTTTTTTTTTTTTGTATTAATTATTTAATCAGGCTTTACTGATGGGTTAGTAAGTTATACAATGACTTCTATTGATGTTTCTGAGTCGGTCTCAAGAGATTCTGATGTGCAAGTAAGTAGTTTCTCCTTTTTTGTATTTTCTTCTTGTGTATTGCTTTTACTGAATGCCTTCCAAGTACCGGATCCTACTTTACTAGTTGGTTTGGGGACGGAAAGCACTTGTGTGACATTAATGTCACCATGACATTAAATCTGGACCACACAACAGTCAAAATAGATGTGTTGTGTGGCCCAAATGCAATGGCAATATGTGTTGTGTGGTCCAGATTTAATGTCACGGTGACATTAATGTCACACAAGTGTTTCCCAAACCGGAAGGCTGTAGTTTATTCATTTTACCTTTCTCATCTGTGACAAATTTGATGTTCTTATCAGGGTAAAGGCGATTATTTACCATTTGTCAAGGTTTATGGAGGCAAAGGACGATTGATATTGATGAAAAGTATCTCTGGATTACTCAAACGTTAAATTACACTCTGTCCTCTAATAATTGCCCAAAAAGATATTTACTTTTGGTTTCCTATGTAACTTTAGTTATCTCCCATCTAATTAATAAGGAGGCCTAATTTATGGAGATAAGGCTGACTGTTGCTTTAGAGAGAGAAATAATAGAATGAAATAATAAATAGTTAAGGAATATAAAGAATACTCGAGGCATCCTCTCAATAAACTGCTCCTCGATAAAAACTCTCGTTCAAATCCGAAATTATTGGGCTTGTAGCACAACAATTCTCTTGCTCTCTCAACCAAGAATTAACCAACACCTTAATCTCGTACCCATCTCCAACACACAATCCCATCCTCATCTAACCACTACATGTGTAGCGTGGATGCCATATGAAACTTGGGTTATGACTTAACCAGGCTCCCAAAAAAATCCCCTTTAAGGTAATATCTAGCTTCGAAGACTCTTGCAACAATAGTGTCATGGTTGGTAACTATATTCCAACCTTGCCTCTCCAGTATGGCTAAATTAAAACTTTGGCGATGAACCCATTCCTCCATATTCCTTCCTCATAACTTATTTCTCCTAGCTTAACTGATTCCTCTTCCACTATTTTTGTTTGAACCCCACCAATAAGAGTTTAGCATACGTTGAATCTAATCTCATAAAATAGTTGGTAGGAGAAAAGAGCTCATAGAATAATAACTTTAGTTTTAAAATAAAATTCTAACCAATCAAACCAATGAAATTTGAGATGGACCGGTTGATGCTGTTTTTTTTTCTTTCAAGACAACACAATTTTTTGTTTTTTTTTGTTTTCAACATATTTTTAACAATGTTTTTAATTTCATCCAACATTATAATTTTATTTTCACCAAAAAACATACACCAAATTAAAAATGAGGACAAAGTATTTCTATTAGGTAAGTAATGTAAAAGACTGAGATTTCATCGTTCTCTAAAATTTTAAGTATCAAATAAATACATTTTTGAAATAAAAAGCAAAGAAGAAACTTAATAAGAGAAAAGTATGTCATTGTATAATCATTTCCATTATATTTCTGAGTATTGATTTATGTGACATAGATTTAATTAATGTTTTCTTATGTTGCAGTTTGGTTTGGTTTGGTTGATAAAATAAAAACCGCAACCCAAACCAAACCATGCGGTTGAATAAAAAAGTTATCCGAATATATCCAAACCAAATGTGGTTTTTTGCGGTTTCGGTTTGGATTGGTTTCGATTTTGAACACCCCTTCGAGTATGGGTACACAATTTTTCTCTACAGTATAGCAAAATAAAAATTCTCTTTGCACCATTAACTTTGAATTCTTCTTCATTAACCACAACATAGTGAGATTGGGAAAATGTAGAGTTTGGTTGTTGACAAGGTAGAAGAACAGTTAGATCGTGTTTGATTTCGTTATGTGTACAAGCGTTGGCGGTCAATTAACTATGAAAATCAACAATTCGAGAAGAACAGATAGATCACTTTGAATTTTTTTGTTGAAGAAACTACCCATGCTAATGATATCCACAAAAGCACATAGCATGATAGAGAAGAATTAGTTGCATTGCATTCCAGTCAAGAGATGGTGTTCATACGCTACAATGACATCTTTAATGCCACAAGTCATGTGAAAATAGGCATCAGGAATGTAATCGTATTCGCCATCCAACAAACCCTGCAAGTTACACAACAAGAGAGCGGTTGGTTTGCAGCTATCCTAGCAAATAACATTATAAGTAAATTCAAAGATAATCACTAAACATATTCTTTTAATTAACGTATATATGGAATAGTACCAGATTGGATAGTTTGTACTATATTGAACTCACCATAATACACGTTTTTAAATAAATAAAGCAATTGAAAATTATTTTAAAGATATAAAAATATTCAAATGTAGATTATTGGAAATTTAAACGAAATTTCCAAAATTAGTTTCTACTACAATGACATGCAACAGACAAAAACAAAAACGAAAAACATGCATAGCTTCTGAAAAAATAAATAGGCAAGGCAAACACTTCAATACCCTAGAGTTTTGTTGGGTATGTTACTCAATAATATACAATCATTTAATGTCATGTTATTTTTTAAATTTAACTATTTCAATTAACTTTGGCCACATGATAACAATACTCAACAAAACTCTAGGGTACCAAAGCACTAATAGCAACAGGATGAGATTACAGTTACAATAACCAACAACCAAATCTTTGTCTGGTTGGATAAAATGAGACTAATGGAGAAAAAAGAAAAAAATACCTGGAAACCCTTAAGGGTATCATCCAAATGAACATATGTTTCCTGAGATCTAGGATAGGCTACCACAGACAAAGGCTGACCTAAAAATAGCTCAATTTTAAGAGCACGAGTAATAATCAGTTGATCATCTTCACTTAGCTCATCCACTCCTAAAATAGCAATGATATCTTGAAGATTCTTGTAGTGTTGGAGATTTCGTATTACACCATCAGCAACTTCAAAGTGATCTTCATGCAGACAGTGTGGAGATAGTAAACTAGATGTTGATTTCAAAGGGTCAATAGCCGGATAGATTCCATGATCAAAGATCTATACAATAAGTATTAAAAATCAAATAATTTAGCTGATGATAACCAAAAATATCAAAGCAATATCCACTTTAACAAACATAATCAAACCTCTTTTGAGAAGACGGTTGCAGCATCCAAGTGAACATCAATGTCATCACCAGGATAGATAGTATGGAAAGAGGTAATAAAACCCTCAGATGTGGCTGCGATACGTTCTTGAAGACTATGGATATCAATGGACAGTGTTGGTTGATAACCAACAGCCGATGGGATACGACCAAGCAAAGTAGATAACTCCGAATCAGCCTTCAATTGCATCATATATTATATTATTATCAAATGAAAAAATAAGCAGAATGTCAATTGATATATGAAGAAAAATTATCATAGATAAGTTGTAATACTTGAGTAAATCTGAAATGGTTGTCAACAAAAAGAAGCACATTTCGTCCTTCATCACGGAAGCTTTCCGCAACTGTAAGTCCAGTATAAACAACACGGCTACGAGCACCAGGGGGGTCATTTATTTGACCACACACAAACGCACATTTGCTTTGACTCTGAAATCCATGAAGCATTCATGATTGACTATTATAAATGCAAATATTTCAAATAATATATTGAATGTATATCATGAATAATAGTATCATTGACTTCACTTGCCTGCTTATCACCTAGCTTAATGACACCATCGCTAACCATTCTTCTGTACACACCCTCTTGGGATTGTTCTTTAATTCCGGCAAAAACAGACAAACCACCTAATAAATGGGAAATAATTAAATTATAGTATATATTACAGGAAAAATGACATCTCAACAAGAATAAATAAGTGCATTAAGCTAGCATATACCATAAATGTCAGCAACAATATTCATCAGTTCCATCATAAGTATACTTTTGCCTACCCCAGCGCAACCAATCAACCCAATATTTCCTCCTCTTTGGTATGGTGCAAGCATGTCAATAACCTATATGGAAAAAATTTATGCAAAAGCCATTAGATATCCAAGCAAGCAAATATTGACGTAAGTGAGAAATAATACATTCACAAATAAACAAAAGACACTAAGAAACAATAAAAAAAAAAATACCTTAATGCCGGTTAGAAGTATCACCGGAGTCTTATTACGTTCGTTAAAGGAAGGAGCTTTTCTATATATTGGCAACATTTTCTCCGCTTCTAAGTCAATTGACAATAACTATCATGAGTTAAAAAAAACGCCAAGGAAACAATAGAAAATACAATAATCTTAACACTTCATAAATTACTTACTCAATTCACCATAGTCATCAATGGTTTCCCCAATAACATTCATAATACGGCCAAGGGTAACCCTACCAACAGGAACCTAAATGGGATACAAAAGAATTATTATATAATATTAATTAGGTAATTGCTAGTGCCAGACATGCATAAACACTAAAACCAAAATTGAAATGTAAGTCTAAAAGATAATGGAGAACTGGAGCAGCAGGGTCTGATCAAAATACCATGCACATGATTCATTGGTAATATGATCCATAAAAGTCCCGCATAAGCAGCTCGGTTGGTGAGCTAATGGACGTTGAAAGAGTTACAAGGAGGAGGTCTTGGGTTTGATCCCAAAAACTAACATTACCGCTAACTTTACTAATTCAGCACACATTATTCAACAGACCTTCTTTGATTAGTTAAAATATACATAGGTTCCACCAAATTTATATGGGATCCATATAAATATTTTAACCAATCAAAGAGAGTGTGTTGCTAGCTGTTGTTTTTGATTTTAAAGATTACGAGAGAGCTTTGAAACAATTACCGGGGTGAGTCACGACCAGGTCGCTTTCTTTAAGACGTTTCACGGCACTACCCAAGTTGTGCAAGGTAGACTATCAACCGTGGCGTCTCCAGGATAAAACAGCCCAGATTCTTTCTGTATGATTAAAGGCTGCACTGCCAAAAATCGCTCAAGAATAACACCTCAATATGGTTTATAAAAACCACTCTTATATGGTTCGCAGACCACTCAATAAACCGAAAGCCCACAGAAAACCGAAAGCCCACAGAGGAGGAAGAAAAGAACGGTTCGTCAACACAAACCGCGGGAGATGAGAAAGGGGAGAAAACCAGAGAAGAGTATTCGATTCTCGGTTTTGGGATGAAGAAAATGAGAGTCCCGAGCTCTCTATTTATAGAGAGAATTTCCGGTTCGCAACCCGCGGTTTAGCCCACAACCCAGTTCGCGACCCGGATAACAGTCACCCACGACGCGTAAACGTGGGGATAAACATAGGCAGACGCGCGAGCAAGGAAAACGTGGGGAAAGACTTAGTCTTGCGGAAATTTCGGAGCAATATCAGGTTTTTTTATTTTCTGAGCCCAAAAAAATATTCCTTTTTCGGCCCAGGCCCAGGCCCGGACGGACGGCGGCGGCGTCGTTGTCGCGCGTGTTATATTATTTTTGGCATGGCTCACTCCGTTCACAAAAGTGGGTACCCCAAGGGCACACCCTTGGGAGTGATTTCCCACATATATAAACACTACTAGAGTGTGTGATTTACCCAATATGGGACATAGAAAATTTTCAATTCACACTAACACTAGTTTCTTCTTCCTTGTGTTTATATTCCAATGGCTCCCCAATCCTCACTAGCATACTCCAAGTTTCTCCCCAATATACACTAGTGTTCCAACAATCCCCCACTTGAATTCAAAATTGGTTTTCGATAGTTACGTCTTAGACGTTTCTTAAAGATTGCTAGTAAACCAAGGTGTCGCCAACAACTTGAACCTTTGCATAGTGAGTAGTATTCCGATTAACGAGAGTTGCTTACAGCATTGAACTCTATCTCAGACATAGGACCCACACACAACCTTTTCCTTAGGTGTTTTCTAAAAGCCCGTGCGTTAATGGCCTTGCACGTCTATCCCAGTTTTAACGAATGCTCTAGGAATTCTGCCTCGAAATTCCATAAGAACCGGCCTCAGTTCTACATACGTATAGGTGAGTCTATCAGAAGTACTCCTGTAGCTATGTACTTCACTCCATCGGGAGTATAGATCTCATTAAGAGTTTCTATTATCTCATCCTTCGGTTACTGCAGGATCATGCGATCTCATAGCATGTTCTATCACTTGTGACTTGTTATTACCCATTGAACCTAGTTCTTGGGATCTCCAGTCATATAGGTCGGGTTACCATCACTTATGATCAATAGGCATTAGTCCCATCCTACTGGATGTATTTGCGACTTTCTCTCTGTTTAGTCCTTTCGTCAAAGGATCAGCTAAGTTTTCATTTGTTCGTACGAAATCTACTCTTACCGTTCCGTTCGAGAGATATTCTCTTATCGTGCTGTGTTTTCGTCTTATCTGTCGTCTCTTACCATTGTAATAACGATTCTCAATCTTTGCAATAGCCGTGGTACTATCACAATGAATTAACACAGCTGGTAACGGTCTCTCCCATAAAGGGATTTCATATAGCAAGCATCTTAGCCAACTTGCTTCTTCACTAGCAGCAGCTAGAGCTATCATCTCAGATTCCATTGTGGACTGAGCCAGAATGGTCCGTTTCTTGGATTTCCAGGAAACAGCTCCTCCAGCAATGCTAAATATATAGCCACTGGTCGCTTTGGAATCATCTGATAAGGTGTTCCAATCTGCGTCACTGTATCCTTCAAGCACTGCAGGATATCTCTGATAATGTAGTCCTAGAGTCATGGTCTTCTTCAAATATCTCATGACTCTTTCGATAGCTTGCCAATGCTCCATGCTTGGTCTACTCGTAAACTTGCATAGTAGTCCCACGGCGTAGCCGATGTCGGGTCTAGTACAATCAGTGGCATATCTGAGACTGCCAATAATGCTCGCATATTCAGTTTGTCGAACACTATCTCCAGTGTTCTTGAATAGCTTCACACTTGGGTCACAAGGTGTGCTCGCAGGTTTACAATCGAAGTAATTATATTTCCTTAAGATCTTCTCAATGTAGTGAGATTGATTCAAGGAAATTCCATTATCAGTTCTAGTAATCTTGATTCCAAGAATTACATCTGCTTCTCCTAGGTCTTTCATATCAAAGTTGCGGCACAACAATGATTTCACATCTTCAATAACATTGAGGTTTGAACCAAATATGAGTAAGTCGTCTACATATAGACATATGATCGTGCAAGTGTTATTTTCGTACTTGTAATAAATACACTTGTCGCTTTCATTCACCTTATACTCATTCTCAATCATTAGATTGTCGAATTTCTCATGCCATTGTTTCGGTGCTTGTTTTAGACCATACAAAGATTTGTCTAACTTACAAACTTTGTTCTCCTGTCCATGGATTACGAAACCTTCAGGTTGATCCATGTAGATTTCTTCTTCTAATTCACCGTTTAAAAAAGCAGTTTTTACATCCATTTGGTGTACTATCAAATTGTGGATAGCCGCCAATGAGATTAGTACCCTAATGGACGTGATTCTAGTTACTGGTGAATAGGTATCAAAGAAGTCTACATTTTCTCTTTGTCTAAAACCTTTGGCTACAAGGCGTGCCTTGTATTTATCGATTGATCCATCAGGTTTTAATTTCTTTTTCAGAATCCACTTACAACCTATCGTCTTGCATCCAGGAGGCAAGTCAGTTAGGTGCCAGGTTTCGTTGGACATTAGAGAATCCATTTCATCATTTATAGCTTCTTGCCATAAATCAGCGTCAATGGAAGACAAAGCTTCCTTGATGCTTGATGGATCTTCTTCTAGTGTATATGCCACGTATTCGGGGCCATAATCTTTAGCAATCCTTGCTCTCTTACCTCTACGAGGTTCTATAACATCTCTTTCGATGTTTTCATTGCTTGTTCGGATTTCAGAAGGTTGATCCAGAGATTCGTTAATGGTGCCCCCACTATTACCCCCACTGTCTCCTGACTTAAAAGAAAATTTATTTTCATAGAAATCAGCATCATTAGATTCTATGATCATTTTAGATTTCAGGTCGTAAAACCTATAGGCTTTACTATTTAAGGCATATCCAATGAATACGCATTCGTAGGCTCTACTTGCTAGTTTGACTCTTTTGGGGTCTGGTTTCCTTACATAGGCTAGGCTGCCCCATGTTCTAAAATAAGACAAGTTTGGTTGTCTTTTCTTCAAAATTTCATATGGAGAAATTTTGTTCTTTGTTTTGGGTACTCTGTTTAGCACATAACAAACAGTCAATAAAATTTCTCCCCACCAATGAGGCGCTGCTCCGGAATTAAGCATTGTTGCAACTACTAATTCGGTAAACGTTCTATTTTTCCTTTCCGCTTTACCGTTCATTTCAGGAGAATAAGGAGCAGTTGTTTCATGAATAATTCCGAGTTCTTTATAATACTCATTGAATGTATGTGATCCATATTCAGTCCCTCTGTCACTTCTAAAACGCTTGATTCTAATATTGAATTGATTTTCAATTTCTTTTACATACAGTTTAACCATTTCAAGCGCTTCATTTTTATTTCTCATTAAATACACATGGGTGTAATCCGAGCAGTCATCTATAAAAGTGATGAAATATCTTTTTCCATTTCTAGTCAAGTTTCCATCTAGTTCGCATAAATCAGAATGAATTAAATCAAACGGTTCTGTTATTCTGGTTACTGATTTATGTGATTCTTTGGTTATTTTCGCTTGACTACAAAATTGACATTTTTCAAAATCGTTTAAAGATATTTTAGGAATTAATCCTAAACCGCTCAAATTAGAAATAATTCTTTTGTTAACATGACAGAGTCTGGAATGCCAAATATTAAAATCACACAACATATAAGCAGAAGAAGAAATTTTATTAATATCAATGTTCAACTTAAACATGCCATCAGTGGCGTACCCTTTCCCAACAAAAATACCATTCTTAGTGATGGTGTACAAATCAGCCCCAATGCTTTGAACAAACCCAACCTTATTTAAAAGAAAACCTGAAACTAAATTCTTCCTAATCTTAGGAGTGTGCAGCACATCCTTCAATATCAGAGTCTTTCCAGAGGTGAACTTCAGCTCTACATCTCCGATTCCAGCAACATCAGTGGAGTGGGAATCTCCCAGCAACACCTTCTGATCATCACAAGCAGTATATGTCTTGAACATATCTTTATCGTAGCAGACATGGCGAGAAGCACCAGTGTCCACCCACCAGCCATCAGAACCTGCAATCATATTAACTTCAGTAATCATAGCCACATAGGGTTCATCAGGTGCAGCAGCAGTAGTCATGTGAGCCTGTGCTGGTCGGTTGGTTCTGTTTCTGCACTTGCGTGCCATATGACCTGGTAGCCCACAATTGTAACAATTGAAAGGAGTAGCAGCATCATTCTTTGGTGGCTGTTGAATCTGGGGTCTTGGATTGTTCCCAGTCTTATTCCTGTTGGAATTCTTATTCATAGGGCGGTTCTGATTCTTAAATTGTTTGCCAACAGGCTTCAGAACAGCACCTACAGATTTCTTTTTAGTGTTGTTGTTAGAAACAGCAAACACCTCTTCATTCTGGTCCTGCCTTCTCGCTTCTTCTTCAATACGAAGGCGAGTAATCAGACTTTCAAGAGAGAACTCCTTAGTTTTGTGTCTAAGAAGACTCTTCAAGTCCTTCCAAGCAGGAGGCAGCTTATCAATAATCACAGCTATTTGAAATTGTTCGGGAAGTTCCATCCCTTCAGCTATGATCTCGTGAGCAATTTGTTGCAGCTCATGTGATTGTGCCTCGACGGACTTATCATCACTCATTTTGAAATTCAGGTAGCGGCTCACGGCGTATTTCTTAACACCAGCCTCTTCCGTGTCATATTTCTTTTGCAGTGCCTCCCATAAATGTTTGGCAGTGTCACAGAGTCTGTAGTAATCATACAGAGGGTCTGTGAGTCTATTAAGAATATAATTCTTACAGAGGTAGTCATTTTCCTTCCATAGAGCAATGTCTATGGCTAGCTGTTTATCAGTATCAGCTTTCTCAGTAGCATTGTCTGTTGCTGCACCACCGTTTGTATTCGATCCAGCAGGAGTCGAACTCGTAGGTGCTACAGGCATAGCATCCTTCAGAACGTAGGCAACCTTCTTAGTGGTTAGAAAAAACAGCATCTTTTGTTGCCAACGTTTGAAGTGGCTGCCCGTAAACAGAAACGGTTTGTTAAAATCATTAGCTGAAACCGTGGTAATCTTTGCAGAACTCATCGTATCGTATTGAAACGTCTTAAAAATGTTGTTTTTGATTTTAAAGATTACGAGAGAGCTTTGAAACAATTACCGGGGTGAGTCACGACCAGGTCGCTTTCTTTAAGACGTTTCACGGCACTACCCAAGTTGTGCAAGGTAGACTATCAACCGTGGCGTCTCCAGGATAAAACAGCCCAGATTCTTTCTGTACGATTAAAGGCTGCACTGCCAAAAATCGCTCGAGAATAACACCTCAATATGGTTTATAAAAACCACTCTTATATGGTTCGCATACCACTCAATAAACCGAAAGCCCACAGAGGAGGAAGAAAAGAACGGTTCGTCAACACAAACCGCGGGAGATGAGAAAGGGGAGAAAACCAGAGAAGAGTATTCGATTCTCGGTTTTGGGATGAAGAAAATGAGAGTCCCGAGCTCTCTATTTATAGAGAGAATTTCCGGTTCGCAACCCGCGGTTTAGCCCACGACTTAGTTCGCGACCCGCCAGAATTCGCCCACGACCCGTAAACGTGGGGATAAACATGGGCAAACGACGCGTGTGGAACGTGTGGTCCGGTTGGACGGACGGCGGCGTCGTCGTCGTCGTCGCGCGTGTTATATTATTTTTGGCATGGCTCACTCCGTTCACAAAAGTGGGTACCCCAAGGGCACACCCTTGGGAGTGATTTCCCACATATATAAACACTACTAGAGTGTGTGATTTACCCAATGTGGGACATAGAAAATTTTCAATTCACACTAACACTAGTTTCTTCTTCCTTGTGTTTATATTCCAATGGCTCCCCAATCCTCACTAGCATACTCCAAGTTTCTCCCCAATATACACTAGTGTTCCAACACTAGCACTTCTCTACTGTATAATTATGGCAAAAATATCAACATAAATTTTGTAACCAATCAAAGAGATTGTATTGCAAGCACTTCTCTACAGTATTAATTATGACAAAAAATATCTTTATACCCGGTCCCAAACACACACACTTGCAAATAGTATCAACTAAATATTATTTGAGAAACATAATACTTTCTAGGAATTTCCTTTGTATTCTATTTCTTTTGATCAAGACACTGATATTAATTCTAATCACATATTTTGTACCTTATCCTAGACTGCCAACATAGTGTTAAATAAGATTGAATGCTAGAAACCTGATAGAAAACTAAAATCAAATATTTATTCCTGCTTTCATTTCAATTGGTGTAACATGATTAGTTTAGATCCAATGGTTATTATTAAGTCCTCTCATCTCTCATAATAACCACTCCTCTCATTTGAAATGTCATATATATATATATATATATATATATATATATATATATATATATATATATATATATATATGACATATCATATGAGAATGACTCACTTATATAAGAATGGTGAGAATGATTGTAAACCATTAGATAAAAAATAAATGGCTTATATTAAAACACCGCATTGAAACTCAAATGTATCTAATTAAAAACCATGTCTCCTTCATCATTCCTATTCTCACCATAAATTTCTCATAAATAACGTAAACAAATTCTTTCCTCCATAAAAAAAAAAAAAAAAAACTGAACCTTCATAAATTGATTCCCATTAGTTTTTTATAAATACATCTCAAATTGATTTTAAATTTCAATGTTAATTGTGGAACCTCCTCCGTAAACAAAAAATCTATAAGAAAAGGCCCCAAATTAAATAATCAATTCAACACCAAAGGAGTACAAATTGAAATAGATTTGAAAGATTAAACCACTTTAATTGTTTGGATGTTTGCCTTCCTCATTCTTAGCTTCCATGAATTTCATTGATACGGCGAGGAAGGCAGACATGGAAATAAGGGTTTCAGGAACATGAGTTTGAGGTTATTTAATTTTTTACACAAAAATCCCTATATTGAAATTGAAGATCGAAATTAGAATACAATCAGAACAAATTAGATTGAAATCGAAAAAAAATTCAAAACAAAATCCCTAAATTTGATGGGTAGAGAACGCTGAAGAAAAATGTGCTAAAAATCCAAAAAAAAAAAAAAAATAGATAGAAAGAATCAGAAACAAAGAAGAAGAAACGGATTGGAACGAAGAAGAAGAGAGTCAAGGGTGAGAGAGATGCAGAGGAACCAGAAGAAAAAACATGAAAAACCATAAATTCTGATTGTGGGGAGAAGAAGATGAAAAAGGAAATGAGTTTATGAGAATTGATACAATAAGGTGAGGTGTATTTGTGTGTTTTTAATCTCAACCATCTATTTTTAATCTAATGGTTGATGATCATTCTCACCATTTTCATATAAGTTAGTCATTCTCATAGTATACATCCTATATATATATATATATATATATATATATATATTGCACCTTTATATTGTAATAAACTATGCATACCTTTTTCTTATTCAAAAAAACTAAACATATGTTTCCATGACACCAACAAATATAATATCATATAATATAAATTCCAACATTTATAATAGTAAATTTTTTTTAAGAAATCATCGGGCTTCTTCATGAGATTGTCAAGACAATGCCAATTTGGACTAGAAAGAAATTGTGTACGAACATTGTGTTGAAAGATAAAAGGTATTATTTTCTAATTTGTCAGCATAAGATGATAGGATTTTGTATAAGTTTGATAATGACCTGAAAGATGTCTTTCCTTATGCAGTGAGAATATAGTTGATGTAACACTATGGGAAAAATATTATGTAGCTTTATCATTTACCATCTATTTACCTTGAGTTCTTTGCTTCCATTTTGTAGTCAATGACAACCCAAATATATGTAACAATTGGTCAGGTTCGAGACTGCTCATCAACCTACATTATCCGGTTGTTGAGAAGTTTAAGACTTAGTAAGTTTGCATTATGATTTCACAATACAGTGTTAGAGTAAATTATTATTTCACAATCTGATTTCATTGTTTTTTGACCATGTTTCTTGAATTGTTGTCGTGACTTTAACACTTCTCAAGCTCAGAGTCAAAGTATCAGTCAGAACTTAAGTCAGAGTTCGGCTTCTTCTCAATGTACTTCGTACAACGATTTTTCCAATCTGTCTCAAGTTAGGCCAATTGTTGAATTTATAAACTTAGTCAAGGTCTGCTTTTTTTATGCACAAACATGCTTTAAATTTTTTTAAGCACACATTGCATTATTCTTTATTTTATGTGCATAATTTGTGTTAGGATACATATTGCATCACTATTTGGAAAGCAACTAAATTCAATCCTAACCAGTTTGGATGATATTATGAGTTGCACCAAATGTTCGAAGACATCAATGTCAAATGGTGTTAGCTATAGATGCACATGCGAGAGCGATGCTTAATTTCCATTTGTTTCAACAATGTTAATTGGTCAACGGGGTTCATATAATGCACATGAATGCATTTATCTAGCCTTTTTAGGAAGATAATAGGAAGATAAATTAGAAGTCATGATACATTTTCTTTAGCTTAAAATCAGTTATGCTACCTTTATTTTATAAATTATATGTAACTATATTCACATACGTCTTATCCATGTTAATATGCATTAGACTAATATTGTTGTTATTTCCCTGTTTAGCATTTTTCAAACGAGGTGTCAAGAACAATTCTAAAAGGAAACCGTAAAACAATCACTCTCATTGATGACCAGACACAGAGAAAATATAAGTGTCGCCTCATTACCGCCAAAAGAGAAAGCTATGAAAAATACATGGGTGGGCAGTGGTTCAATTTCTGCAAAGAACGTGTGATGAAAGAAGGTGGTAAGCTCATCTTTGATCTCGAAAAGTCACCGAAGAACTTGCATGTTCGAGTTGTTCCAAAGTAGATCTTTGTTGTTGGACTATTTGAACTTCTACTATTTTGACGCATCGCTTTGGACTGTAATCGTAAACTATCTTGACTTTGGTATGCCATTTGTTCTTTTCATTTTGTCTAATGTAAATAATAGCAAAAATCCCTTTTTGGTTAGTCTTATGACACTTGCAGTCTTTTTTATAAACCTAACTATTATGTAACGTTAATCTGCACATTGTTGGTTCCTTCATTGATTCCAATTAGTATCAAGTTAATTATAATGTTGTTTTTCTAATCTCTTGAACAAAATAGAACATGTTCTTTTCCTGCAGCAAATCTTTATAATGCTTTGGTAAATGTTTTAGAAATGTACTTATATATATAACATCTAATTAACACTACAATTTGTTTTGTACCTAGCACTTCCCAAATGAGATATCAAGGACATTTCTAAAAGGAATAGGAAAAAAAATCACACTCATCGACAAACAAACTCAAAAAAGGTATAAGTGTCGCTTGATAACGACAAAGAGAGCAAGTTACGAAAAATACTTAGGCGGTCAATGGTTCAACTTTTGCCGAGAACATATGTTAGAGGTAGGTGATAAGCTAATTTTTGATCTAGAGAAGCCACCTAAAAATATGCACGTTCAAGTCGTTCCCAAATAAAGATTTGGTGTTCATGATTCGCACTTTCAACATATCACCTTAAATCTAATCCTAGACAAGATTATCTTCACTCACCGATGCTACTTCTTTGATTGATTTCATCTGATGTAAATATGGGTATCAATCTTTCTTTGGTAACTCTACAACAACAACACTCTTTTTTATAATTTTGGATAATATGTAATCATAATTCACACATCATTGGTTCCTTTTTGGTTCCAATTGTTTTCCTCCTAAATATTATGTCAATTTCTAATCTCATAAACTGATTATATGATCTCTAAATCAGCTCATATATATTTTATGATGAATCACAATGTTCCGTCGTTTTAACATCTCTTCTTTCGAAGAATTTTTTTATGCCGTGATTATCTAAGGTTATTATTTTACCTTAGATAAACATTAAATGTAAACATGTGGAGAGAAAAATTAGGTTAAAATTAGAGCTGACATTTTGCATAAATTAAATATATGGTTAATATAGTAAAGTCACGCGAAAAAATAGGTTAAATCTAGGGTTAATATTGCGTCACGGGTTAACATTTAGAAATAAGAGATGACATTTTGTATAAATTAAATCTAGGGTTAATATAGTAAAGTCACACAAAAAAATTAGGTTAAATCTAGGGTGAATATTGCGTCACGGGTTAACATTTAGAAATAAGAGATGCCATTTTGCATCAATTAAATCTAGGGTTAATATAATTTGTTTAGTAAAATTAAAGAGAAAAATTAGGAGCGATTTGTTTATTTTGATTTCCCTAACAATTAACGTTAACATTTTGATTAAATTAAACAGGGTTAATTAAATAGGGTTAATACAGTAAAATTAAGCAAAGAAGTTAGGCTAAATCTAGGGCAAAATTTTGCGTTCGGGTTAACTTTAAGAAATAAAATAGTTTAAGTATAGCAAGACGGGTTAACATTTATAAGTAAGAGATTAGGTTAAGTATAGTGAGACGGGTTAACGGTTATTCCTTTCTAAAAAAACAGCATATAATTGGGAACATAATTTTATTTTACTTTAGATAAACATTAAATGCAAAAGTGTGGAGGGAAAAATTAGGTTAAAATTAGAGATGACATTTTGTATAAATTAAATTTAGGGTTAATATAGTAAAGTCACGCGAAAAAATAGGTTAAATCTAGGGTTAATATTGCGTCACGGGTTAACAGTTAGAAATAAGAGATGACATTTTGCATAAATTAAATCTAGGGTTAATATAGTAAAGTAACACGAAAAAATTAGGTTAAATCTAGGGTTAATATTGCGTCACGGTTAACATTTAAAAATAAGAGATGACATTTTGCATAAATTAAATCTAGGGTTAATATAGTAAAGTCACATGAAAAAATTAGGTTAAATCTAGGGTTAATATTGCGTCACGGGTTAACGTTTATAAATAAGAGATGATGTAAGCCCCAATTTTATTTAATTATTATTGGTTGATTTAAAGTCTTTTTATATATGATTTTATATTATTATGTGGTGTGTAGTATTTTATTATATGGTTTATTTTGATATTAATTAGAATAATGTGAGAATTATTATTATTTTGGAGGTTGGGGAGTTAATTAGAAATTAATAGAATTAAGGGGGAGTTAAGTGAAATAAAGAGGAGTTAAGTATTGGGGAGTTAGGAAAAAGAGAAGGCAGAATCAGTTTTACGTGAAACAGACAAGTTTGGGAGAAAAGGGAGAAAAGCCAAGTAGAGCCAAGTGAACCTGATTCTTGTGCAATTATTCTTCTGAATTAAGGTAAGGGTGAGGTTTACTCTCAATGATATAGATTATGATTCTGATTTTGATTTAGCAAGAGGGTTTTTGGTTGAATTTGGGAATTAGGGTTTAGGTTTTGAATTTTGATTTTCTTGAATTGAAAAGTGTAGAAACCATCACAATTGAGTTTCTAGTCTTAAAAGAGTGGATATTACAGTAGTTTGATGAACAATTAGTGCTATAATGATAGGGTAATCATAGGGTAATAATTAGGGTCATGTTCGGAGAGTATTGGATCAAAAACGGAGTCGAAAAGATTTTCCCAAAGGCGAAATCGCAGCTGAACTGTGATTTTGCTGTCAGTGTGCAAAACACGTTTTTATTGTCGCAGTTTGACAAGTTTAAGTTTCGAACTGGGTTTAGGTGCCTTCACGAAAGTTGTAGGTATGGATGTTAGCTTTCTAATGCCATTGGTCTGACGTCAAAATGATTTATAGAACTTGAGTTATGGTCAAATTACTGCACGTAGGTCACAGTAAATTTTATGGACTGTCAGCATAACTTTTTTCGAATTTGAAACAAAAAACTGGTATTGATCGGTACGGAATTGGTCTTAGGTGATAACATGAAAGTTTTAGATAATTGTGTTAGCTTTCCAGTGGCTTTGGATTGACTTGAAAATGAGTTTTAGATTTTGAGTTATGATGAAATTACTCCAAGAAGGTCTTAGTGAAATCTTATGAAAATTCAGCATAACCATTTCTAAGTTAATCCAAAACTTATGGGATAATTCCAAGGCTAAAAACTAGAAGTACTATGAGTTCAATTAAGGTGTTTAATAGTATTTAACCCATGTTGTGAGTTGATCCTTGGGTTAGGAATGAAGGTTTATTAAATGTTGTTGAAGTTCAGTGAGTCTGATAAAAGATGGTTGAGGTTGTTAATGTTATGGTAAATTTGCAAATGCATTATGTGGATTATGTATGATGTTTAAGTAGTGTTGACTATCATTTGGTATTGTCATATTTTGAGATGTCTATGTGCTACTAGTGTTGCTGTTGAATCTATACTATATATAAAGGAAATTATTCCTTTCAGCATACTTTTAGGTTGAACTTTTCTTTCCAAAAATACCCTTAATTTTAAATACAAATAATACATGTAACAAATATATAAAAATAAATTTAAATATTAAAGCAAATGTAACAAACACGATATGAATATATGTATATTTATTTTTTTTCTTTTATCATTTAAAAATATAACAAACTATATGACTATATTTATACTTACTTTTTCATTATTCCAATTATAGCATTAAACAACTTTTTCTTTAATAAAGACTGTTGTTCATGTCATTAGAAAAGGAAACAAACATTTATATTTTTACTTTTAATCAAAATCAAAATTTCATAAAAAAAATACCGTTCATAATTTTCAAACGTTAGCACAATAAAAAGAACGAAAGACACACACGGAGCTAGTGATTATAAAGTGTACATGGTCCTCCAACTCATGCAGCTACATGAAGGCTGTCCTATGAAAGGAAACAATGATGTGGTGGACCACATTACCCACACATTAGAGAAACTACGTCCAGATCCGCTGGACACGTGTCTAAACCGTAATGCTAGGTTCCATGTCCCCTTAATCATTTGTTATATCATTCAGGTCACCCTCGTGTGTTTCTACTTTCTCTGGCTTTGTACGTTTAGTACGTTACTATGTGTAACACGTTTCGACTTACTAGTATTCAATATTTCTGCCGTGTCCTTCGCACTTCATCATAGTTCAAAACTTTACTATTTGTTTCATGGCCATGTCTCAAAAATAGATAAATCATGTGTAACGCGTACTACCCGTCTTTAGTTATAAAATCATTTATAAAAAAAGGTGGTGCTATAACAAATGATTAAAACATTAGTTAAAGATTTAAAATTAGAAATAATCGATGAAATTTACGTAGTAAAATTACTTTTTGTTGTTTTCATTTGTTGAACACACAAGTTTTAAAATAAATTTTTATTTTAAATTTTTTAATAATGTGTTGAATTTCTTTTATAAAAGATGTTTCTTTCTAAATATAAAACTATCTTCAAATACTTGTAAAAAAAAACTATTTTCAAATATTTAGATGCACTTATTACTTTTTTTCCAACTATACAGACTCTTTATTAATATTATCAATTGTATTTGGTATATGAAAAATCAACACTGAATATATTTATTCACAATTGACAATTTAGTACTCGGTTGTCTCAAAATACAAGACAGAGTTAATCGCTTCATATATACACACTTAGATACAATTTTGACTATTGATATTTTCAAGGCTTAAATAGGTCTTTCGTCCCTGTAAATATAGGTCATTTGAATTTTCGTCCCTGAAGTTACTAATTTTTCTATTTTGCTATTGTAAATATTAATCATTTGAAAAATGGTTCTAATTACATATGATTAGTAACTTCAGGGACGAAAATTCAAATGACCTATATTTGCAGGGACGAAAGACCTATTTAAGCCAACCACCTTGCCCAATCATCACTTGCCACATGGGTACCTAATCGATATTGACAGCTCACCTCAACAAAAAAACTAATTAGGACCAAAAGTCAAATGATTAAATTTTGCAGTGGCAAATTGGAAGAATTAATAACTTCAGGGACGAAAATTCAAATGACCTATATTTACAAGGATGAAAGACCTATTTAATTTTATTTTTAATTATCCATGTAAATATTATAAAAACGGTTTTGAGAGTTATGTGAAATGCGATATTTTAACAAAATATATATTAAATATTAATTTTTAAGCGCCAAAAACATAAAAAAATAATTATGATAAGTGTATCTAAAGTAGATATCTTGATATAACTCTCTCTTTCATAACAAGGGGCCTAATTAAGAAATTTTTTATAAAGATATAAATTAGTTTAAAATATTAATAAAGTTAGAGACTAATCTGAGAGTGATTTACAAAGAGAAAGAAAAATTTAATGGTTTACTCTTTTTTTCTTCTATATATGAGATCATTTTTGTTTATAAAAAAGTAATCAAAAATAAACTTTTGTTGATGGACCAAGCATTAGGACTTTAGTAACGGAGAATGTAAGAGTGATTGATGTTAACACTGCTCTTCACCGCATGATGAATATTTTTTAGTAACATCCTAATCCTAATCCAATCCTAATGACTTTAATGACAACAAGGTGGCATGAGAAATGACTAACGAAGTAGCAAATAGTCAACAAAGTGGTTCGGATTTATCGTCTTGCTAGGTATTATCCAGTAGTGAACGCTAACAGCAAAAATTGTACATAAGCATGGCAAAATCACTGAAAGTTTAAGAAGTGATATCTTTCTCAACTGCGAAGCTCGTACAATTTTTAAGAAGGGCCAAATATAAAGAAGAAATAAAATATATTTTAATTAATAAGTAACATAAATTTACTATAATTTTTATTTATATTTAATGAAACGACAACGAAGAAAATAAAATCTAATAATAATTATTTATAAAAGTTGTACTATATGAAGTTTCAACAAGTCAAATTTATTTATAAATGACCCTAAACTAAATAGATTATAAGTATTTTTTAAAATCATCTCTCTTTAAACCAACAAAATTGTTTGAAGTAGCCAAATAATATATTAATGGGTAGCTACATTCAAAACTATACTAATTTTGCAAGATTTATTTTTCTTTTGGATAGCCAATGCTACCCGATTGGTGTGAAGGGAATCGCCCGTCTTTGGTTACATCTTTTGGTTTTTATTGACCAATGAATTTGTGACACAAAATTGATAAAGCAAAACCATGTTTGAATCTTTTTCCTTCTGAAAAATTAAAGTAAACCAATTTGCAAATGATCAAGTAGTTTATGAAGCTTATCTCATGATCTAAGATAGATCCCTGGACATATATCTTTTAATTTGTTTAACCTTTTCTCTTGTTTAACAAAGCAGTGAGTTAGGCTCACTTAGTAAGAGATAATGTATAATATATATTACAGAGAACAGAGTTCCAACCTCAAACATTATTTATTCGTGAATTTTTTTATTTTTTTTGTCAAGTAACCTAGTAGCTAGAACTCACACATTTTAAATATGAAGAAGTGGAGTGTCAGGGGTTCGAACCCCTGTCCCTGCATAAATTATGCAATGTCCCAACCAACTGTGTTAAGCTAGATAAAATCCTTGAATTTTTTTTTGTTTTTTACTTCTTATAAATGGTTCTCCACTTTGCATGCATTCGTGATACCTAGTTAAAGTCAAGTCTTGAAATTAGTTGGATAAGTATATTTTTTTATTTTACGGAAGTTTGGATAATTAGGTTGACACATCACACATATATGGACCAACTAATAACTCAAGAATTAACAAGACCTTGTCCCTAATTGGTCGTTGGAAATCTTCAATTAGCATTTTTAAAAGAGATGACAGTTTAAGTTGCTGTCATTAAGATTCTCATAAGAAAAACATATTTAGTGGTATTTTCTTTAGTTTTATACTGTTTTTCTTTTTACCATATTTAATTTAAAATCATATACTCCTCTCCGATCACAAGTAAAACTTTACTTTTTAATACATTGAATAATTAACGTATATAGTCTTTTTCAATACATTCAGACATTCATTCAATCATTCTTAAATACATTATAAAACTAATAATTCATTCTTTAACAAAAAACCAATTCATTCAAATAAATGATAATATGGCATTAATTTACATACTATTGATGATGTCATAAAAATATGCAAATTATTATAAAATAAAATATGCAAATTGAAACAAAAATGATCCGATAATGTACAACCATAATACTAAAAAACACATAAACCTAAACCTTCAGGATATATAAAACATTGTGCCCGATGTTTATCGGTGTTTTTGGAGAACGACTGCTACTTCCTTCGTCGGAATCCCCATAAGGTTTGCCTCTTCCTCGACGTGATATAACGGAATCTAAACGACGTCTGCTACCACCACAAGAGTGGCGTTTTGTTGGTTGTCTTGTGCAACTTCAAGTTGTGTTGCAATCTCAATTGGAATCTTCTCTTGATTTTCCTCTACCCGCTTGAGTCTTTCATTTTGATGTTGGATGAGATTCATAAGGCTCTTCAAGAGTTCGTTCGCATCTAGAGGTGGTGGTGGAAGATTCGGTCTTGGCACCTAAGCACGATTTTCGGTTGGAATGAGCAGCAATGGTTCTGAACGTGGAGGCATCTTAGGAGAAGCTTTGGTGTTGTTCTTGTCTTGATCCACCTGTTCGACAATTGGTATTGAACGATCTTGGAGAGTTCGAATCGACGCGAATCAGTGAACGATTCCCCCTCCTTCTAGGGCCAAATCATATGTCCGGTGAAGATCGCATATGAAGAACAATGGTCCATGGTGCTCCAGAGTGGCAGAGGTTGTGTATGGACAGTGGAGGAGAAAGGTTTCTACAAACACGTTATCACTTTAACGCTCAAGTATGTATCTGAAAGAGATGGTTATGTGGGAAATTTTTTGAAAAGTGCAGTGTACCGTGAGGGTGATGCTGAGTCGCCCTTATATAGGCTCAGAGAACGTTAACTTCCTTCGTTAAACAAGGAGTGGTCCTCCTTGGGAGCCGTTGAAGATAACATGCACATGGCTTCCTTTATTCCTCCACCGTATCCGGTCTTGTATGCCTTGGGCCTTGACTTATTGGGCCATTGGTTATCAGGATTCTAGCTAGTTCGAAACATGATTGATTCAAAGAATTAAATGATTGTTTAAACTAATTTTTGAAATTCAATCTAAGACAATTGTTCAATCGATATTAGTTGTAGACATATCATATTATTGAATTGTAATGTTAAGATTTAATGTTCAATCAAACCTTCGATTATCTCGAACTCACCTAAGCTAAGGGTGTGATGATCAAAGAAAAATATTGAGACAAGACATTGATGTTAACTACTTTGTTAATTCGTCGTAATATTAGGCAAGGAGTTGTAGTAACTAGATGCAATTACTAATATGGGTATACGTGGATCGGTTTGGGTTGAGTTTGGCCGAACCCTAGACCCGAACCATATAGGGTACTTCGATTTGGGTGAGGGGAAATAACCATCTGTTACACTATTGGGCTGGTTTGGACAAACCCACTAATTTTCCGTTTGAGTTAGGTTGTGTACTGGGTTACCAAAATTATTATTATCTTTTTGTTAATATGAAATGACTAAATGATGAGTTCTCATATTTTTTTCATAAAAAAATACTCAACTTTTTTATTTCCTAAAAAAAACTTGTATAACATATTTTCACTATATTTTAGCATAAAATAATGAATTTCATCATAAAATACTTGTAAGAAAATAAAGTTGCATGGTATAAAATTGCATTACAATCAAAACAAACAAAAATTGCAGCATCCAAATTTGTAACTTTAGCATGTTTTTATTTTCAATATAGTGTCTTTTGTCAATTTTGAAAATTAGACTTGATTTATGACTAAAATCTTTTGTATTCTCCTTCTTCCCAATGAAAATAAAAATAAAAATAAAAATAAAAATAAAAATAAAAATATTGGCATTATTGGGTAAGTGAGTTTATTGGGTTTGAGTTTTGTTTTGCCCAAAACCCGCTATTTTTATGAGTTTTTCATTTTGAAAACCATACCTACCCAATTATCCAATTCAACCCACTTTTTTTGGTTTTTTTAGATGGTTTTGACCTGATTTTCTAGTTGACCCAACACATGTACACCTCTAATTATTGAGTAACGAGAAATGAAGAATTTGTAAGACCAAATCATCGTTAGATCTTGAGTATTTTTATCAAAGTAATATATTATCTTTTTGAGAGACAAAGTAATATATTATCAGTATAATTCAAATATATACAATGCATACCCCCAAATTTTATAACCTTGTACGATCAAATATTTAAGTAGCAATTGAAACAATTTTTATAAGTACGAGCTTTATAATTATTATTGACAACGATTTAGTAGACTTGGAAAACTTTCCATCACCCTGCACTAAATGTTGAACATAATAAGTACACCGCTTCTTCAAAAAAAGAAAAAAAAGTACCCGCTTAATTGCTTTTCTTAATACGCGTCAATAGCAAAATTTTGAAAGTAATAATATTTTCCAAAGACAGTTTTCTTACATTTTTTTTAAAATAAAATAATAATAATAACTGCCTCTCTACGAGAGGATCAGCAAAAACAGTACAAGTAGAGTTGGCTCTACGTTTTGCCCTAATATTTTTGTGTGAATGCATGCATGTATATACTAATTGTACAACATTCATGCATTAGAAGGTTCGTGATGCATGCATCCAATTTGTTCAATTGTTTGTTTCTACTCTTTCAACGATGAATTTTGATTTTTTTTACAGTTAGCGCATGATACTTTCTGTATCTTAATAATTTTGTAAGTGTGCCATAGCATGTCGCGCATGCAGCGTCATGCTTCTTTCGTATGGTATGTCGTTTTCATATTTTAATCTGAATAATTTCTTTGTTTTTCGGTATACAACAAATTCCTAAATTGCATAATTGACTTTGACACACTTGCTATTCAAAATTGACGGAGACATTATAGAAATATAGAAAGAAAGAAATTGTATAATGTAATCGAAAATTACAAATTTTGAATAGTAGAAGTAATGCTAGCTATAGCAAAACCCACTAACTATTGGTGTAAGAAATACTAACACACAAGGTTTTTATTTATATGACCAAGCCTTTGCATATTTCTTCATATTATCCGATGTGGGATATAATTCTATTTATTATTATCGATATCCTCCCGCAAGTTGTATGGTCTGAAAGAGAGATGCAACTTGGACAGTAAGTAATCGAACCTAAGACGAAGCAGGGGTTTGGTTAGAATATCAGCAAGTTGATCATCGGTAGAAACAAAGGATACTCGAAATTTGCCATTTTGAACATTTTCTCGGACAAAATGATAGGCTAAGGCTATATGTTTCATCCGAGAGTGAAATACAGGATTAGAACTAAGGTGGATAACACCGAGGTTGTCACAATAGATGACTGGATTGGCTGTAGGAGTGTGGCCCAAGTTCAGTGAATAGGGATAGGACCCATAGCAGCTCACTCGCCATGTCAGGCAAGACTTTATATTCTGCTTATCTGGAAGAGCGAGCACGAGAAAGTTGTTTTCGAGAGCTCGAAGAGATGGGCGTGCTGCCAAGATATAACAGATAACCAGTGGTAGAGATATAATCATCATTGTCGCCTGCCTAGTCTGCATCCGAGTAGGCGGGGAGATTTAATGGGGCGGACGTCGAAATTGTTGGAACAAAATGTGTTTAACATTACCCTTAAGAGTTTTGATGATAACAAGGTATTAAAAAATTGTCAATTGGATTTGCTAATATTTGTTCAAGTGTACAGGACCATAGACAAAAATTTTGAGATCATTAATAGGTTCTGGAAGAACAAAAGAGAGCAAAGTAATTAACAAAAAGGAAGCTTAAAAGCATCTGAAGAGAACTGCTCCTGAAGTCAAAGTGCTCCTGAAGACAAAGCGCTCCTGAAGTGATGACGTGTCATCAGAAGCGAGTTCATCAGGAGATGCAAACTTAAAGCTTCAAAAGCTGTTCAATGGATTCAATGTCGTCTAAGCATTGCAAAAGAGTGGAAAAGTGAAGCAACGACTAATTCAAAAGGATTCAAAGGCATTGGATGCTTGTTCGTTTGTAGAGCGTTGACAAAGTACAATTGTACGAAGTGTACAACCACTACCTCCACTACACAGAGTTTGTCTCTGCTACAAGACAAGGATACAGCACTGCCTGCAAGAATGTTCCTACATACATGGAATGCATTTGAAATTGATCCTTCATAGGACAATAACCATATCAGGCAATGAATCATTGGTGATTGATCAAAATTTCAAACGACTCTTTTTGGATGTGCTGACAATTCATACCGTTCATCTCACACCTCTATATCAATGATGAGTCAATAATTAGTTAATTTAATATAATATTTAGTTTCATTTTAATTAGATTTAAGTTTATTTTATTTTAATATTATTTCCTTTTTGATCTATTTTACTTTAGATTGCATATTATTATATTTCAGGAATAAATATTTGATGGAATGAGTCTTGGAGCAAAAGAAAGGGATTTGGAGCTGATTCGGAGCAAAAATACGAAGATTCAGAGACAAAAATGTATCTCCCCCAAGTCAGAAGCTTGGCACGGCCCGTGCCAAATGTAGCACGGCCGTGCCACCTCCCAGGATTTCCTTTTGCTGCTTTTGCTTCTCATACAAGCTACCTATTAGTTTATTTCTGACCAAAAAGTCCGTGATTTCTTATGGAACATTCTAGTGATGTATTTCGTAGTGCTTAAGACATTGTAAACTACAAATAGAGTAGCTAGCCATCACAAATATTCATCTTTTATTCTTGAAATACAATAAGTGACAATTGTCTTTCTAATAAAAGTTCTTCTTTATTTTCCTTGTTATTTACTTTATGCTTTTCTTCTTCTTCTCTATGTCTACGATGAACATGAGTGAGTAGACTTCTCTTGTCTTGGGATTGTTGGATAAGACTAATGACATAATCCTAATCAAACCAAGCTTTATTCTTAAATCTTATGTAACCCTAGTTTCTAATCTAGATTCACCGTTTTAACATGAATTAATCATTATCAAACTGTAGAAGCGAGAGCGGAGGGTTTGATAATTATTAATCCATTATCCCAAATATCAATTCATAAAGCGAGAACGGAGTCTTGATATTGGAACAAGTGAATTTAGACAAAGATTGTAAAGGCAGTGAAATAGTCTTTGCAATCTTTGGACATTGGTAGTTTCAATCCTTAAAAGCTTCTTCTAGTAATCAAATCAGTGAAATAGGTTTGATTACTAGAAGAAAACTTTCACTTGACTGAAAGGAAAAGTGAGGGTTTAAAGGGAAACCGGTCATTAGAAACTAAGTCTAACATAAGGTTCTAGGTTTAAAGTTTCGGTTTGTGAAGGATTTGTCATTATGATGAACCAATAATTCCAAGGCTCTCTTTTTATTATATTATTTTCTTTCAACCTTTGAAAACCCTAACTTTGCAATTTATTTCTCTTCTAATCATAATATTTAAGTTAATTGAATTGAACAACTCCCTGTCGAAACGATACTCTTTTATGACTACATTTTAGTGAACTCTCCTTGGAAGTGCAAGAGGGACAGGACTACTTCCGGTTTGTGGAAAGAACCTGTATAATTGCTTTGTGTCTTTCTTCCTTCTCTCTCTCTGTTTTTATCCGCTGCAACCTAGTTCTGAACATCACTTCAGAAGCTGTTCTTGAACTACTTCTGATCAGTGTCTTTCATCTTAAGAGAAAACGAAGAAAAAGCTAACACAATTCAACCCCCCCTTCTTTTGTTTTTCTCACCTTCAATTGGTATCTAGAGCCTTGGTTCTGTTGATAACACTTAACAGTGTAACAGTCCAATATCTAAGATTACAGTGATAATCATAATGATGTACCTTATGATTACAGTGATAAGAAAGCTGACTCAGGAAAAGTTCCAAAGTTCAATGGAGATCCTGAAGAGGAAGAGTTATGGGATATTCTGGAAGATGGAGTTGGTGACTTAGATCTTGATGAAGAATGAGCTGTTGTAGACAGAAAGAAACATACTCCTGCTCAAAAGAAGATGTACAAGAAAGATCACAAGATCAGAGGCTCACTTGTTACTGCTATACCTCGTGCAGAGTATATGAAGATGAGTGATAAATCTACTGCAAAGGCTATGTTTTCTTCTCTTTGTGCAAACTATGAAGGTAGCAAGAAGGTTAGAGAAGCTAAACACTTATGCTTGTTCATCAGTATGAGTTGTTCAAGATGAAGGATGATGAAAGTATTGAAGAGATCTACTCAAGATTTCATACCCTAGTCTGTGGAATACAAATACTGAAGAAAAGCTATGTTGCTTCTGATCATGCGAGCAAGATACTAAGAAGTCTGCCTGCTAGATGGAGACCAAAGGTTACTGCTATTGAGGAAGCTAAAGATTTAAACACTTTCAGTGTTGAAGATCTTGTTAGCTCTCTCAAAGTTCATGAGTTAAGTCTTAATGAACATGAGTCTGCTAAGAGTAAATCTATAGCTTTACCATCTAAAGGGAAGTCATCAAAAGCTCTTAAAGTCATAGAATCTGAAGAAGAAGAATCACCTGATGGAGATTCTGATGAAGATCCTGCTAAGATGATGGCTATGCTATCCAACAGACTGTAGTATCTGGCCAAGAAGAACAATAAGTTCTTGAGCAGAAGGAACAATTACAAAGGCTCCAGGAAAGAAGATCAGAAGGGTTGCTTCAACTGCAAGTAGCCTGGACATTTCATTGTTGATTGCCCTGATCTTCAGAAGGAGAAATCAAAGGACAAGTCAAAGAAGTCAATGTTCAAATCAAACAAGATCAAGAAGAGATCAAGCAGAGTTTGGTGGCAACATGGGAAGATTTAGACAGTGAATCTGAATCTGATAAGGATGATGCTGATGAAGGTGCAAAGATAGCTATTGGGTTATTAGCTACAACAACTTCAGAAGCTGAACCAGAATCAGACTCAGAAGAAGAAAATGAGGTATATTCTAAAATTCCCAGAGAAGAACTTATTGAGTCTCTTAAAGAGCTCCATACACATTTTAAACTGAGAACTAATGAGTTGAAAGATTTAAAAGAAAAATATGTTGATTTAATGAAACAACAAGAATCAACTATATTGGATCTGAAAGCTTCTGAAGAAGGACTTAGAGGCTTTGACTTCATTTGTAAAACCTATGAAGACAAGCTCAAGTTCTTATGTTAGAAGCTACAAGAAAAGTGTAATGGAAAACCTTTAAGCAAACATAAAATTGCTCTTGAAGATTTTACTATGTCTGGTATTGGCAGAAGCAGAGTTTCTTCTATGATTTATAACATTTACAAGAACAATGGCAAAGGGATTGGATTTTCGAAAGGAAAATCTAATGAAACCAATCTCAAAGAATGTTGTGAATGTATCAAGGAAGGATTGAAAACCTTCTTTGTACCTGAAGGTGTTAAAGTTGAAACTGTGGTTCAGTCAGAACCTGAAGCTTCCAACTATAAGGCTAAGATTACTTCAAAGCCAAAGAACTCTAAGCCTAAGGTTATGACAAATTCTGACTCTAAGACCTCAAAGATCAAGATTCTGAAGAGATCAGAACCTCTTCCTCAGAGTCTGTTGAAGCCAGAATATGGTGTCTTGAAGTCTAAGTTTCAGAAGAACAAAACAGTTACTGCTTCTAGGGAATCAAAACCAAAAGGTGTTAAACCTAAGGTAATGGTTAATCAGAAGCTACCAAAACCACATCTCAAGGTACAAGAAGTGAAGAGTAAAACTTCTAGCACTAACCTCAAAGGACCCATAAAAGAATGGGTACCTAAATCTAAAATTGTCAATACTGCAGATATGCCTAAGAGCAAAGCAAAAGCAAAAATCATGGTATCTGGACAATGGTTGCTCAAGGCACATGACAGGAGAGAAGTCAATGTTCCTCACTCTCACAATGAAAGAAGGAGGATGTTATCGCGATTTTCGGGTGTCAAATCATTAATTAGATTTGAGCCTTTCAATCATTGATATCTCTATTTTTTTTTGGGGAAAGGTAAAATCGAGAGAAAACCTTAGAAATTCTGAGCTCGGGGCTGATTTCACTACGGGAAGGTGTTAGGCATCCGTAATGACTATAGTATCCTATAGGAACCGTTTTACTAGTCTTATGTATACGCTTTGCTTTTATCGCTATTTGTAAAAAAAGGATCGGTTTTAAGAATGAGAGAAAGAAGATTTGAGTATTGTTTTTATTGGACTTGGAGAGATTTTGAGTCTCTTGCCTACATACCCTTTTAAGGGATCAAAATTCCATGTAGTTCTCTTCCAAAATATTTTTTGTGGGTTGGTTCAATTTTAGTTTTGAAAATAGTTTTGAAGAAAAGAATGAGAGGCCGTAAAGGCATGAGATTTGGAAACAAGTGAGGTTAGTCCAATTTATTTACAAAAATGGTTAAAGTTGAGAATTAGCATTCATTTTGATTTGCTTAAGAAAATAAAGGAAAAATGGGTGAAGTTTTGACTTCACTTTATTGCAAAAATCTTTGAGTGATGTGTTAGTTTTTTTTCTTGAGAAAGAAAGAATGAGTTTTTTTCTAAGTATCACGCTTCCTAAATATACATCTAGCGGTGAACATACAACGTGTGTGCGTGTCGGTGCTTGTGTCGGTGTACATCATTATAGTCCATAGTCCTTTACATTGGGTCCTATTTTACATTCTATGGTCTTGCATGAAATTAAAGAAAGTAAACTAAA